>JAGFNQ010002126.1:8271-356868 GCA_024364735.1 Boesenbergia rotunda
ATTTATAGACATTCAAATCATGGTGGCCGAAACCCCATAAACATAGGGACCTTGGTTTTTTGTCCCTTTCAACATCAAATCCAAAAACTAACCCATATATCATGCTAAAAATCATGGAAATCATAGGAACTATTATACCACAGGTGAGGGAGTCTTACCTTAGATTCTCTTGATTTTTCGAACCTGAAAGAGGAGGAAATGGTAAGATCTTTGGACCCTTGCACACCCTTGTCCTTGTATCCTTGAAAAACTCTTAGACCTTGGAGATAAGACCCCTTGTGGAGCTTTTCCAAGGGAGAACCTTTCCTTGGGTATTCGGCTAGGATGAGGGAGGAGATGTGTTTCGAAAATGCAAGGAATGAGAAGAAGAAGTAACTCCCAAACCCCCCTATTTATCACCCATTAAAGAGGTAAATGAAAAGTCTCTCCATGGCCCTTCATCTTCTTCTACTCCTTAACCACCATCCACTTCATTTCCTCATAAGAATTCCTTGCTAGGTGGTTTGTTATAGCATTCATGGTTGTACAAGAGGTCCAAGGTTAATCCTTTGCCATGCACCTTTATTTTTATTTTATTTTTATTTTATTTAAATCCTTTTTCTTATTTTGAAAATTCCCCTTTATTTCGAAAATTCTCCTAAAATCACCCATAATTATGCTAATATTCCTAAATAAAATCCTTTTATATTTATATTAATTTTTACCTAATTAAGACCTATTTTTGGGACCCATTTAAGGTCCATTAATACCTAATGTCTCCATTTACATAGGTAAATTAAGCTAAGACTTACCCATAATCATGCTAATATGTCTAATTAAATCCTACTTATATTTATACTAATCTCTACCTAAAATCCCCCTATAGTTATGGTACTAAAAAGCCCATATAAGACCCATTAGTGCTGAGTTTTCTCAATTTAAATGAGAAAACATGGGTTTTCTAGGCCAAAGTTGGTATTAATACCTCTCGGTCATTCGGAAAATTATTTAAATATGCTCTATATTTTCATAAAATATTAAGAGAATTTTTCGGGTCGTTACAATCCCCCATACCTCGTGAATGTTCATCCTCGAACTTAGAATAACTCCGGGTACTTGCGCCTCATTTCGTCCTCGCGTTCCCAGGTAGCTTCCTCGAACCGCTGGCTTTGCCATAAGATCTTGACTAGAGGTACCTCCTTATTCCTCAGCTTCTTGACCTCCCTATCCAAAATCTGGACGGGTCTGCTCTCATAACTTAGGTCCTCTTGTACTTGTACTGTCTGCGGCTCGATCACTTGGTCCATATTCGGGATACACTTTTTAAGCAGGGATACGTGGAATACGTTATGGATGGCTGACATCTCTGGAGGCAGCTCTAATTCATATGCCACTTTACCGACTCTCTTCAGAATCAGGTACGGCCCCACATAGCGCGGACTTAGTTTCCCTTTCTTCCCAAATCTGGTCACCCCCTTCATAGGGGCCACTTTGAGAAACACCAAATCTCCAACATTAAATTCCAGTGGTCTACGCCGGACATCGACATAACTCTTCTACCGGCTCTGAGCAGTTTCTATCCGTTGTCGAATATTCTGTATAGCTCGGGTGGCGCCGTCAATAACATCCGTTGTGAGCCCCATCTCTTTCTTTTCACCACCCTCGTACCAACATATCGGAGACCTACATCTCCTCCCATACAAGGCTTCATAAGGTGCCATTCCGATTATAGCTTGGTAGCTATTATTGTAAGCGAATTCCGCCAAGCATAGATATCGACACCAACTTCCCTTGAAATCCAGGGCACAAGCTCTCAACATATCTTCTAGCACTTGATTTACCCGCTCAGTTTGCCCGTCAGTCTGCGGGTGAAAGGCGGTGTTAAATCGTAATTTAGTGCCGAGAGACTTCTGAACGCATTCCCAAAAATGCGAAGTAAAACGACCATCCCTATCTGAGATGATGGTCTTGGGAACTCCATGAAGTCTGATTACTTTCTTAACATATCATTGAGCTAGTATCCTTAATCGCTCTATGCTGTAATTATATGCATATATCATACTTATATGTTATTATAATTATGGGTAAACCATAGTAGTATGCCTCCGATATATTAGTTCACTACATGAGCCATGAGTTATATTGATAATAATCTTATATTAGTACATGCTCTCATATTATCATCATTTGCCTCATATAATTTGATACAATTGTGTGATACGATTGACACTTTATTGTTAATTTCAGGTTCATGGTCATAAGATTGAAATACACACTCGACAACTAGTATTAGTATTAACTAATTGGTTCACAACCTAACCAAACTCAATGAAATAGATGGGCTGCCATCATGCCCATAACAAAGAACATCATGGCAGTCACTGCCCCTCCTTCATTCATCTCTCCCTGGCCTACCTCAAGGTCTTCCACCGTCTCCATCGGCTCCTCTTCCTCTATCTCGGGAACCTCCTCGGCCCCTTCAGGGTCTTCCCCAAACACCCAGGGCTCCTCAAACATCTTGAGCATCTCGGGGTCTTCTTCGAACACCTCGAGATCGTCCTCGCTCATCGGGTCTTCCTCGAACATTTCGAGCATCTCCGGGTCCTCCTCGAATGGCTCGGGATCCTCCTCATACATCTCAGGATCCTCCTCTAACGGCTCGGGATCCTCTTCGAACATCTCCGGGTCTTCTTCAAACATCTCCTGATCCTCCTCTGAGTCCCCCAGGTCCTCCGGGAACTCATGGCGGAGAAGCTGTCAACATAATTCCGTATAGCAGATACGACATCCGTGCTGCCCCCAAATCTGATGAGCAACCACTCTCGCCCGGTTGGGCAATGAACGAAGTAGAGCTCCGATCCTATGATCATCCACAACTGGAAATCCCTCCTGCTCTAGTTTCCAAAACAGCCGGTCCAATTTCCCCATATTGCCCTGGACTCCAAGGACCGGGCTATACTCCACCTCCCCTATCTGCTCCAGCAACTCCCCACTCCGCCCCGGATAACCACTCCTGGTGCCAATCTCGTGCGACATCTGGAATTGGAAAAAAAAATAGTCAGTACAGAACTGACAAAAAAACCAGTACAAAACTAGTTTCTCTTTTTTTTTTCAATTCACAAATATATACAGAGAAAAGCACGCAAGATATCACTCCCAAAAGTTTCTATATATACATGTTCCTACCCCTATTTTATTCTAAATATCAAATTCCTAAAATAAGATAGAGCATCATTCGTCGTTACCTATCGTAACGTACCTTTCATCATAAATATCGTTCATACTTGCATATCTTAAGATCATAAAGCATCTTAATACTATCAAATATGTAAAGAGGTACTTACTTGGAAGCTGCAGGAGAGGGCTTGATGTGTGTGTAGTGAGATGGTAACCGCTCTGATACCAACCTGTAACACCCGCTTTTTTTTTCCTTTTTCCTAAAGCGGCGTTACGCTAACATACATAAGGCATGTAACATCATACTGCAGCGGAATAACTTAAACTTTACATGCCCCTACTACCATTTCTAACATAGTGACATGGACACTAGACATATAGACTTCATACTTAAACATCATGTCATAACCAGCTTAACATCATATCATGTGGTTCATTTCATATCATGCATAACATCATGTCATAAGTTTCCATAAGTCACTAATCGAGCATATACTTAACAAAAGTAAAGTTCTTAGCATAACGGCAAACGTTTGATTTCATGGGCCAAGTCACTATCACACACATATAATCTTGCCCTCCTGCTGCTTCCTCATGGTCCCCTTGCATGATTTGCGGTATAAGGAAAAAGACTATAAGCACACAGGCTTAGTAAGACTCTTTCCTACTCACTAAAATCATTCGTCATTCATTCATAATCATATGGAACATAAGCATCATAAACATTTCTATCATAGCATAAAGCATAAACATAGGCATAAATCTAATTAAACATTCTTATCATGGCATAAAGTATAAACATAGGCATAAACATAATTAAACATTCTAAGCATGGCATCATACATGGCATGAACATAAGCATAAGATGTAAATCAACCATAGGCATACTTTCTAGCATATCAAGCATAGACATCGTAAACATTCTAAGCATGGCATGATACACGGCATAGCATAACTTAATAAACTTTCCTAGCATGGCATGAGACATGGCATAAATATAAACATAAGATATAAACCAACCTATATGGCATAAACATAGGCATACATTCTAGCATATCATAAGAGCATCTTCTTACCATAATCATAACATGGATCATTCATTCTCATACATATATTTTAACATGGAGCATAAGCATAACACATCATTATCATAACATAATGCATAACATGTATGAATGCATGGGTGGAATGCATATACATAGGGATGCTTAACTTTTAAAATCATACTCTTAAAATGCTTAAACATAATCATCATAACATTTGGGGTCCCCGGCTTGTACCACATATATACATCATAGCGCACATCCCTAGTAAGTCCGAGGTAGGGAGCCCCGACCTATTAGGGTAAGGACAGCATAGTCGGTAGTCCCCGAACCGAGGTGTTCTCAAGGAGCCCATCCCTGTTGCACAGCTCCGGTAGTGCCAGAACCATGGACAGCTCCGGTAGTCCAGAATCGGGGCGTTCTTAAGGTGCCCATCCCTTGGACCCATACTTGGGTCCGGTACAAGCCCATTCATAAAGTAAAATACTTTGCATGCTTCATCATTCATAAGACATTCATAGCATACTTATCATGGCATCATTCTTATCATGAACATGATCATTACATATTTATCATGGCATCCTTCTTATCATGAACATAGACATAACATACTTGTCGTGACATCATTCTTATCATGAACATAAACGTAACATACTTATCATGGCATCATTCTTATCATGAACATAAACATAAGATACTTATCATGGCATCATTCTTATCATAACATACAAACATAAAGTATGGTGCTTAAGGTTAGGGTTATGGGTAACTTAATTTCCATCACATGCTTGAACCTTCACGTATACTTTATAATGAGCATAAACCATCATTCTTTGGGTCCTAACTCCATCCCAAACCCTAGATACCTGCCTTGGTCTAAATCCATAAGGCCCATGGGGGTATGGAAAAATTCCATTAAAATCCCCAATCAATCATAAGACACTAATCACATTTTACCATAGAGCCACTGGAGCCCTTACTTGAAATAAATCATAACTTTTTCCTTATTATTCCTTCTTGGCCGAAACGTATAGAGTCTCTAGACCGTGGAGAAATTTACATAATCACCCTCCATCACCCTTATATCATGACAACATATCAAATGTATACTTGAAGGTTAGAACTCACCCTAATCCTTGGGTCCTTGAGGTTGGCCGAAACATATAGGGTCTCTAGGGTACCCCAAAAATTCTCAAAAATTGTATTTAATCTCTAACATCATCAGTGAACATTTAAAAAGCATTATCAAGGTTTTTAACATAGTTATAGACACATAAATCATGGTGGCCGAACCCCTCAAGCTTAGGGTTCTTGGTTTTGTTTCTTTCATGTTGGCCGAAACCCTAGAGTGTCCTAGGGTACTCCAAAAATTCCCAAAAATTATACTCAACCTCTAAACATCATAAGGGAACATTAAATAACATTATAAATATTTTTAACATATTTATAGACATTTAAATCATGGTGGCCGAAACCCATAAACATAGGGACCTTGGTTTTTCTCCCTTTCATGTTGGCCGAAACCCTAGAGTGTCCTAGGGTACTCCAAAAATTCCCAAAAATTATACATGACCTCTACACATCATAAGGGAACATTAAATAACATGATAAAGATTTTTAACATATTTATAGACATTCAAATCATAGTGGCCGAAACACATAAACATAGGGACCTTGGTTTTTGTCCCTTTCATGTTGGCCGAAACCCTAGAGTGTCCTAGGGTACTCCAAAAATTCCCAAAAATTATAATTAACCTCTACACATCATAAGTGAACATTAAATAACATTATAAATATTTTTAACATATTTATGGACATTCAAATCATGGTGGCCGAATCCCATAAACATAGGGACCTTGGTTTTTTTGTCCCTTTCAACATCAAATCCAAAAACTAACCCATATATCATGCTAAAAATCATGGAAATCATAGGGAACTATTATACCACAGGTGAGGGAGTCTTACCTTAGATTCTCTTGATTTTTCGAACCTTGAAAGAGGAGGAAATGGTAAGATCTTTGGACCCTTGCACACCCTTGTCCTTTTATCCTTGAAAAACTCTTAGACCTTGGAGATAAGACCCCTTGTGGAGCTTTTCCAAGGGAGAACCTTTCCTTGGGTGTTCGGCTAGGATGAGGGGAGAATGAGTTTCGAAAATGCAAGGAATGAGAAGAAGAAGTAACTCCCAAACCCCCCTATTTATCACCCATTAAAGAGGTAAATGAAAAGCCTCTCCATGGCCCTTCATCTTCTTCTACTCCTTAACCACCATCCACTTCATTTCCTCATAAGAATTCCTTGCTAGGTGAGTTGGTTAAAGCATTCATGGTTGTACAAGAGGTCCAAGGTTCAATCCTTGGCCCATGCACCTTTATTTTTATTTTATTTAAATCCTTTTTCTTATTTTTGAAAATTCCCCTTTATTTCGAAAATTCTCCTAAAATCACCCATAATTATGCTAATATTCCTAAATAAAATCCTTTTATATTTATATTAATTTTTACCTAATTAAGACCTATTTTTGGGACCCATTTAAGGCCCATTAATACCTAATGTCTCCATTTACATAGGAAAATTAAGCTAAGACTTACCCATAATCATGCTAATATGTCTAATTAAATCCTACTTATATTTATACTAATCTCTACCTAAAATTCCCCTATAGTTATGGTACTAAAAAGCCCATATAAGACGCATTAGTGCTGAGTTTTCTCAATTTAAATGAGAAAACATGGGTTTTCTAGGCCAAAGTTGGTATTAATACCTCTAGGTCCTTCGGAAAATTATTTAAATATGCTCAATATTTTCATAAAATATTAAGAGAATTTTCCGGGTCGTTACAGATTGATGTTCAGTGGCGGCGGAACCGTGGAAGAGATCTTTGGGATAAGTCTTAGAGGCGTTTTGATTTATAGAAACTCATGGTTGATGTTTTGGATTGGTAGGATGTGATCACCATATTTAAACTTTACATGGAGTCAAAGTTGGGTACAAAGTTCGTAGGGATTGCATGTGTTTTGATAAGTTTGTTAAATTTCGTAGAAATCCTAATTTCAAGTTATTATATTCGTTTTGAGTTGTTAAGATGCTTATAAAACTAGTATGGAGTTTAGTTTTGGAGTTGTTTCATTATATGCATTGGAAGAGTATGAATTATGGACCCTTCGAAGGAGTTCTCAGGTCTGAAACTGCAGTTTTCAGACGTCCCAGTCGACTGGTTCAGAACCAGTCGACTGCGATATAGAACAGAACCTTCTGTTCGATGCACCAGTCGACTGCCATGAGACCAGTCGACTGGTGCCGTGCACAGAAAATTTCTGTGGCCGATACCAGTCAACTGGCTATCTAGTAGTCGACTGGTACCATTGAAAAGAAAGTGTTGTAGAGCAGATGGTTAGTGCTTCAGTTTTACAACAAAGAGGTCTAGGGGTCAAATCCCTGCAAAGCAAATAAAATAAAAGTTTTTTTTAAAAAGTTGTTTTTTTTAAAAGAAAAAAAATCAGAACAAGTTAAGGGAAGTCAAGTAGTTGTAACCTAAGGCTAAGAATTAGGTAAAGTTAAGGTTAAGTAAAAGTGACGTCCGCTTTAAGGGAGAGAAGTTAAGACGGGTTGTCACAGAGTGGTATCAGAGCAAAAGGTTCCACCCCTCCACCACACTGACATCAAGCATCAATCCTGCCGCCTGTCAAGTAAGAAGTTCATACGTTGTAGTTTTTGTATACTTTTCATTATTGACTGCTAGTATCAGTAAGTGAAAGATGATATAGAAGTATGTTAGTATTATTATATGCTATTATGTGCATGATCAGTATATGCTATATGAGTATGATGACATGATATGACATATCATGATATGAGTATGATGATATGAGAATGATGATAGTGAAGTAATGTAATGTCCTTAGTGAAGTAATGCCATTATTCTCTTTATGAGATAATAGTAAGAGAATGACAAGTTGACATCCTAGAAAGGCTCAAAACGAGGAGCGAGCTTCTAGAGGGTAAAAGGCAGTGTCAGTTCCACCACCAAATCTCTTAGAGGTGGTGGCGCAGTTACAGAAATAGTTAACAGAACAACAGCAAGTTATTACCACCTTAATGGCTAACCACAGTGCTCCCATTACTCCGCTGGTGGAGAATATAGTAGCACCAGTTGTGACCGAAGATCCATCGGTTACATCTGTAGTCCCGGCAAGGGGGGTACGACAAGAAGTATACCTAATCTAGTGGCAGATATTGAAGCCAGAGAACTTCTCATGCACAACCGAACCATGGGATGCTCAAGTCTTTAGAAAGCATAGTAGAGCTACTGGACTGGCCTGAAGTAGAGAAGATAAAGTGTGCATTTTTCTGCCTTACGGGAGATGCTAGAGTATAGTGGGAGAGAGTCAAGGCCAAGAGAAATGTCAGCTAGATGACATCGGTCAACTTCGAGACTGAGTTCTTCGAAGAATACTTTCACGTGCGAGTAACCAACAAGCACTATATGAATTCATGGAGTCTAGACAAGGAGAACTATTCGTGGATGAAGCAGTGAAGATGTTTAAGCGGTTAGCTCATCTGTGCCCAGAGCTAGTTAGCACTGAAAAAGAAAGAGTCAGGCTAATGTTGAAAATGTGAAGGTCTGAGATAGGGTTAAATGTGGCCAGCGGTGTTAAGAGGCCGCAACCCTCCGAAGAACTGATAAGTAGTGCTTTGATCACTGAGCGCTACTTAAACAGTACAAAGGCCACCAGAAATGTTGAACGATGAAGTTCTTAACAACCTTACCTTCGGGAGAGGTCATGGCATCTACTCAGTGGCTATGAGCTGTATTAATTCAAATTTCCAACCGAGAGCTCTATAGTGATTTAGTAGTCCTTGAGATGAAGGATTTCGATAATTTTAGGGATGGATTTCTTGAGCAAGTATAGTGCCTCTAATGAATGCCGCAAAAGAAAAGTCAAGTTCACACCAAAAGTAGAACCTCCATTTGAGTTTATTGGAGACCTAAAGAGAAAGACAAAAAGGTTCTTATCTACCTTACAAGCTCAGAGAATGTTAGATAATGGATGTTCTGGTTATTAGCGCATATAGTAGATGCAAGGCAAAGGGAAGAGTTAAAGTAAAAAGAGGTACGGGTAGTCTGTGACTATCCAGAGGTGTTTCCTGAAGAGTTACAAGGACTCCCTCCCAATCGAGAAATTGAATTTGAAATTGAGTTGGTTCCAAGAACCAACCCAATTTCAAAGGCACCTTATCGCATGGCACCAGCAGAACTGAAAGAGCTGCAAGAACAGTTACAAGAACTGTTTGACAAGGGTTTCATCCGCCCTAGTCGTTCACCCTGGGGAGCTCCTGTGTTGTTCGTCAAGAAGAAAGATGGATCTATGCGAATGTGTATAGATTATCGAGCTTTGAATAAGGTAGCCATCAAGAACAGATATCCTTTGCCAAGGATAGATGATTTATTTGATCAGCTGAAGGGAGCCACAGTGTTCTCCAAGATAGATCTGCGATCAGGTTACTATCAGCTCAGAGTGAAGGAGAGTGATGTGCCAAGGACTGCTTTCAGTACAAGATATGTCCACTATGAGTTTATGGTCATGCCCTTTGGAGTGACAAACGCCCCTACGACGTTTATGGATCTAATGAATAGAGTGTTCAAGGATTTTCTGGACAAGTTCATCTTTGTCTTAATTGATTATATCCTAGTGTATTCAAAGACTCAGGAAGAACATGCCGAACACCTGAAGATGGTATTGCAAACCTTACATCAGAAGGAGTTGTACGCCAAATTCTCAAAGTGTGAGTTTTGGCTTGACCAGGTGGCCTTCCTAGGCCACATCATTTCCAAGGAAGGTATTATGGTAGACCCAGTCAAGATTGAAGCAGTTAGTAACTGGAGTCGACCAACGAATGCTAGTTAGATCAGAAGTTTTTTGGGTTTAGCAGGGTACTACAGAAGGTTTGTAGAGGACTTTTCAAAGATAGCTTCTCCACTTACAACCCTTACCAGAAAGAATAAGAAGTATGAGTGGACTGAAGATTGTGAGCAGAGTTTCCTTGAGTTGAAGAAGAGACTGGCAAGCGCTCCTATTCTTATAGTACCCGAAGGTGATAAGAGCTTTGATATATACAGTGATGCATCAAAGCTAGGACTTGGAGCTGTACTTATGCAAGAAGGCAAAGTCATAGCTTATGCTTCCAGGCAACTCAAGGATTATGAAAAGAATTACCCCACTCATGATCTGGAGTTGGCAGCTGTAGTCTTCGCTCTAAAAATATGGAGGCATTACCTGTATGGAGTGCAGTGCAAGATTTATACAGATCACCAGAGTCTGAAATATTTCTTCACTCAGAAAGACCTCAATATGAGATAGCGAAGATGGCTTGAGTTAGTGAAGGATTATGACTGTGAAATCCTTTACCACCCTGGTAAGGCAAATAAAGTAGCAGATGCACTAAGTAAAAAGACGTGTACCACTTTGATGTCCTTGTCATCATTATCACCACCATTACAGAAGGAAATAGTAGATTATGGAGTTGAGATCATTTATGGGCAGTTAGCTCTATTGACACTAGAGTCAACCTTGCTTGAAAATATACAGAAAGAGCAAGATGAGGATTCTGATATCCAAAGGATCAAGCAAGAGATACAAGAAGGAGAAAGTAAAGAGTTTAGAGTATCTGACAGAGGGATACTCTATTATGGTGACCGTTTATGTGTCCCTAATAGTGAAGAGCTGAGAAAGAAGATTCTTGAAGAAGCCCATAGAACTCCCTACTCAATGCACCTTGGTTCCACTAAGATGTACCAGGACTTGGAAAGAAGATTTTGGTGGTCTGGAATGAAAAGAGACATAGCCAAGTATGTCAGCACCTGCCTGACATTTTAGAGAGTTAAAGAAGAACACTAGAGACCAGGAGGTATCCTACAACCCATTCAGATTCCAGAGTGGAAATGGGAAGACATAGCCATGGATTTCATAGTTGGTCTACCAAAGACAACTAATGGCTATGACGCTATTTGGGTAATAGTAGACAGATTGACCAAGTCTGCCCACTTCTTGGCAATCAAAGTGTCGTATTCGATTGAATGATTAGCCCAGCTATATGTATAGGAAGTGATCCGACTACACGGAGTCTCGAAGACCATTATCTCTGATAGAGATGGTCGTTTCACTTCACACTTTTGGGAATGCGTACAGACAGCGCTAGGCACCAAACTGAAGTTTAGCATAACTTTCCATCCCCAGACTGATGGACAGACAGAGAGAGCGAATCAAATTCTGGAAGATATGCTCAGAGCTTATGCATTAGATTTCAAAGGTAGTTGGTTCAAATATTTATGTTTAGTTGAGTTTGCCTACAACAAGAGTTACCAAGCCACTATTGGTATGGCACCCTATGAAGCTCTTTATGGTAGGAAGTGTAGATCTCCCCTCTGTTGGTATGAAGGTAGTGAGAAGAAAGAAATGGGGTCTCAGACTGACCTTATAGATGATACCACAGAAGCTATAAAGAGCATCTGCTAGAGAATAGAAGCTTCTCAGAGTAGGCAGAAGAGTTATGCCGATGTACGCCATAGACCGTTAGAGTTTGAAGTTGGGGATACAGTTTTCCTCAAAGTAGCTCCTATGAAGGGTGTAATGAGATTCGGCAAGAAGGGCAAGCTAAGTCCTCGATACATAGGACCCTACCTAGTGACGAAAAGAGTTGGCAAAGTAGCTTATGAGTTGGAGCTACCTCCAGAGATGTCCGCAATACACAATGTGTTCCATGTCTCAATGCTAAAGAAGCATATCCCAGATGCCAACCAAGTGATTGAGCCACAGATGGTACAAGTTCAAGAAGATCTCAGTTATGAAAGTCGACCTATTCAGATAATAGATCGAGCAGATAAGAAGCTGAGAAACAAAGTGGTACCACTAGTAAAAGTCTTATGGCTGAATCAGAAGTATGAAGAGGCAACCTGGGAATCAGAAGATAGCATGAGGCAAAGGTATCCAGAGCTGTTCTAAGTCGAGGACGGACATTTTATAAGGTAGGGAGGATTGTAATACCCAATAATTTTCGTGAATTATTAGAATTTTTTCTGAATTTTCTAGCATTTTTTCGAATTAAAATAAAAAGAAAAAAAAGAGGGGTCAAGCGGGGTTTGATCCCGCGAACACAGGGCAAAGCAAGCCCTTAAGGGCGTCCGGATAACCAAAAGGGCAAGGGTATCAACCACAAAAAAGGATGAAGCGAATTAATGTTATAGTTAAGTAAGCCCTTTTCATGAAGAGGTGTTTCAACATCCGCTTAAGTTACGATTTAATCCCCTTTTAGGGATGGGCGACGGCACAAACAGGCAAAGGGGGGTTGTGAAAACAGGGAGAAGGCAAAGGATCTTTTCCTCCTTCTTCTTCCTCTTGAGTAGAACATCTAGGGCTTCTTCCCTAGGGTCAAGGAAGGAGGAGATTTGCGCGAAGAAAGGGAAGAGGAGTGCTACGTTGGGATTTAAACCATACTTAGTGAGTTTTCTTCAAGATAAGGGTAAGTAAATCACTCACCTGCAATAGAAGTAGTTTCGTATGTAGATTCTCGTTGTAGAACCGTAATTTTGTGATCTAAGTGCATACTTTGAGAATATTGTCTTATTGTGTGATTTAAGTTTCTAAAGAATATATGTTCTTATCATAGAACTTGAATTTGAGTAGGTTTGTATGTGTGATCTAAGTATGATAAGACCAAGCTCTTGAAAAGTCCCAAAAATGAGTTTTGGGTTAAGGGCACGCAAGGTGCTCGATGAATTTTCTAAGTAAGAAAGGTAAAGTTTGTAGTGCAAAATTTATGCAAAAAGAAAGATAGCTTGATAAGTATAAGCATATTGAGTAAGAAAGTATTTTACTTTTGTAAAGTGACATGTACCGGGCAAATGAGAGGCCCACAGAAAGTTAGAAGGAAGCTCTAATAGGGTGCGGTGGCTAGCTACCCCGAAACCTATTAGGGATGCGCGCATTGGTACATTGATACCATGGTACAGTGTCAAGGCCTGAGAAAGTTGATTATTATTTTGAAGTATATTAGTATATGTAAGTGTTTCAATTTTCTTAAGTGCATGTTTTTGTTATGTATGTTAACATGGTTATGTTACAAGCATGTTAAAGAGCAAGAGCAAAGAAGTTAATGTTTTAAAGTATGGAAATGTATAAGTATCAAGTCTCAAAAGAAAGCATGAGCATGTTAAGTTTGCCAGTGTTTTGATGCGAGTAAATATTTTCAAGCATGATTGAGAATGATAAGTGTATGAAAGTTCCCATGTGCAAATATTTCCAAGTGCATGTATTTTGAAGCAAGCATTCTTTGAAAATGAGCATGTTTATTATCGATAACATGGATTTGTGAGTTAGGATTTACTTACTAAGCAATTTGCTTATTAGTTGCATTTCCTTCTATTGCAGATAAAGGTAAAGAAAAAGCATAAGCTATGGAGGCGAGCGGGACTTGCATTGATGTTCAGTGGTGGCGGAACCGTGGAAGAGATCTTTGGGATAAGTCTTAGAGGCGTTTTGATTTATAGAAACTCATGGTTGATGTTCAGTGGTGGTGGAACCGTGTTAAGATGCTTATAAAACTTGTATGGAGTTTAGTTTTGGAGTTGTTTCATTATATGCTTTGGAAGAGTATGAATTATGGACCCTTGGAAGGAGTTCTTTGGTCTGAAACTGCAGTTTTCAAGCGTGCCAGTCGACTGGTTCAGAACCAGTCGACTGCGATATCGAACAGAACCTTCTGTTCGATGCACCAGTCGACTGCCATGAGACCAGTCGACTGGTGTCGGGCACAGAAAGTTTTTGTGGCCGATACCAGTCGACTGGCTATCTAGCAGTCGACTGGTAGCATTGAAAAGAAAGTGTTGTAGAGCATATGGTTAGTGCTTCAGTTTTACAACTAAGAGGTCTAGGGGTCAAATCCTTATAAAGCAAATAAAATGAAAGTTTTTTTTAAAAAGTTGTTTTTTTAAAAAAAAAGAAAAAAAAATCAGAGCAAGTTAAGGGAAGTCAAGTAGTTGTAACCTAAGGCTAAGAATAAGGTAAAGTTAAAGTTAAGTAAAAGTGACGTCCGCTTTAAGGTAGAGAAGTTAAGTCGGGTCGTCACAAGTGTAGATGGTTGGCTAGGGCTCCGACAGCTCTATCCAATGAAGAGGCAGCGATCGTTGCGCAAGAAAGATGAGCCCAGCGGCTCCCTTCGCCAGATCGCCGATATTGCCGTGCGCGAGAACTGGTGCTCGTCTCCGACGAAAAGGAGAGCAAGGGAGAGAGAGATCGGGAGAGGGGGCGATATCGGCTTGGGCTTAGCACCGACAACGAGGGGTGGCGACCGACTGGGGGAGATCGGCGGCATTGGCGATGAAGGGGAGGGCAGCTCGGCGGCGTCGGGCGAAGAGGGGAGGAGAAAGGGATTGGGTATGGGTTTAGGGCTAGGGGTTTAATAGAGAAGTTTTCCTCTCATAATATATATATATATATATATATATATATATATATATATCGGTTCAGATTTTATTTTGTTTTACCGGTTCAATTTTATTACTTCACCATTTAAAATTATAATTTTTTTTAAGCCTTATTACTTCATTAAATAAAAATTATGAAGTAGTTGTTATTAAAAATTAAAAGTGAAGTCCATTTTTATAATCTATGAAGTCTAAAACTATATTTACTACGTCAATTTTATTATCGATATTTATTAATATATATTACTTCGTCATTAATCGTTGCCGAAGTAATTATTAGCGAAGTCTATTATCAAAATTCTACTAGAGAATAAGGGGTTATGTGAGCCTCCTCCAGTACCTTCTTGCGTAGCTCTGGATCATTAGGGATACATAGATGATCCCTAAGGTATACTACTTCGTTATCGGCGATATGAAAACCCTCGCCTTTTCCTTCTAGATTATCCTGCTTGATCTTCTGGAGGCTTGGATCATCATTTTGCTTGTCTAGTATGTCGTCGAATAGTGTCGGTACGATTGCCATGGTCGAAAGTCGTCCGGAAATAATCTCGATTCCGTAGTTCACAATTTCCATTTTCAGCGGTCGAGATAATACTGATAAGGACATCAAGGCAGTACTGGACTTCCTGCTGAGTGTATCGGCCACTTTGTTCGCCTTGCCTGGATGATAAAAGATCTCGCAGTCATAGTCCTTTACCAGTTCAAGCCATCTGCGTTGTCGCATGTTAAGGTCCTTCTGAGTGAAGAAATATCACAGAGTCTGGTGATCTGTATATGTCTTGCACTATGCTCCGTATAGATAGTGTCTCCATACCTTTAGAGCAAAGACCACGGCTGCTAACTCTAAATCGTGAGTGGGATAGTTCCTTTCATGTTCTTTGAGTTGCCGAGAGGCATTGGCAATAACTTTACCACTCTGCATAAGTACAGCTCGGAGTCCCAGTTTGGAGGCATCGCTGTACATGTCGAAGCTCTTGTCATCTTCGGGAAGAGTAAGGATTGGAGCACTTGTAAGTCTCCTTTTCATCTCCAAGAAACTCGCATTCTTCTGTCCATCTGTACTTCTGGTTCTTCCTGGTGAGGACTGTCATAGGTGCTGCGATTCTGGAGAAGTCTTCCACGAATTTCCGGTAATAGCCCGCTAGTTCGAGAAAACTCCTGACTTCGCTAGCATTCTTCGGCCTGCTCCAGTTACTCACGGCCTCGGTTTTCTTCGGGTCCACCATGACTCCGTCCTTGCAAATAATATGACCTAGAAAAGTCACTTGATCGAGCCAAAATTCGCATTTGGAGAACTTGGCATATAACTTCTTTTCCCGAAGAATCTGTAATACCATCATCAGGTGTTCAGCGTGCTCTTCTCGATCTCTCTAATAGATGAGGATATCATCGATGAAGACGATAACAAACTTGTCATGGAATGCCGAGAATACCCGATTCATCAGGTCCATAAACATAGCGGGAGCATTAGTTACTCCGAAGGGCATGACGACGAATTCAAAGTGTCCGTATCTAGTCCGGAAAACCATCTTCGGAATATCGTCTGGTTTCACTTTAACTTGATGGTAACCGGATCTAAGATCGATCTTCGAAAAGATGGTAGCTCCCTTAAGTTGGTCGAATAGGTCGTCGATCCATGGGAGGGGATACCTATTCTTAATCATCACATTATTTAGAGATCGATAATCTATTCACATGCACATAGTTCCATCCTTCTTTTTCACGAACAGTACCGGAGCTCCCCATGGAGAGTTACTCGGGCGAATAAAACCCTTGTCGAGTAACTCCTGCAGCTGTCCTTAAAGCTCCTTCAATTCAGCTTGCGCTATACGGTAAGGTGCCTTGGAGATCGGATTAGTGTCAGGAATCAGTTCGATCTCAAATTCGATTTCTCTGTCAGGGGCCAATCCTGGTAGATCATCTGGGAATACCTCCAGATAAATGCATACCACTCCGACATCACTTAGTTTCTGATCCTTTGATTGAGCAGTGCTGGCCACATATGCTAGAAAACCAGTGTATCCTTTCGCTAGCATCTTCTGCACCTTTAGAGCCAATAAGAATCTCCCGTTTCTTTTCCTTGGCTCTCCGATGAATTCAAACATAGGTTCCTCCTCGGGCTGGAAGATTACTTTTCGCTTACGACACTCGATAGAAGCACCGTATTTGCTCAGAAAATCTATACCCAGTATTACATCATAATCTTGCATGTCGAGTACTATCAGGTCGCAATAGAGATCTCTTTCTGCGATTCTGATTGGTGTTGCACGCAACACGTGGGTGGATGCCATTGTTTCTCCCGAAGGCAGGGTTGTTAGAAATTTACAGTCTAGAATTTGTAGAGGTATGCATATCTTCTTAGAGTAAGGCATGGAAATAAATGAATGCGTTGCTCCAGTGTCAAATAATGCAGTAGCATGCTGACTGTAAATAAAAATCTGACCTGTAACAACCGTCGAAACATTCGCTGCGTCCTCCTTGGTAAGTGAGAAACCCCTGGCGTTCGTCGTAACTGGCAGGGCTTCCAATCTTCCTTGACTTATTTGAGGACCTTCCAGTGCAGCTTGCATATAATGCAGTTGGGCAGGGGCACCCTGGTGCTGGATCAGTTGCTGAGGTGGTGCCTGAGGCTTAATAGGACAGTTGATGGCCTTGTGTCCTTCCAATCCGCAGGTGTAGCATTTATTTGTACCTCTGCGACATTCTCCAAGATGCCTATTTCCACATTTCGCACACGGGTTGTTCTTGGGCTTCTTGTTCGCTGGACCGCCTTTAGGATTGTTCCATTTCTTTTTGTCGTTGCGGTTCCCTTTCAAGCTGGTGCGCGTGTGCTGACCACCTGAGTTGGCTTGGTTCTTGTTCTCTGTCGGCATCTCCTTCTACTGATTAATATTGTTCAGATAGTGCTCGATGATCAAGGCACTACTGAACAGCTCCTCTGCGGTCTACGGTCGGTTAACTCCGCTGGCCACGTTCAAAGCTATCTCAGGCCGCAACATTTTAAGCATCAGGCGGACCTTTTCATTCTCCGTCTTGACCAACTCGGGACATAGGTGAGCCAACCTATTGAATCTCTTGACATCTTCACTAACTGACAGATCGCCTTGACGGAATTCCGTAAACTCATCGTAGTGTTTGTTGGTGACCCGCATGTGGAAGAACTCCTCGTAAAATTCTAATTCGAAGTCCATCCATTTCTTCTGGTTCATGGGTCTCTTGGCCTTGACCCTTTCCCACCACATTCTGGCATCGCCAGAAAGGCAGAATAACGTACACTTGACCTTCTCGTGCTTCGGCCAGTCCAGCAGCTCCATAGTACTCTCTACCGTCTTGAGCCAGGCCTGAGCATCCCACGGTTCGCAAGCACCCGTAAAAGATTCCGGCTTCAGTCTCTGCCACTGGATTAAGTAAGCTTCCGGTCGCATTCCGGTGGCAGGGCCTGTCGGGGGTGCTGGCGGAGTCGGAGGCACTACAGGTATCACCGTCTGGTTCGCAGATGGAACGGTAGTATTTGCTTGCTGATTCATCAAGGTGTTGATGGTTTGCTGCTGCTCGTTGAGCTGACGCTGGAGTTCTGTCACTAGGTGCATCAGGTCAGGCTGAGGTACGGTATCATTAATTCTAGTACTTCTTCTAGCCATTCTGTTTTCATATTACAACAATAAGCTAGTATAAGATCATTTATCATTTTCATCATTTTCATGTATATATATGCATTTGTATCATTTTTTTCATTATAAGGTAAGGTAAGGTACTACCCTAAGTTTCCATTCCCAGGTTAAAAAAAAACATGATTCCATAATTTCGTATTTGTATACTTAGTCATAAGCATTCCTTATCGTTCTAGAACCATAGAGGGTATCACATCTACTTGTATAATTAGTCTAGAAACATTCCTATCATAAGTAAACATAAAGAAAACATATTTAAATCATGTAAGGTAAGATCTTACTTGGAAACTGCAAGATGCAGGCTTGAGGTGTGTGTAGTGAGATGGCGATTTCGCTCTGATACCAAAATGTAATGCCCGTCCATTACGTGAGAGACGCGTTACTTTTTTTTTTCTTTCATACATTATTACATATGAAGCGTAAATATAGCCGCGGAAATAATACTAAATTATGAACATATGCAATTGGATAAATTTCTTTCTAACTAAACTACTTTAGGCATGTGAATCATAACATAGTATATTTAACAAGAGAGTATATAGTTCTACAATAAGCATGTATATCATAAAGAACTTCAACTCCAACAAGTAATAAGCGTAAACATAAGAACTAACACATGCAGTTTATAAGTAGCAACATTAAGTCCATGAAAAATAAGTCTATAAGTAAGAGTAAAGACAACAGTAGGATCGTTCTGCCAAGTCACTGCCACACACACACATGCCCTCCTGCTGCTTCCCCTTGTTTAGAAACCTTTAGTTTGATCTGTAACATAAGGTAGACTATAAGCATAAAATGCTTAGTAAACTCCTTGCTTACTCACAAAATCCGTACATCACATATAAGTAGAAATCCACATCATTTGACCTAAACATATAACATGAATAAATACTTAAAGCATCTAAAGCACATAAGCATAAACACTTAAAACATAAATATGTGTGTCGTTATTAAGGACATATGGCATGAGTAAGTACTTATAGCATCTAACATTCGCATAATCTTTAAAACATAATCATGTGCATAAACATTAGACATAGCATATGCAATATCATTAAACATAAACATGTGTATAAACATTAAGGATGCTCTTTGAAAAATATATATAATATAATACTTGAACATTAACATATCATCGTCATTGGGATCCCTGGCTTGTACCCATTCGTCATTTGCGCGCATCCCTTCGTAGAGTGCGAGGTAGCTAATCCCGACCTACTAGGGTACTATGCAACCTCTAGCCTAGGGACAACTACGATAGTCCAGAACCGGGGTCTTGCATAGGAGCCCATCCCTTGGGCCTTTTTCAAGATCCGGTACAAGCCAATACATAAAGTAAAATAGCATACATGATTCCTTTTCTTTCCATAGCAATTACTCTTTAGCATCGCGTTCGTCATTTCTTTTCTTTTCTTAGAAATTGCACTTTAGATATTCTTTTATTCATAATGTCATACATGTCATGGGCATACATTCAAAGCATAAATATCATCATAACTTTCAAGCATGAACATGAGATGGAGAAAACATAATTTCATGGTATGAAAATTCATAACATGCCAACTTATCATTCATGATTCATAAAACACATAATGTTCAATTTAAAACTAAGGATAATACACCTAGGGAACTTGTTCCATTTTTTTCATCTATCATGGCATAATGAAACATGGATACCTTTAATTCAACCATAATTCAACATATACTCTACTGGTCAAAACATTTAGATAGGGTTATCATGGCATAAAAACACAACACAACATCACACAACTCATACAACATGCATACATTGAATATCCTATTACAAAGAGACATCATCAAGTGAGGTAGTGACCTTAACCCATCCTAAAATCCAATTTAAGGTACTGATCAGAAACTTCTAAGGTTCATATCAACATGAAAATGACAAAAAAAAACAAGAGCAATTGATTCATACAACATGCATATAATATATATTCTAACACTAGGAGGCATTAGCAAGTAACATGGAATCTTTAACCCTTTTTTTTAGCCCTTATTTAGGGTTTTGACCGAACAGTACAGAGGAGGAAACATGGCCTAAAAACATATATATAAAAAAACCCTCAAACAAAACATTAACAAGGAATTAAAAACCATTAGCTAGTCAAAAGAACCCAAACTTCTTCTTATGACCAAAAAGTCTATGGCTTCATGGGAGCCTTGGCCGAAACTTTTAAGGGTCTTTTTGCTCCTTCTTTTTGCATCATAGCTCATAACTTGTCATCAAACGAACATTGGAGTCATTAGATAGCATCAAACACAAAGATAGGCCCTAAAACCCCTGCTTGGCCGAAACTTGCTTATAGGGAAAACTTCACGATTTTAGAAACACATCGCAAGAACATACAAGAACATGAACAAAAAAAACATATATGAGCTATTATGTTGTAGGTGAGGGGAGTCTTACCCTTGTGCTAATGATTCCAAAACAATATATATCACCTAGAAGGAGAAAGAAAGAACTTCTTGCTCCTTGGCTCTTCCTTTGCTTCACAACACAAAGCCTTCACTATATCTTCTTGGAGAGAATTTTTTTTTTTGATGGAGAGAGGGCCTTGGTGTTTCGGCAATGAGAAGAATGAGGAGATTCCTTGTGGCAAATTTTTTTCCTCATCTTCTTATAGTAAATGAAAAGGTATGCCTCTTCACCTTCCATGGTGACCCCTTTACCTTCCATGGTGACTCTTCATCTTCCTTGGTGACTCTTCATCTCCCTTACACCTATCTACAATTTCCTCTATCCTCCTAATAGCACTCCCTTGCTAGGTGAATTGGTTACATATGCATTCTTAAGGCTTACAACATCTCTAAGGTCCAAGGTTAAATCCTTGGCACCTACATCATTTCATTTTTTTTTATTCTTTTGCAAGCCCATCTAAAGTAAGGTCATTACATGATGTGTTATTTCTTTTATCCTCATGGGGCCCATTAGGATAACTAACGAAGTGCTATTTAAGACCCATTAGAAATTTCCACCATTTAGAGCCCATATAAGGCCCATTAACACTTACACTAAAATTCCCACAACTCTAACTATCATTCATGAATAATACTCAATATGGCTATTATTCATGCGATTATACTCAATATTAGGGATAATATTGAATGGAATTTTGGTGGGCTGTTACAAACCCGATCCATTAATGGTGATCCATTCCACTAAAGGATCCCATTGTACTTCCTCACCAACCTGTTGGGTATGGCTTGGCGGGTTTCCTAAGCGAATACCTAGTCGATCCGAGAAACCTCTCCACGTCTACAGATTAAAAAGTAATCCGAGTGGAGACCCGTTTCCCATCGACCGTCTCATGTCATATCGAACAATCCAAATTACCACTTAGCCAATTACCAAAATTGACCTTGTAATTTGCTCGACCGTTCGACCGCAAAAAAGGTGACGAGTTGATCAGCGGCTTTTGTGTTTATGGTCGGGGTCCAGTTAATAAATTATTCATCATGATACAATATCAAAATAATAAATTAACAAACGTAAAACGATGAGACTAATGAATAAATCACAAATAAGAACTTAAAGAGCCAAGGAAGAATATACCTTCCGTTACCTTAGGATCTTCTACCGTATGACCATCCCCTCTTGGACGTCGTGTGGACGACGATCTACCAAGACCCGTGGTCACTAAGTCGATCCCTTCTCCTTGCGCCAACCAATCCCCAGCCAAAGGGATGCCGCCGGCCGCTCCTAGGAGATAATCTAAACACAAACCCAATTGATTCTTCCTCCACTGCTAGCATCTGAACAACAAGTATCATGGAGTTCTTGTGATCTGAGCAACTCCAAGTTGCACAAGCAACTTGTGTTCTGAGCAACTCCACAACTCCAACTTGTATTCTTCCATGCTACTCGAAGAAAGTTGTCATGCCCCAAGCACGAGAAACTAATTATCACTCCAAATAAGTTGCTGAGGCAACTTACCGTTTCCTCTCCCAACTGAAGACTCAAGGCAATTGCAATTGCAATTACAATGCCAAACGATGCCTTCGGCAGCAATTCCCGAGGCGGCAATTGCCGCCTCAATTGCTACCGCTACCTCTCAGCAGCAATTCCGAGGCGGCAATTACCACCTCAATTGCTGCTGCTACCTTTCGGTAACAAATCCGAGGCAGCAATTTGCCGACTCAATTGCTGCCTCGGCAGCAATTTCTGCCGTTGCCTTTCAGCAGCAATACCGAGGTGGCAAATGCCGCCTCAATTAATTCCTCGGCAGCAATTTCTCGAGGTGGCAATTGCCGCCTCAATTGCTACCGCTGCCTTTCGGCAATTAGCAGGCAATTGCTGCCGGAGAAGGTGCATCTCCATACGTGAGTCGACGCATCGGAGGGAGGGAGAGAGAAAAGCTGGAGGAGAGAAAACCTTAGTGTTTTCTTGTGTCTTCTAGGATTCATCCACCAGATCGATTAACCCTTGATTCCATGCCACTATGGGGTTTATATAGGGCTACGGTAGAGACCATGAGGAGGAGTTGGATCTTGGCCCGCAAATGGACCCGGTCCATTAATGAGGATCCATTCCACTAAAGGACCCCCATTGAATTATCTCACCAACCCCCATATTTACATATGGGCTCCACTTATTACGAGTCGTCCATCTCCCCATGTTTAAGATCTCGCATGCCCGTTAATTAATTAAATTACTAACAATTTATATTAATTAACTTCTGGATCCTTGACTAGTACCACTCAACCTTATCATCATGCCGGATCAAATCCACCTGTAGGGTTTAGCACGATGAACCTTTTGAGCTCATCAAGGTGGCATCATCATCCTGACACTCCAGGTCACGGATTCCCTCAATAATCATCGGCACATCATATTATTAATATTATCTCCCAACTTACCAGGTCTATCAATCTAATAGAATAGATCTCGCCCATTGATAAATAAAAGAAACAATAATTAATAATATATGCCTGATATTATTTCGGGATTAAGGGATCGTACTCCATAATATAAACTGAGGTCCTATCCAATTATCGAGTCAGTACAAATTGGATAACCTCGTGTTTTAGTCCTGCTCAATGTACTCATAGCACACTAGTATAATTCTATGGTCAAGACCAACCACAACTAATTACACTACAACCATTCCAATGGATTGTCCAATTCCATCTCGGTTGTGGGGCTCTTATTTATACTAAGCAAGGGACTGATAACATGATCTTCCTTGTGACACCACACACCATGTTATCTACAATGCAAAGTAATTGGACTTCGTGCATGCACTAATATAAACAGGCACCTAGTGTGGTTGTGCTTTTCAAAATAAGATGTTTATATAAAGAAATCATGTCTTTCAGTATACACATCCTACACAACCCCCATATTTTCATATGGGCTCCACATATTACAAGTCGTCCATCTCCCTATATTTAAGATATCGTATGCCCGATAATTAATTTAATTTACTAATAATTAAATTAATTATCTTCTTGATCCTTGATTAGTGTCACTCAACCTTTTCATCATGTCGGACCATAGTCCACTTGCAAGATTTCACATGATGATCCTTTTGAGCTCAGCAAGGGGGGATCATCATCCCGACTCACTAGGACACAGATTCCGTCTATAATCAACAGCACATCATATTATTAATATTATCTCCCAACTTACCGGGCCTATCGATCTAACGGAATAGATCTCCCCCATTGGCAAATCAAAGAAATAATAATTAATAATATATGCCCGTCATTATTTCGAGATTAAGAGATCGTACTCCATAATATTATCCGAGGTCTAATCCAATTTACAAAGTCAGTACAAAAATTGGATGACATCTCTTTTGGTCCTACTCAATGTACACAAAGTACACTAGTGTAATTCTATGGTTAAGATAAATCATACCTAATCACACTACAACCATGCCGATGGTTTGTGCAACTCCATCTCGGTTGTGAGCCTCTTTCTTTTACTTCAGCAAGGAACCTGATAACATGATCTTCTGTGCGACACCACGCACCATGTTATCTACAATGCCAAGTACTAGACAATTTTGTCCATGTGCTAGTATAAACATGCACTGTGTGATTTTGTGATTCTCTTTAAAATGTAGATGTATCGTAACCAATAGAATGACTTTCAGTATACATTCTAACAATCTCCCACTTACACTCAAAGATTTTGCTATTTTCAAAATACCATACATCTGACCTCTAGATCCCTCACATTCCTAAAAGCTCTCGCTACTATGGCCTTAGTGAAATGATCCACCTAGGTCATCTTCTGATCCAATCTAGGTAACAACATCTATTCCTCTTCTGGGTGGTACTTGCACTCTATGTGTTAACTCGCCTTATGGACTCGTGATTCCTTCGAGTTTGCAACTGCACCATTTTAATCACATCAAATGTGATAGTTCCTAGCAATCCAGGAATCACATCGAAGTCCATCTTGAGGTTTCTGAACCATGTAGCTATATTGGCTGCCTTCCAGGCAACCAGAATATCCAGCCTCCATAGTAAGGTCCATCACGCAGACACTGCGTAACACTCTACTAATCAATGGTTCTACCTCCTAAAAGTAAATACAAAACCCAAGGAATATTTATATATGCCCCTATTTAGATTGGAATTCTGTATCCATATAACCCACAGGAAATTGGTCTTCCGGTAAATCAGCATATAGTCCTTAGTCATTCTCAGACACTAATATATGCTTTTACCACATTCCAATTTCCTTGACCTGGGTTAATCCAATATTTGTTACTCTTACCCATGGCACAACAGATATCTGGGCTCATTTCTAGAATTCAAGAGACTTCCTCTAGCCTATGCTAGAGGAACTGTCATCCCCTACTCTATCACCTTTGATAATCCTAACATATCTCTTAGATAGAGTAGCTCCAAAACTAAAACGTACAAAACTTTCTTTTGGAGGTATCCATGATAGAATGAGCTAGGACAATGTTTAATATGAAGCTTGAGATAAGCACATCATCCTTATATGGAGATCCCTTAGATCTTTGATTCCCAAGGATGTGTCTTACTTCTCTCAAGTCCTTCATAATTATGTAGGCAACCATACCCTTACGTCTAACAATATTTCGTTATTGTTGTCAACTAACAAAATATCATCTATGTATTATACAAGAATACCACTTCATTTCTGTCACATTACTTATACACAATCTTATCCGTCTGTTGAACAATTCCATACAGTTGGATTTATCTTTTCAAAGTGGATGATCCTTGTCATAGGTCTAGGGATCTAGCTCATGCTTACTTAGGACCCAGTCCATAGACTCTCCAAGAACATGATACTTTTAGGTTGTCTAACAACCCTCCCACTATAATAAGGTACCCTTGTGTATCTTCTGTGACACGAGGTGCAGTGTCCTGTGGTATTACCTCTTGTACAGTTGGTACTAAGATCAGAATGTCCCCTTATTTAATTTACTCAGAGTAACTCTACATCTAGATTTGTGGTTTATTTCATAGTCCTTTTCCTAAGAATCAGACATTCATCTCAACGAATATCCTCTGATCCTTAGGACTATTAAACCACCTTATTGTTCCCTTAGGATAACCTATGAACATATGCACTAGATTCCAACTTGTCGGTGTCTCTTTTCAGCACAAGTGCTGGACTACTCATAGTCTGAACATGCCTTAGACTAAGCCTTCGCTTACTCCACATCACTATGGTTTTAAGAGACTACTGACCTAGACAGAACCAAGCATATACATTATCGTATCCAGGACATATCCCTTTGAACAAATCTGGCTAAGCTCAGAGTGTCTTATCATCTTCTTAACTATTAGCTTAAGAAACTTGTTTCCTTCCATATGTTGCACCATTCTGTTGGGGCACACCAAGTACAATGAATTGGGATCAAATCCCAATTACTGATAAGTAAGTCCTACATCTATCCCTAGAGGTACTTGCCATCATGATTTAATCATAATGTCACAATACCTTTACTCTGATGTTTCTTCTGCATCAGACTTGAACTCTTTGGTCTCATCAAAAGTATTCAGTCTTGCAGTACATCAAGTAAATGTATTTTGTCCTTTAAATAATTGTTCATAAAATAAATAAAGTATTTATGGGTACCTCTATACTGGATAGACTAAGGACTTATACTTATCAAGATGAACC
Source organism: Boesenbergia rotunda (assembly GCA_024364735.1). Taxonomy (NCBI): domain Eukaryota; kingdom Viridiplantae; phylum Streptophyta; class Magnoliopsida; order Zingiberales; family Zingiberaceae; genus Boesenbergia; species Boesenbergia rotunda. Next base: position 34,759 of record JAGFNQ010002126.1, read on the forward strand.
AATTTCTACATATCATTAGCTCTATGCCCCTAGGCTTAGAACATGCCTATTTGGTTTTGTTACCTCCCTAGTAAGAGTCAAAAGATCTTTAAGGAAGACAAGTCTTCCTTAACCAATAAACCCAAGGGATTATTGGTTGACCACTTTTGAATCCCACTAGAGGTTAACAAACCAAACCTTAGAGCCAAAATATATGTTTGGTTCTACTTGGGAGGAACCTTTCTCTTTCTTTAGTTAAGATGATAAGTTATATTGCATCATGGGAGTTCTTGGTTTTCTATCCACTTTTCAGAAATAAAAGCAATAGAAAATATCATATTCCAGAAACTGAACAAAAAGTTTTTTCCAAAAACTAATTACATTGTAACGCCCGCCCTTATATCTACTCTCGGGGCGGGGTTACGTACCATCAATCATATAAATTTAATCATAAAATACAAAGCAAAAGTGCAAGGACCAAGTACTGAGCATGCTTGTTTAAAAATATCAAGTGATATTTACAAGTGCTAAGCATACTAGTCAGTGCATGCCAATCAGATATCATGCTTTAGTGATTAGAACATGGTAGGTGCATAGCAAGTTCAGTAACACACAAATCATGATAGTGAGGTTATACAAACATAAGCATATTCTTTTCAATAGTACCAGTCGACTACTATATAGCCAGTCGACTGGTATCGGCCACAGAAACTTTCTGTGCTCGGCATCAGTCGACTGGCCTAATGGTAGTCGACTGCCTATGCCTTGGCCGAAAATACAATCAATCATGCTTCATCCAATCAGATTCCTTGCAAGGAATTTGATTGGATGAAGCATGATTGATTGTATTTTCGGCCAAGGCAAAGGAAGTCGACTGCCATGAGGCCAGTCGACTGATGCCGAGCACAGAAAATTTCTGTGGCCGATACCAGTCGACTGGCTATATAGCAGTCGACTGGTACTATTGAAAAGAATATGCTTATGTTTGTATAACCTCACTATCATGATTTGTGTGTTACTGAACTTGCTATGCACCTACGATGTTCTAATCACTAAAGCATGATATCTGATTTGCATGCACTGACTAGTATGCTTAGCACTTGTAAATATCACTTGATAGTTTTAAACAAGCATGCTTATTACTTGGTCCTCGCACTTTTGCTTTGTATTTTATGATTAAATTTATATGATTGATGGTACGTAACCCCGCCCCGAGAGTAGATATAAGGGCGGGTGTTACAGGTTGGTATCAGAGCAGGTTTCCCCTCCACTACACACACATCAAGCTTCATCCTGCCGCTTCCAAGTAAGAGATCCTAACCTCGCTTTACATTGTTTCATGTACAGTAATGATTATATAGAGATGATTTATGCTTGCATAACAAGTGAAAGTAGTGTTAATGCTTATGTTAGTTTATTTATCACCTGTATGATAGATATGGCTAGAAGACGTAGCAATCGGGGTAATGAGACCGCACCCCCACCCGATATGATGCAGGTGATCACAGACCTGCAGCGCCAGGTCACTGAACAACAGCAGATAATAAACACTATGATGACCCAGTAGGTGAACACTGCAACCCCGCAGGGAAGTCAGAATGTGATACCCACTGAGCCTCCAACTGCGCAGGCACCCCCGAACACTCCGGCCAGAGGAGTCCGACTGGAGGCCTATCTGATTCAGTGGCAGAGACTGAAGCCGGAAAAGTTCTCCGGCACCTGCGAGCCCTGGGATGCCCAGGCCTGGCTCAGGACAGTTGAGAGCACAGTGGAATTATTAGACTGGCCCGAGCATGAGAAAATTAAATGTGTGTCGTTCTGCCTCACTGGCGATGCCAGGATGTGGTGGGAACGGGTAAAAGCTAGAAGGTCAGTGGACCAAATGAAGTGGAAGGACTTCGAGTCCAAATTTCTGGAGGAATTCTTTAATATGCGAGTCACAAATAGGCATTTTGATGAGTTCACCGAATTCCGGCAGGGAAATCTCTCAGTCAACGATGCCGTTAAGCAATTCAACCGACTGGCACGATTATGTCCGGAGCTGGTCAGTACAGAGAAAGAAAGGGTCAGATTAATGCTCAAGATGCTCAGGCCCAAGATCGCTCTGAATGTAGCCGGCGGCGTTAATAGGCCACAGACTGCAGAGGAGCTGTTCAGCAGCGCCCTGATTACCGAGCATTATCTGAAGAATATTAACCAGCAGAACCAAGCACTGTCCGCCAGCAAGTGTCAGAGTCAGTCGGGAGGTCAGAAACCTCAGAATAGCAACCCCCACTGGAAAAAGAACCACAACGGAAAGAGGAAGCCATGGAATAAATCCGCCAGTGGTTCAGCAGGCAAGAAGCCTAAATATCCCCCATGTGCCACTTGTGGGAAGATGCACCTCGGGACATGCCTCCTAGGCGCCAGGAGATGCTTCACCTGCGGAAAGGAAGGACACATGGCCAGAGAGTATCCTACTGCAGCCAAAGCACCTCAGCAGCAGCATGTTCAGTACCAAGGTGCTCATCCCCAGTTACACCAGATGCAGGCAGCTATAGATGGTACTCATATATGCCAGGGGAGATTAGAGGCCCCGCCTGCCACGACAAACACCAGGGTTTTCTCTCTTACGAAGGATGACGTGGCGACTGCCTCCACCGTTGTCACAGGTCAGATATTTATTTACAGTCAGTATGCTACTGCTTTATTTGACACTGGGGCAACACATTCGTTTATCTCTATGCAATATGCCAAAAGAAATGATATGTCACTGCAAGATTTAGACTGTAAATTTCTGACAACACTGCCCTCGGGTGAGGTGATTCCCTCTACCCAAATGCTACGTGCCGCACCGATCAGAATCGCAGATAAGGAACTCTACTGCGACCTGATAGTGCTTGATATGCCAGATTATGACATGATATTGGGCATGGATTTCTTGAACAAATACGGCGCCTCTATCGAGTGCCGTAAACGAAAGGTTATCTTCCGACCTGAGGCGGGAATTCTATTTGAATTTATCGGAGAGCCGAAGAAGAGGACAAGCAAATTCTTATCGGCTCTGAAAGCAAGGAAGATGTTAGAAAATGGATGCTCTGGGTTTCTAGCTCATGTGGTTGATACCAGTCCTACAGAGGGCTCGAAGCTAGAAGACGTCAAAGTCGTATGCAATTACCCAGAGGTATTTCCCGATGACTTACCAGGGTTAGCACCCGAAAGAGATATAGAATTTGCAATTGAATTAATTCCTGGTACTAACCCCATTTCTAAAGCACCGTACCGTATAGCGCCGACGGAATTAAAAGAATTACAGGGGCAGTTACAGGAGCTGCTTGGCAAGGGACTCATCCGCCCTAGTCATTCTCCTTGGGGAGCTCCCGTACTGTTCGTGAAAAAGAAGGATGGGTCGATGCGAATGTGTATCGACTATCGGGCGCTGAACAACGTGACTATCAAGAACAGGTAAGAACATTATAGTAAAGTAATTTGCTGAAGTTCAAACCTAAATCATGTATGCACGATGTTAGGTACCCTCTACCCAGGATAGATGACCTGTTCGATCAACTGAAAGGAGCCACGGTTTTCTCTAAAATTGACCTGACATCTGGTTATCACCAAGTCAGGGTGAAAAAGGAGGATATACCGAAGACGGCTTTCCGAACCAGATACGGACATTATGAGTTCGTAGTTATGCCATTTGGAGTTACCAATGCTCCAGCTATGTTTATGGACTTAATGAATCGGGTATTCTCGGCATTCCTCGACATATTTGTGATCATTTTTATCGACGATATCCTTATATATTCGAGAACTCCCGAAGAACATGCTGAACACCTGAGTATAGTACTACAGCTTCTTCAGAAGGAACAACTGTATGCTAAATTTTCCAAATGCGAGTTCTGGCTCGATCAAGTATCATTCTTGGGACATGTTATCTCCAAGGAAGGAGTAATGGTGGACCCAATTAAAATCGAAGCTGTGCGTAACTGGACCAGACCCAAGAATGCCAGCGAAATCAGAAGTTTCCTCGGGCTAGCAGGCTATTACAGAAAATTCGTAGAGAACTTCTCTCAGATTGCAGCCCATATGACAGCTCTTACTAAGAAAGACAAGAAATATGTATGGACCGATGAATGTGAGAAGAGCTTTACTGAACTGAAAAGGAGGCTGACTAGCGCTCCGATATTGACTCTTCCAGAAAGCGATACGGGTTTTGATATGTACAGCGACGCATCCAAACTGGGACTCGGAGCTGTGATTATGCAGGATGGGAAGGTGATTGCCTATGCCTCTAGGCAACTCAAGGAACATGAAAGGAATTTTCCTACCCATGACTTAGAGTTAGCAGCGGCGGTCTTTGCGCTGAAAATATGGAGGCACTATCTATATGGAACTCAGTGTAAAGTTTATACAGATCACCGGAGTCTGCGATATTTCTTCACCCAGAAAGATTTGAATATGAGACAGCGCAGATGGCTCGAATTGGTCAAGGATTATGACTGTGAGATCCTGTACCATCCGGGGAAGGCCAACAAGGTAGCCGATGCACTCAGTTGGAAATCATGTGCTGCTTTGATGTCTTTATCAGCTTTGTCACAACCCCTAGGGGAAGAAATTATGCATTACGGGATTGAAATCATATCAGGGCAGTTATCCACCCTGATGATTGCGCCGACATTATTCGACGATATTCTGGAAAAGCAGAATCATGATCCGAGTCTTCAGAGGATCAGGCAAGAGGTCCTCGAAGGCAAGGACGATGGATTTCGGATTTCAGACAGTGGAGTCTTATATCTTCGGGATCGATTATGTGTTCCCGACGACTCCGACTTACGGACAAGAATCCTCGAGGAAGCTCACAGAACGCCTTATGCGATGCATCCTGGGTCTACCAAGATGTATCAAGATCTCAAGAGCAAGTTTTGGTGGTCCGGTATGAAGCGAGATGTAGCCCACTATATCAGTATGTGTTTGACCTGCCAGAGTGTCAAAGCAGAACACCAGAGGCCTGGAGGAGTTCTGCAACCTCTGCCGATCCCCGAGTGGAAATGGGAAGACATCTCTATGGATTTCATCTCAGGGCTGCCTAGAACAACGAACGGATATGATGGTATATGGGTTATTGTGGACAGGCTAACCAAGTCTGCCCATTTTCTGGCTATCAGGATGACCTACTCAGTAGAGCAGTTGGCTCAACTGTACGTCAAGGAAATTGTCCGACTACCCGGGGTTCCCAAGACCATTATCTCTGATCGGGATGGTCGATTTACTTCAGATTTTTGGGGACACGTGTAGAAGGCTCTTGGCACGAAGCTGAAATTAGTACGGCCTTTCACCCCCAGACTGACGGGCAGACTGAAAGAGTGAATCAGATATTAGAGGACATGCTACGAGCTTGTGCCTTGGACTTCAAGGGAAGCTGGTGTCGATACCTGAGCCTGGCAGAGTTTGCTTATAACAACAGTTATCAGGCTACTATCGGGATGGCACCGTACGAAGCACTATACGGAAGGCAATGCAAATCTCCTATATGCTGGCTTGAGAGTGGTGAAAAGAAGGAGATGGGACTCCAGACTGATATTATAGATGAAACCACTCAGGCTATAAAGAATATCCGCCAGAGGATAGATACTGCTCAGAGTCGGCAGAAAAGCTATGCTGATAAGCGACGCAGACCACTAGAGTTTAATGTTGGGGATTCAGTATTCCTTAAAGTGGCCCCTATGAAAGGGGTGATGAGATTCGAGAAGAGAGGGAATCTGATTCCGCGATACGTGGGACCGTACCAGATCCTGAGACGGGTAGGCAAAGTGGCCTACGAACTGGAGCTACCGCCAGAAATGTCGGCTATCCACAATGTCTTCCATGTATCAATGCTCAGGAAATGTACCTCTGATGTGAATCAAATGATAGAGCCCCAACCAGTACAAGACCAAGAGAACCTAAGTTCCGAATGCCGACCTATTCAGATCCTAGATCGGGAAGTCAAGAGGCTAAGGAACAAGGAAGTGCCCTTAGTAAAAGTTCTGTGGCGGAACGAGCAATTCGAAGAAGCCACCTGGGAACGAGAGGAGGCGATGCGATTAAAGTATCCGGAACTGTTTTAAAGTTCGGGACGAACTTTTTATAAGGTGCGTGGGATTGTAACACCGCAAAATTTTCCCATATGTAATGTTATGAATTCATGAAACATTATTATGAAATGTCATGATGGGCTTGGCTTAATGGGCTTTGATGTGGATTAGTGCAAAATGTGATAAAAAGAATGTGTAGAAAGGAGGAAGCAAGGATTGAACCTTGGCCCACCTAGTTGCACTAACCATGTCTTAACCAATGCACCAAGAGTGTTTCGTGTTGAGAGAATAAGAAACATGCTTGTTAAAGCTAGGGAAGTGAAGAGACATGTCCCTTCATGAGAATAGTATAAATAAGAGATGAGGGAGGGAGAGGGGAAAAGAACTTTCATTCTTCTTCTTCCCCACTCTCCCCACCGAAACCTAGAGCCCTCTTCTCCTTTTTCATTTTCGAAAATACACCCTAGGGTTCTAACCCTAGAGAATTGGAAGGAAGAAGACCCCATCCAAGGATATTGCCCTCTACTAGGGCCAAGGGTCTTGGAGAAGTTCTAGCAAGGGGACTCTCACCCCTCATTCAACCAAGGGTACCCTAAGGATTTAGAGAAGGTGAATTTCAAGCGAAAGGATGTAAGTATCCCCTCGCCTGCAGTGTAATTGTTGTGCATGATTCCTTCTCCTTGTCATTTTCGAAAATGGGAGTTTTTCCCTTGTGCAAGTTTCGGCCACCACCAAGGGGGAGACCTTGGCTACTCCTTGATGCTTGAGGAGACCCCTTGGGACTTAGGGTATAGATAGATGTTGTTTCCCTTCATGTTGTGATGAACAAAGCCCTAGGGTTAGTGAGGGTTGAATTACTCTATGATGTATCCTATGCTTAGTGTATTGCATGCAAGGTGTTTGTATAAATGCTTGGTTGAATTACTCTATGATGTATCCTATGCTTAGTGTATTGCATGCAAGGTGTTTGTATAAATGCTTGGTTGAATTACTCTATGATGTTCCTATGCTTAGTGTAGTGCATGCAAGGTGTTTGTATAAATGTTTGGTTTCAAAAACCCAACTTTTCCCTACCCTACACTTTCGGCCAAGGCATGAAGAAGTTTCTGTTCGCTAGGGCAGTCGACTGCCATGAGGCCAGTCGACTGGTGCCAAGCACAGAAAGTTTCTGTGGCCGATACCAGTCGACTGACTATATAGCAGTCAACTGGTACCATTGAGTTTAAATGGAATACTTGATTGGAAAACTTAACTTTCCCTAGCATGTAACTTTCGGCCATGCATGAATCATTAGGGTTGGGAAGAATTAAATTAACCCATGAAGCATGCTACCACTTCCTATGATATGAATATGATTTATGTGACCAATCTTGTCATATACAAAGTATGTTTAAGTGGTTTAAATATGATGTATGTATGAGCATGTCTTATAGCCCATGGGGCACCCTTATGAATTGAATGTGATGTGTATGTTAATATGCTTGAAAGGATACTCCACTAAGTATGGGATCAAGAGCACCCCTTATGTTGTGTGGTGTGTCCCTATGGGATCATGAGCACCCTTGAAGAGTGGTGTGTCCCTTGAGAGTGGATTTGGAGTACTCCTTAGCATATATGTAAAAGCATGATAAGTATTTTACTTTGAAAGTTGTGTACCCGACTCGGAAGGGGGTCGTTAAACAAATCCGGGGTATATGTTAACTGAAGGTCATGGCTCCGGTAGGATGGAAGGGTCCTGCTCTAATGGGTTGGTGGCTCGCTACCCCAATTCATTAGGGAACGCGCTTGATGTGGTACACAACTGGGCCCCTATATGATGTTGAAGTATTTTTAAGTAATACCTTTATGGAATTATTTTGAAAACATTTATTATATGTGAAGGGTATGCTTAAGATACTTTATACTGCTTGCTTAGAAACTTTGATGTTTAGTATGCTATGATAAACTCATGCTTATGATTCATTATGTGTACATGTTGTATTCTTTCGTATGGATATTGCGAGTAGGACAGGATCCTTACTAAGCATTTGTGCTTACTAGTTTATGTGTTGTCATATGCTGCAGATAAGGGTAAGAGACACTTAAACTAAAGGAAGAGGCAGGAGGGCTGAAGATGTGTGGGGTGGTGGCTCGGGAAAGAAAGATTCTTATATCTACTTTACTATGCTTATGTTGATGTTTCCTTGATTATGAATGTTAGTGATTACACTTAGATTTCTCTTATACTTGATTATGTTGTGAGTTGAATTACTTGTGAACCTATCAAGTTATAGGATAACTCTTGATTAAGATATTTCACATAATGTTTTAGACTTCCTTAGACTCAATCTTATGAACTGTTATTATGCATGGAAACCTATGACTATGCTTCTAAATGATGTTCTAGGATGTGAATTCATGATGCCTTGCAAGGAATCTGATTGGATGAAGCATGATTGATTGTATTTTCGGCAAAGGCATAGGCAGTCGACTGCCATGAGACCAGTCGACTGATGCCGAGCACAGAAAGTTTCTGTAGCCGATACCAGTCGACTGGCTATATAGCAGTCGACTGGTACTATTGAAAAGAATATGCTTATGTTTGTATAACCACACTATCATGATTTGTGTGTTACTGAACTTGCTATGCACCTACCATGTTCTAATCACTAAAGCATGATATCTGATTGGCATGCACTGACTAGTATGCTTAGCACTTGTAAATATCACTTGATAGTTTTAAACAAGCTTGCTCAGTACTTGGTCCTTGCACTTTTGCTTTGTATTTTATGATTAAATTTATATGATTGATGGTACGTAACCCCGCCCCGAGAGTAGATATAAGGGCGGGCGTTACATACATAAAGGCAATCTCTATAAAGCCAAAACTATATCAACCTATGCTAAAGACGTAAATGAAATAGATAAAACTCCCACTGCAACAAATCATCTCCATAGCCCATCTATGTAGTCAGTGATATCCTCCTCAGCTAGCCGTCGGGTTTCCTGGAACCCCTTCACAAAAATACAGACATGATTAGTGGCATCTGTATCTATGCACCAGGTACCGATAGATATCACCGCTAAGTATGTTACAACGACACAAGAAGAAAATATACCTGTAGTACTACTCTGACAAAGGGGACAATCCGTCTTCCATTCTCCTAATTGCTTCCACACAAAGCACTTTCCCTTCGGCTTCTTTATGCGCCCCTGAGGTCCCTGTATTTCTTTCTTTGCTCCAGCTTGTTTCTTCTTCTTCTTTCCTTTCGGTTTAGAAGTAGAAACCTCTTGAGCAACGAATGTCTATGAACTCTGAAGAGAAAACTCCTCTGCTGCCTCGAGTTCTGTCAAAAGCTCTACCCATGAATATGCACGATTGTCCATATTGTATCTTAGGCAAAACTCCTCAAAACTCTTTGGTAGAGATAGGAGGATAAAATCGATCTGAGTTTCTCCATCAATTTTTGCTCCAAGGATTTCCATCTCCTTCAGCCAAGCCATCATTTTGAGAACTTGTTCCTTTACAGGCATGCCCTCGACTAAGACAGTTGTCATCAAGTTCTTCAAGACCATATGCCTAGCGGCTTGATTACTCACCCCGAAGAGTTCATCGAGTTCGGATATTTTTGTAATGCCCATAAAATCCTCTCAATTTTTACGTGTACACTAATATAAATATTAGTACAATTCTTAATGGATTATAGGTGGAATTCTAGTATAATTCTTAATGGGCTTTATGTGGGTTTTTAGAAAATAAATAAATAAATAAAAGGGGAAAGAACCAAAAAAATAGTAATTGCCAAGGTTTGAACCTTGGACCTTAGGTGGTAGAAAAGCCTCATGATGCATGTGATAACCAATAGCCCCAGCAGGGTTGTACTGTTAGAGAGGAGAAGAACATTGTGGTTAAGGGAAGGGGATGCGAAGAGACACCATGTGAAGAAGGTGAAGAGGCACTTGTGAAGAGACAAAAGGCATTATAAATTGTCTCTTCTTCCTCCTTCTTCCACCCCCACCGAAACTCCATCTCCCTCTCCCATTTCTAAAAATCTCATCTAGGGTCTCTCCCCTAGAAAGCTTCACAAGGTGATCTCTTGAAGACTTAAGACCCCTTATAAGGCGAGAAGAACAAAGGAGATCCTAAGAGCAAGGAGGTCTTCATCGCTCTCAATTTAAGGGTATATAGATTGGTGGTAACCAAGCAAAAGAGGTAAGTCTCCCCTCACCTGTAGTATAATTGCTTTGAGTGTTATGTTGCTTAAATCTTAGTGTAGACCCCTTGAAGGTTTCGGCCAAGCCCTAAAACTATGATTAGGATCAAGTTAAACCCCCAACTATGCTTGCTAATGATTTCCTATGATATGATATATGTTATATGAAGATTATATGATTTTTATGTCACATATGGTTGCTTGAAGGTTTCGGCCAAGTCCTAGTTTTAGGCCTAGTAGGAGGCTAAAAACCCTAAGTATGCTTCCTATTGGCTTAAGAGATCAAGAACATATTCCATGATTCATCAAATGATATAATAATGTTGGCATGCTTCTATGTTACTTTATGATTATGTTAGGCCTTATTCATGTATGCTTTATGTTATGCTTCATGTATCATGATTATGTTTATGTAACGCCCCAAATTTTCGGCTTGCTTTCGATTGTAAAAAGGGCACAAAAATGTCAATATATATATTATCAGATTGTATAACATTTATTTCATAAATGAATAAAATTACCTTTTTGTGATTTTATGATTTAATGTTATGTGATTTCATTAGAAAAGATTAGGAATATGTAATTGCATAAATTAGAATATGTGATTTCATGAATTGGAATATGTGATTGCATAAATGTGATTTGAGAATATGAGAATGAATTGGGCTAATGGGCTTTGCAAAAGTGAAAACCAAAGAGGAGCAAAAATATGCTCTTGCCGAGGATCGAACCTTGGAACTCTTGGTAAGCAAAGCCTTGAAAAGCAACGAAGTAACCAATTCACCCAGCAGGGGATTGCTGAGAGAAAGGAAGGGAAATTCTTGTTAAGGGTTAGGGAATGTGAAAGGGTAGAGGAAGAGACTCTTGATGAGAAACCCCTTAGTGAAGAGACACTTGCAGAAGAGGCACCTTGCCTCTTCCCTTAGTATAAATTAGAGGGAATGCTAAGGGGCTAACCATCATTGTTGCAAACCCCTCACTCACTCTCCCTCTTCTATTTTTGAAAATCCCAACTCCCCTCTCCCTCTTCAATTTTTGAAAATTCCAACTCCCCTCTCCCTCTTCAATTTTCGAAAATCCAAGGGAAGGGTCTCATCCCAAGGGACACTCCCAAGACCCCATTGAAGGTTTGAATCTCTTGCAAGGCAAGAAGAAGTCAAGGACCTCAAGAGCAAGGACAAGCACATCCCCTCCGAACTAAGTGTATACCTTAAGGATATTTAGCGAAAGAAGTAAGTGCCCCTCACCTGTAGCATAATTGCTGTGTATGATTTCCTTCTTCTTGTAGTTTGCGAAAATGGGGATTTGCCCTAGGTAAGTTTCGGCCACCCCTTAAGGGAAAGCCTTAGTTACTTTTTGATACATGAGAAGACCCCTTGGAACTTAGGGTATACCTATATGTTGATTTCCTTCAAGTTGTGATAACAAAAATTAGGGTTTGCACCCCCTACAAGTTTCGGCCAAGACATGAAAAAATTAGGGATTCAAGGGTTGAATTACTCTATGATGTATCTTATGTTAGTGTATGACATGATAGTGTAGATAAGGTGTTTGTATAAATGGTTGTGTGAATGTTTGATTTCAAAAACCCTAAATCCCCCTACCCTACACTTTTGGCCAACCCTAGAAGAATTAGGGTTTAGGGTGCATGATTAACCTATGATGAAATCCATGTTTAATAATGTTGCATGATATGTATGTGAGGTGTTTGTGTAAATGTTTGTGTGAAGGTTTGATTTCCAAAAACCCTAATCCCCCTACCCTACACCATTCGGCCAACACCCTAAAGTTAGGGTTTGTAAAGGATAAACTACCCTATGAGATATGCTTATGTTTGGGAAGATGATATGTATATGCATGTGATGTTTAAATGGAATGCTTGATTGGAAAACTTAACTTTCCCTAGGGTTAACTTTCGGCCAAGGCATAAAATGTTAGGGTTGTGAAGGTTGATTACCCCATGATGTATGCTATGCTTAGTATGATACATGATATATATATATATGTGATGATTGTATGGGATGTACCCTATGAGATATGCTTATGTTTGGGATGATGATATGTATATGCAAGTGATGTTTAAATGGAATGTTGATTGGAAAACTTAATTTTTCCCTAGCATGTGATATTCGGCCAAAGCATGGAACATTAGGTTTATGAAGGTTGATTACCCCATGATGTATGCTATGCTTAGTATGATACATGATATATATATATGTGATGATTGTATGGGATGTACCCTATGAGATATGCTTATGTTTGGGATGATGATATGTATATGCAAGTGATGTTTAAATGGAATGTTGATTAGAAAACTTAATTTTTCCCTAGCATGTGATATTCGGCCAAAGCATGGAACATTAGGTTTATGAAGGTTGATTACCCCATGATGTATGCTATGCTTAGTATGATACATGATGTATATATATGACACTTGTATGGGATGTTTGATGTCAAAAAACCTAAGCTACCTCCACCCTTAACTTTCGGCCAAAGGGCCCTATACTTGGGATTGGATTAATAAATACCATGCATGATAATGATCTTGTGTAGGATATGACATGCTTGTGTAATTCTTGATATGTTGATTGGAATGCATGCTAGCCAAATTACAACTTTCGGCCAAGAGAGAACTCTTGGACCCTAGCCTTGGTTGCTCCCATGAAATGCATGCTTTATACTATGCTAGTTATCAAGATTATGAATGTATACATATGTATAAAAATGAGCCCTATAGGGCATGGACGAAGAAGGCTTAGGGCCTAAAGAATGCTTCCCTAGAAGGTTGGGACTAAGAGCATACTTTATGAAAATGAAGAACATGATAACTATTTTATTTTGTAATGGCTTGTACTATAGACTCTTAAAGCGAGTCAAATGATTATGATACTAGGCTGAAGGACTTTTGAGAAGGCCTAGTAAACCCTAGTGGTTCGGGATTAGCTACCTCGTTCCTATTCAGGGGTGCGCGCAAAATATGAAGTACAAGCCGGGCCCTAATGATTATGCTATGTTCAAGTATTATGTTTATATGTTTTCAAAAGAACCTTCCTATGAAGTTAACATGCTTAGATGTTTAAACATGCTAAAATGCTTACCATGTTTGAATGTGACATATTCTCTTACCTTTTTCATGATATCCGGTTTTGTGAGTAGGACAGGGTCTTACTAAGCTATTGCTTATCGTTTAGTGTTTCCCCTTATGCTATAGATAAAGGACGCTAAACTATGGAGGCTGCGGGAGAAGGGCAAGTGTGTGTGTGATAGTGCTGGTGGATAAAAAGGATCTTGCTCTTAGTTGCTTCAAGTTTTAGAACTTGTCATGTTAAACCCATGTTATGTTTTCTTTTTATATACATGCTATGTTTGAAGATGAATAAAAATAATCATGCTTCCGCTACATGAACCTTGCATGCTTAAATGATACATATGCCCATGCATAGATTAGATAGAAAAATATGAATGCATGCGTGTAGTTGTAATGTACGAAAGTTTTAAAGTAGCGCCGCCGAATCCCTAGGGGATTAAGAGCGGGCGTTACAGTTTAGGACCTTTAGGGCATACCTATGTTATGCATGACTTATGAATGATGGAATGCCTAAAGTTGCTAGTAGCATTCATTATGAAAAGAAAGCAAACATGCTAAGCTATTTTACTTTTGTATGGGCTTGTACCAAACCCTAAAAAGGTCCTTGGGATGGGCTCCTACGTTGCCCCTAGGCCGAAGGTTGCCTAGTTCTCTAGTAGGTCGGGATTGTTGGGACCGGGTGCATGTTGACATGGATACGGGTTCGTAATTTTAAAATTTAATTACGTGCAGCGGAAGGTTTAGCATAAATAATTTCACAAATTATTTTAACCACGTATCTAGCATGCAACCTTATGTTGTGGAGACATGATCATATATTTAAAATTTTGCAGAAGTAAACTAATTTACTTAATACCTTGCGTAACTCGTAGAAAGGGACGAGATCCAACCGTAGCGTCCCTTGGAAGCTCCGCCTCTATTCGCGACCACACTGAGTTTTCTTCGGGATGACTTTGCAAAGCCATGAGTTTCGTGCCGACAAGAACTACTAGATTCTCCAAAGGCACGATAAGAATACCAAGATAGAGATGAAAAACTAACCACCAAACGAAGAATGGAATCAAGATTCTGGGAGGAAGGAAGGAGTTGCGCCCGCTTCTTCTTCTTCTTCGACTTCTTCTTAGTGGTGGAAGCTCACGGCAAAGGGGGAGGGCTCTAGGGCCGGCAACACTAGAAGAGGGAGAGGGAGAGAAGGAGAGGGAGAGAGGCTAGGCAAGAATCCTTGATCTCTTGGATTAATCTCCAAGCCTTGCCTTGGTACCTTTATATAGTAGCCTCTTAATCGCCAAGTCTCCTCTTAACGGAATAAATTTTTCATAAGAAATTTATCTTATAAATTTTTCTATGAATTATTCCGTTATGCCAAGTTTTTATTATAACTTAATTTATAATAAAAACAACCATGTCTCCACTTTTATTATGAAAAGAAATTTCTTTATATAAATTTCTTTATCATGGTAAATCAATTCATTATTGATTTTATAAAATAAACCAATCCATGGTTCATTTTAATTTCCATGAAAAATAAATCCCTTTATATAAATTTCTTTATCCATAATTTTATAAAACAAACCGCGCTCGGTTTATTTTATAATTTGAAACAAACAATTTGGTTCTCCCCTTTTGATGTGGCCGGCTAAACAAAGAGGGTGGGGACCCTCTTTGGCCGGCCAAACCCAAGCCGAAACCATACGAATTAAACTCGTTTAATTCGTCCAATAAGCCTTCAAAAGACTTAGTCATTTTATGCTTCCGATGCGTCTCTGAAAATTCAGATTCGACTTATCTCTCTTGATCGGAAAATCTAATTGTCAACTCGTTTTAAATCCCTCGGATTACTCGTAGTGTGTGTGACTAAATAGGCTTTCGATTATGTTGGCCGTCTATAATTAACCAATTATAGAACGATCATGAGTGGCACCTAGTAGTACATCATGATCCCCAATTAATCGAAAGATCAACGGTTGACCTCAGAAATAATTCTGAAACCCTTCAGCAGCTCTAATGAATCGTGCCTCATTCCCTTCACCATCTTATACCCACTTGGTTCAGGACATGGTCTATGTGTGTCAGTCCCCACTAGGCTGACTATGTCACACCTAGCCCAAGTAACGTTCTCTCGTCCTACGGATTCTAATTACTCTCATGTATTTAAGAGATTCATACTCTGAACATGTCATGCTCTGGCCAGAGGCTTTGAGTAGCAATCCGACGATAGACCTTAGGTATACATCCCCTCGCAAGGAGTGGTGAATCCTTTGTAGGCTGTTCAAATATCTTCGGGCACTTCGGCTTATACCCAACCATCCTGGGTCCACACCTCCTTGGAGATGCTTGCTTAAGATGTCAAAGTATAAGTCTTCATGACCAAGAAGACTTGAACACCGCAAGTTAAAGGAACATCGCACTTATGCTGCAGTAAGAACTTCATTGACATATCTATATGTAGATTACCATATGAAGTTTTACAGCTAGTCACTCCAATGAACTAGTTCCCTTAACTAGAATTCATGTTTATCTCCAGACATCCCAATGACACCAGCCAGTGAGAATTAGCTGATTAGAGAATAACCCATGCTAGTCTCAACAGAATTGATAGTGTCCGTATTTATCAATTCATCGACTAGGGATAATTTCAATACTTCACAATTGCACATGTAGGATAATCACTAGTTGTGAATTCATTACAAATTCTCTCATGCTGTGAATTGTATTGCGGACATTCAGTAAATGAGTTTAAGATCTCAATCAAATACATGAACATGTATACTCAAATAGTGAATATTCATTTATTAAAGTAAATGATTACAATCATAAGGCGATTGCCTTAGGACACTTCTCTCATATTACTAACAGGGATTAGCTACCTCGTATCTACTTAAAGGATGCGTGCAAATTATGAATGTGGTACAATGCTAGGCCCTTATGTTGAGAGTTATGTTCAAGTACTTATACATATATATTTTCAAAGAAACATCCCTCATGCATAAAGACATTTATCTCATATTATGTACCTACTTGAATTACCATACTTGAAGTTGAAGTACTCTTGTGATATGAATCTTTTTTCCAAAGGTTGTTGTTTAACTTTCTCTATGTTCAATTCATGATGCATGATTTTTGTGAGTAGGAAAGGATCTTACTAAGCCTATGTGCTTATAATTTAGTGCTTTCCTTATACTGCAGAAAAGGGTAAGGGCATGCTAAACTAAAGGGAGCAGAAGGAGGGCAAAGATGTGTGTGACAGTGGCATGGTGGAAGAGATCATGTTACTTATGCTTGCTTATGAATCAAGAATTTATCCATGTCTTAAGTTTCCACATTGTTACACTTGTTGATGTTAGATTATCATATTAATATGCCATACTATGTTTTATGTTTGTTCGTATAGTACAACATGCTATGCTATGTTTTGTGTTCATTCCTAAAATACGATATTTCTACAATTAGCACTTGTCATGGAATTCATGTTTAGAGCTTGCTTGTTTAATGACTCAATATGATTTATGTAGCATGCTCTAGGGTGTTAGAGTTTGATGCCTATGTAGTTCGATTCAAACCTTTAAATTCCATGTGTAAACTCTAAAACCTATGTTAATGCTCCCATGTTTTAAGATGGGTTTACATGTTTTAAAATGTTCCATTGCGTTAAGGTGTATATATATATATATATATATATTGTAACACCCCAAAATTTTCCCATATGAAATATTAGGAATTCATGAAACATTATTATTATTATTATTTTTCATGATGGGCTTGGCTTAATGGGCTTGGATGTGGATTAATGCAAAAATGTGATAAAAAGAAGATGTAGAAAGGAGGAAGCAAGGATTAAACCTTGAACCTCCTAGTTGCACTAATCATGTCATAACCAATACACCAAGCCATGTTTCTTGTTGAGAGAATAAGAAATATTCTTGTTAAAGCTAGGGAAGTGAAGAGACATGTCCCTTCATGAGAAAAGTATAAATAAGAGAGGGAGAGGTTGGAATAACTTCTTCTCTTCTTCTTCCTCACTCTCCCCACCGAAAACTCATCTTCTTCTCCCTTCAATTTTCGAAAAAAAACACCCTAGGGTTCTAACCCTAGGGAATTTGAAAGGAAGAAGACCATCCAAAGATCTTGCCCTCTACTAGGGTCAAAGGTTCTAGGGAAGTGCTAGTAAGGAGAACACTCACCCTCCTTCAACCAAGGGTACTCTAAAGGTTTAGAGAAAGTGAAAGTCAAGCGAAAGGATGTAAGTATCCCCTCGCCTGCAGTGTAATAGTTGTGTATGATTCTTTTTCTTTTGTGGGTTTCGGAAATGGGGGTTTTCCCCTTTGTAAGTTTCGGCCACCCCTTAAGGGGAGGCCTTGGTTACTCCTTGATACATGAGAAGACCCCTTGAGATTTAGGGTATATATGTATGTTGATTTTCTTTATGATGTTATGAACAAAAACTAGGGTTTTACCCTTGTGTAAGTTTCGGCCAACACCCAAAGAGGAGGCTTTGGTTACTTCTTGATGCATGAGGAGAACACTTGAGACTTAGGGTATACCTATATGTTGATTCCCTTCAAGTTGTGATAACAAAAATTAGGTTGCACCCCCCTACAAGTTTCGGCCATGGATGGAAAATTAGGGTTTAGGGATTGTATGATTTCCTATGATGTATTCATGCTTAGTAGTGTAGACAAAGTGCTTGTGTAAATGTTTGAGTGAATGTTTGATTTCAAGAACCCTAGTTTCCCCTACCCTTGAGTTTCGGCCAACCCTAGAGGGATTAGGGTTTAGGGTTGCATAATTATCCTATGATGTAATCTATGTTTAATAAGTGGCATGATATGTATGTAAGGTGTTTGTGTAAATGCTTGTATGAATGTTGATTCAAAAACCCTAATTTCCCCTACCCTACACCATTCGGCCAACACCCTAAAGTTAGGGTTTGTGAAGGTTAAAATACCTATAGGATATGCTTATGTTTGGGGACAATGATACGTATATGCATGTCATGTTTAAATGGAATGTTTGATTTGAAAACTTAGTTTTCCCCTAGCATGATTTTCGGCCAAGGCATGATATATTAGGTTTGTGAAAGTTGATTTCCCCATGATGTATGCTATGCTTAGTATGATACATGATGTATATATATATGATGTTTGTATGGGATGTTTGATGTCAAAAACCTAAGCTACCTCTACCCTAGACTTTCGGCCAAAACCTTAGGTTTAGGGTTAAGAAGAACTCAATTAACTCATGAAGCATGCCACCACTTCCTATGACATGAATATGATTTATGTGACCAATCTTGTCATATATAAAGTAGGTGTAAGTGGATGAAATATGATGTATGTATGAGCATGTTTATAGCCTATGGGGCACCCTTTATGAATTGCATGTGATATGTATAATAAAATGCTTGAAAGGATACTCCACTAAGTATGGGATCAAGAGCACCCCTTAAGTTGTATGGTGTGTCCCTACGGGATTATGAGCACCCTTGAAGAGTGGTGTGTCCCTTAAGAGTGGATTGGAGTACTCCTTAGCATATATGTAAAAGCATGATAAGTATTTTACTTTAGAAGTTGTGTACCCAACTCGGAAGGGGGTCGTTAAACAAATCCGGGGTGCATGTTAACGTAAGGTCATGGCTCCGGTAGGACGGAATGGTCCTGCTCTAATTGGTTGGTGGCTCGCTATCCCAATTCATTAGGGAACGCGCAATAGGTAACGCGCGATATGTGGTACACAACCGGGCCCAATATGATATGGATGTATTTTTAAGTAATACCTTTATGGAATTGTTTTGAAAACATTCATTGAAAACATTTATTATATGTGAAGGGTATGCTTAAGGTACTTTATACTGCATGCTTAGAAACTTGGATGTTTAGTATGCTTTGATGAACTCATGCTTATGATTTATTATGTGTACATGTTGTATGCTTGCGTATGGATTTTGCGAGTAGGACAGGATCCTTACTAAGCATTTGTGCTTACTAGTTTATGTGTTGTCTTATGCTGCAGATAAGGGTAAGGAACACTTAAACTAAAGGAAGAGGCAGGAGGCTGAAGATGTGTGGGGTGGTGGCTCGGGAAAGAAAGAATCTTTATATCTACATTACTATGTTTATGATGATGTTTTCTTCAACAATGAATGCTAGTGATTAGGTTTGATATTGCATGATGATGATTACACTTAGAATTCTCTTATACTTGATTTTGGTTGGTTATGTTGTGAGCTTGAAATAATATGTGAACCTATCATGCTATAGAATAACTATTGATTAAAATATTTCCAATGATGTTCTAATGATTCAAGCATGATATTTGATTTACATGTACTGACAAGCATGCTTAGCACTTAGTCCTTGCACTCTTGCTTTCATTGTATGTTAAAATTTTATTATATGAATGAATGACTAGTACGTAACCCCGCCCCGAGAGTAGATATAAGGGCGGGCGTTACATATATATATATATATATATATGTATGTATGTATATTCGCGTAGCGCCGCCTTTTCCTTTTTGTAAGGATAGGAGGGGCGAGCGTTACAGGTTGGTATCTGAGCAATGTTTGTCCTTTCACTACACACACATCAAGCCTTCCTCCTGCTGCTTCCAAGTAAGGATCTCTATGCATGCCTTACTTTCTTTTTATGATGAAGAATGCTTCTAGGTTGAATATGCGTGAATGTAAGAAGGACTGACAATAATCTTATACTAGCCTTACTTGTCGTTTTATGAAGAAAAGCATGGTTAGAAGAGGTAGTAACAGAACCAGTGAAACCGTACCACCGCCAGACCTGATGCATCTAGTGACTGAACTCTAACGTTAGGTTACTGAGCAGCAACAGACCATTAACACTTTAATGAATCAGCATGGGAACCCTACCACTCCACCAGTGAACCAGACTGTGATACCGGTCACACCTACGGTTACACCAGCACCACCGGTAGGCCCTGCACTGTAGTACGACAAGAAGCTTATCTAATTCAGTGACAAAGGCTGAAGCCGGCAAATTTCTCAGGTGCTTGTGAACCGTGGGATGCCCAAGCCTGGTTCAAGACGGTGGAAAGTATAGTGGAGCTGCTAGACTGGCCTGAGCATGAAAAGATTAAGTGTGCATCATTCTGCCTTTCTGGAGATGCCAGAATGTGGTGGGAAAGGGTCAAGGCCAAAAGACAAGTGAACCAAATGAAATGGACGAACTTTGAATCGGAATTTTTCGAGGAGTTCTTCCATATACGAGTCACAAATAAACATTACGACGAGTTCACTGAATTTTGACAAGGTGATCTATCAGTCAATGAGGCAGTGAAAAGATTTAACAGACTTGCTCGCCTATGCCCCAAGCTAGTCAGTACTGAAAAAGAAAAAGTCAAACTCATGCTGAATATGTTGCGGCCCGAAATAGCTCTGAATGTGGCCGGAGGGGTTAATAGACCGCAGATCGCAAAAGAGCTGTTCAGTAGTGCCCTGATCACTGAGCACTACCTAAACAATATTAATCAGCAAAAGAAGGTGCTGACCGAGAGTAAGAGTCAAGATCATTTAGGAGGTCAGAATCCTCAGAGTACCGATGCCAGCTGGAAAGGAAACCACAATTGTAAGAGAAAGCAATGGAACAACTCCAAAGGTGGTCCAGCAAATAAACAGCCCAAGTCTCCTCAGTGCACTACGTGCGGAAAGATGCATCTTGGGGTATGCCGCAAAGGCACTAATAGCTGCTACATCTGTGGATTTGAGGGGCATAGAGCCAAAGACTGCGCTACCAAAATCCAGGCACCTCCCCAGCAACATATCCAGAACCAGGGTGGACCTGCGCAACTACACCTGATACAAGCTGCGCTGGAAGGTACTCAAATAAGCCAAGGGAGATTGGAGGCCCCGCTAGTTACGACAAATGCCAGGGTTTTCTCTCTCACTAAGGAGGACGTAGCGAGTGCTTCTACGGTTGTCATAGGTCAGATATTTATTTTCCGTCAGTATGCTACTGCATTATTTGATATTAGGGCAACGCACTCGTTCATTTCTATGCCATTCACTAAGAAGATAGATATACTTCCATAAGTTCTAGATTTCAAGTTCTTAACGACCTTGCCTTCGGGAGAAATAATGACATCGACCCACATGCTGCATGTCGTACCGGTCAGAATCGCAGAAAGAGAACTCTATTGCGATCTGATGGTACTCGACATGTAGGATTATGATGTTATACTGGGTATGGATTTTCTGAGCAAATACGGTGCTTTTATCGAGTGTCGTAAGCGAAGAGTGGTCTTCCAACCTGAGGCAAAATCTATGTTTTTAATTTATTGGAGAGCCAAGAAAAAGAACCAAGAAATTCTTATCAGCTCTAAGAGAACAAAAGATGTTAGACAAGGGATGCATTGGGTATCTAGCACATGTGGTCAACACAAGTCGAGCAAAGGACCAGAAGCTAGAAGAGGTTAGAGTTGTATGCAACTACCTAGAAGTATTCCCCGATGAATTACCAGGGTTAGCCCCTGATAGGGAGATTGAATTTGAGATCGAACTGATTCCTGGTACTAACCCGATCTCTAAAGCACCTTACCGTATGACGCCGGCTGAATTGAAAGAGCTTCAGGGACAGCTACAGGAGTTACTCGACAAGGGACTTATTCGCCCTAGTCACTCTCCATGGGGAGCTCCAGTATTGTTTGTAAAGAAGAAAGATGGGTCTATGCGAATGCGCATAGATTACCGAGCGCTAAATAATGTGACCATCAAGAATGGGTACCCCCTCCCGATGATAGATGACCTGATCGACCAGTTGAAGGGAGCCACCATCTTCTCTAAGATTGATCTAAGGTCTGGATATCATCATGTAAAAGTGAAACAGGATGATATACCGAAGACGACTTTCCGAATAAGATACAGACATTATGAGTTCGTCGTTATGCCCTTCTGAGTGACGAATGCTCCTGCTATGTTTATGGACCTGATGAATCGGGTGTTCTCGGCATTCCTCGACAAATTTGTGATCGTTTTCATCGATGATATCCTCATCTATTCGAGAAATCATGAAGAGCATGCCGAACACTTGATGGTAGTATTACAGATTCTTCGGGAAAAGCAATTGTATGCAAAGTTCTCCAAATGCGAATTTTGGCTCGATCAAGTATCCTTTTTGGGTCATGTTATCTCCAAGGATGGAGTGATGGTAGACCCAATAAAGATTGAAGTTGTGAGTAACTGGAACAGGCGAAAGAATGCCAGTGAAATCAGAAGTTTTCTCGGGTTAGCAGGCTATTACAGAAAATTTGTAGAGGACTTCTCAAGAATCGCAGCCCCTATAACAATTCTTACCAGAAAGAACAGAAAGTACGAATGGACATAGGACTGTGAAAAGAGTTTCATAGAGTTGAAAATGAGACTGACAAGTGCTCTAATCCTTACTCTTCTGGAAAGTAACAAAAGCTTCGATATGTACAGCGACGCCTCCAAATTGGGACTCGGTGCTGTACTTATGCAGAGTGGCAAAGTCATCGCCTATGCCTCTAGGCAACTCAAAGAACATGAAAAGAATTATCCCACTCATGATCTGGAACTAGCAGTCGTGGTCTTCGCTCTCAAAATATGGAGGCATTATTTATATGGAGCTCAGTGTAAGATTTATACAGATCATCAGAGTCTGAGATATTTCTTCACTCAGAAAGACCTAAATATGAGACAGTCCAGATGGCTCGAGCTAGTCATGGACTATGACTGCGAGATCTTCTACCATCCTGGAAAAGCAAACAAAGTGGTCGATGCACTCAGCAAGAAGTCTTGTGCCACCTTGATGTCTTTATTAGTATTATCCCGACCACTAGAAAGAGAAATTATGAGCTACGGGGTTGATATCATTTTCGGACAGCATTCTACCATGACGATAGCACCGACACTGTTTGACGATATATTAGAAAAGCAAGAGGGTGATCCGAGCATACAGAGGATCAAGCAAGAGATCCCAGAAGGGAAGGATGATGGATTTCATATCACCGACAGTGGGGTACTATACCTTAGGGATCGTCTATGCATTCCCAATGATCTAGAACTATGAAAGAAGATATTAGAGGAAGCTCATGAGACCCCCTATTTGATGCACCCGGGATCCACCAAGATGTATCAAGACTTGAAAGAGAAATTCTGGTGGTTCGGTATGAAAAAAGATGTGGCTCAGCATGTCAGTACCTGCCTGACCTGCCAGAGAGTTAAAGCAGAACACCAGAGACCCAGAGGAGTTCTGCAGCTAATTTAGATTCCAGAATGGAAATGGGAAGATATCTCTATGGATTTCATTTCAGGGCTGCCCAAGACTACGAAAGGATATGATGCGATATGGGTAATCGTGGACAGATTGACGAAGTCTACTCACTTCCTAGCAATCAAGATGACCTATTCGATTGAGCAGCTAGCTCAACTATATGCTAAGGAAATCATCAGATTACATGGAATCCCTAAGACCATCATTTTGGATAGGGATGGTCGTTTTACTTCTCATTTCTGGGAATGTGTTCAGAAGGCTCTTGGCACTAAGCTACGATTCAGTACTACCTTTCATCCTTAGACCGATGGGCAAACAGAATAGGTGAACCAAGTACTGGATGATATGTTACAAGCTTGTGTAACGCCCGTCTTTTTCCAGACCTTACGGTGTGGTGAGAGACGACGTTACGCTAACATACATATAGGCATATGAACATCATAATGCAGCGGAATAATTTAAAACATTATACCTACATGCAACTAACACTTGAATCATGTATACATGCCTTAACTATCATTCCTAAACATGGTGACATGGTAACTTAGCATATTACCATCATACGTAGCATCATGATATAAAACTCACATAAGTCATCCATAAGCGACATAAGTAGCAAGTGTATCAAACCATCATAAGTATAGCATGAGACTTAAGAGGACAATGCAAAGTATAGAACATGTGACAAAGTATAAATATTAAAAGCTTTTCTTTTTCTTCTGCCATGTCACTACCACACACACACTCTTGCCCCTCCTGCTGTTTTCCTTAATATCCTCTTGCTAGATCTGCGGTATAAGGAAGTAAAACTATAAGCACATACGCTTAGTAAGACTCTTTCCTACTCACTAAAACCATACATCGCATACATAAAACATATAACATGCTTAACATATAGAAGTTCTTGATACAAAACCTAGGTATATAAAATACTTAACATAGCATGGTTTTTGACTTAAACATAAACATAACATGGCATGGTTCTTGACATTAACATAAACATAACATGGCATGGTTCTTGACATAAACATAAACATAACATGGCATGGTTCTTGACATAAACATAAACATAACATGACATGGATCTTGACATAAACATAAACATAACATGGCATGGATCTTGGCATAAACATAAACATAACATGGCATGGATCTTGGCATAAATATAAACATAACATGGCATGAAACATAAACATATGAAATGCTTAACATGGAGTAGATGCATAACATGAATGGATGCATGAGTCAAATGCATATAACATAAGGATGCTTATTTGAAAATCATACTTATAAATACTTAAACATAATCATAACATTATTGGGGGTCCCCGGCTTGTACCACATACATACATTATATGCGCGCATCCCTAAGTAAATACGAGATAGCTAGTCTCGACCTACTAGGGTAGGAACAACTACGGTAGTTCCAAAAACCGAGGCATTCTTAAGGTGTCCATCCCTGTTGGACAGCTACGGTAGTCCCAAAACCGTGGACAGCTTCGGTAGTCCAGAACCGGGGCGTTCTTAAGGTGCCCATCCCTTGGACCCTTACTTCGGTCCGGTACAAGCCCATTCATAAAGTAAAATACTTAACATGCTTCATCATTCATAGAACATACATAGCATACTTAAAGACATGAACATAAACTTGTTACATGAAGCCTGACATAAAGTATACTTGGCATTTCATCATACATACTTAATTCATAACATCATTATGCCCTAAAGGCATAAACATTATCTTCATTCTTCATCTCCATTCATATAACATGATATACATACATAATTAGGCCTTAAGGCATAAATATCATCTTAGTTCATAAAGCTTGCATGATCATGGTATATAAGGTAAGCATGCATTTCATACACAGTACATGTCACTTAGCATACATAATCATAGTATCTATCATAAGCGTGCATAGGTAGGATTCATATGAACATGATACATACTACCTAGGTTCATGGCATTCAACATAGAACATGCATAAGTCTACTTAACCATATATCTATTATAGGCGTTTAACTTAAAATATGCATCATTTTACACTAACATGAGACCTTCTTCATAACACATGTGTTAAAACATTCATGAAGGAAACCTACTAAACATGGTATCTAACATAAACATACAAAATCATGAAGCGTAACACTTAAGGTTAGAGTTTTAGGTAACATAAAATTCATACCACATGCTTGAACCTATATATATACATCATAATAAGCCATAACCAAGTATTCTTGAAACCCCAACTCAACCTAGACCCTAATTGGGGTGCTTGGCCGAAAGTTGGAAGAAGAGGAATCCTAACACATGAGATACCATAAGTGAAGAAAAACTCATACATTACATATACTATGCCATAGGAAGCCATTAGAACCCATGATTAGGGCTAACCCTATGTTTTAGCCCTACCCATTGACCTTGGCCGAAGCCCTATAGGGTCCCAAGTACATGGGAAAAATTCATACAATTCCAAATTTACATCTAATACTTTACATACAACATCATAGGAAACCATTAGAACCTTTGCTTGGAGTTAGCCCTAACTCCTTGCCCTATAACATAACTTGGCCAAAACTTACAAAGGTCTTAAGGCATGTAAAAATTCACATAAATTACCATTAACATCCCTTACATCATGAGAATACATAAGAAATATTATTAGAGAGTTGGATCCAATCCTAACCATGAAACCATGTTGGTGGCCGAAACTTGCATAGGGCTTTAGGGTGCTACAAAATTTCTCCAAGTCAAAATTTATCCTTTATTTATCATAAGAAACCATTAGGGAGCATGAGTGAGGGTTTACATCATCCCCAAACCTAAATACAAGGCTTGGCCGAAACCCTAGAACCCAAATCTCATGATTTGGTCAACTTAAATCCTAAACACAAACTTAAATCATGATAGACATCAAGGAAAACAATTATACCATAGGTGAGGGAGTCTTACCCTTGTTATCTTGGTTTTAGACCTTAAATGGGGAAGAGGATGAAGACTTTCTTGACCATAGATCACCCCTAGTCCTTGTAGTCTTGTAGGAAGCCCTTGGATCTTGAAGAAGAAGTCTTCTTGTGAAGCTTCTCCAAGGAGAAAACCCCTTGTGGGTTTCGGCTAGAAGGAGGAAGGAGAGGGAGAGAAAGAGCTTTGGTGGAAGAAGAAAACAAGTAACTTAAGTGATAAGTTGTCTCTTCCCTTCCCCTCTCTTTTATACTAAATGAAGGGGGCAAGTGAAGGGACATGGTGCATCTTCTCATGGTGACCCTTCACTTCCTTAAGCCTTAACAAAAAATCTTCTTCATTATCTAATAGCACTCCCTTGCTAGTTGAATTGGTTAGTACATGCATGGTGATACACTAGGTCCAAGGTTCAATCCTTGGTGCATGCATTTTTTTTATTACTTTTATAATTATTTTTGCCAAGGCCCATATAAGAGCCCACTAAGGTTTATGTTAATATTTCTAATTGAAATCCATTTTCATTCATGATAAAATTTTACCTAAGGTCCTCTAATAGCCATGGTATTAGAAGGGCCCATGTAAGGCTGATACTACTTCCTAATCTATATCGAAAATCATGGATAATCATGCTAAGGTTCATACTAGTGTCCCTATGTTCCTCGAGAATTTATCTAGGCATGATAATATTTTAAAGAAAATATTGAGTAAATTTTTACGGGTCGTTACAGCTTGTGCCCTGGATTTCAAAGGGAGTTGGTGCTGATATTTATGCTTAGCGGAATTCGCTTACAATAATAGCTATCAAGCTACTATTGGAATGGCGGCTTATGATGCTTTATACGTGAGGAGATGTAGGTCTCTAATTTGTTGGTATGAAAGCGGTGAAAAGGAAGAAATGGGACTCAAGACAGATTTCATCGACGACACCACCCGAGCTATACAGAACATTCGCCAAAGAATAGAAACCGCTCTGAGCCGGCAGAAGAACTATGCGGATATGCGACGTAGGCCTTTGGAATTCCATGTTAGGGATTCAGTATTCCTCCGAGTGGCTCCTATGAAAGGAGTAATGAGATTCAGAAAGAAGGGAAAGTTAAGTCCGCGTTATGTGGGACCATACCAGATCCTAAAAAGAGTTGGCAAGGTGGCTTATGAGCTAGAGCTGCCGCAAGAGATGTCAGCCATTCACAACGTATTCCATGTTTCGATGCTCAAGAAATGTGTTCCCAACATAGACCAAGTGATTGAGCCACAGACAGTGCAAGTTCAAGAGGACCTAAGTTATGAAAGTTGACCTATCCAGATAATAGATCGAGAAGTCAAAAGGCTAAGGAACAAGGAGGTGCCCTTAGTAAAGGTCCTATGGAGAAGTCAACGGTTTGAAGAGGCCACCTGGGAACGCGAGGACGATATGAAATAAAAGTACCTAGAACTATTCTAAGTTCAAGGACGAACTCTTTATAAGGCATGGGGGATTGTAATACCCGTAAAATCCTCTCAATTTTTACATGAACATTAATATGAAGATTAGTACAATTCTTAATGGATTGTAGGTGGAATTCTAGTATAATTATTAATGGGCTTTATGTGGGTTTTTAGAAAATAAATAAATAAATAAAAGGGGAAAGAACCAAAAAAATAGTAAGTTCCAAGGTTTAAACCTTGGACCTTAGGTGGTAGCAAAGCCTTATGATGCATGTGATAACCAATAGCCCTAGCAGGGGTTTGCTATTAGAGAGGAGAAGAAAATTGTGTTGGATCGAGAAAACCGATAGAGGGGGGGTGAATATCGGTAAATTTTCGGAATTACGTAAAGAGCAGTTGCACAGCGGAAGAAAAAAAACACACAACGCAAACACGGGAGGTTTTACTTGGTTCGGAGCCTGTGTCGACTCCTACTCCAAGGCCCACGGTCGTTGACCATTTACTTTGGACAATTCTATATAGGCGCAAACAGTTTACAAAAATTTGATTACAAAAAAATAAGTGCAGTAAACGAAACACGCTCTTCTTTACCAATGTCCAGAGTAGATCGAATTTCTCGGAGCAGCAGGACATCGTCGGCTCGTGTTGGAAGGTTTCCGGAGCAAGGCGCGAGAGCAGAAGAGCTTTGAGGCGTTGAACGAAGTTGTCTTTTTGAAGCCTTGGTCGAGGGTCCTTTATATAGGGCCTGGGGGCGCCCGGGACGTCGGGGGCGCCCCCACGTGGCCTTTGATCCGCAAAGGTCTCGGTCAGCGTCTATCCTCTGGATCCGCTTTGACCGGGGCGCCCGGAGCTCTCGGGGCGCCCGGATTGACCGGGTCAAGCGTTATCTGCTTGGCTTCGATGGCTTCTGGTTCGAGGCATGCGCATGGGGGTGCCCGGGACGCTGGGGGCGCCCGGGAGCAGCGGGGGCGCCCGGGAGCACTGGGGAGCCCGGGAGCACGGGGGTGCCCGGCCCAGCATCTATTCGAACCCTTTTTCTCTTTACATGTTTTGTATGCACCTTGGGGGCGCTCGGGACACTCCGGGCGCCCTACTCAGCCACTACCTCATTCCTTTGAGGCTATCTGAGCTGCAGACACTCCTTCCTTTGGTCCTGCATCCAGGGTTAGTCCAAAACACAATAAAGCAATAAAATATTTGTTTATACAACCTTAGCTGTCTTGGTTCTGACTTTGGTCTCCAAAATGGAGCCCTAGGTCGAACCGACGCCTACTGTTCCCTCGACGGGGAACGCGTCCTCACCTACTCCTCTCGGGAGAATTTACCTGATGCCAACCGTTCCTCTGGTTGGACTTTTGCCTGACGGACCTTTGTCAGGTCTTGGATGTCGAGCTGCCCTTCGCTCAGTGCCTAGCATTCCTTCGCTAGGGCTTCAGTCCCAGGATGTCCTTCGCCTGGTGCCTAGCAGTCCTTCGCTAGGGCTTTTGTCCCTGGCATTCCTTCGCCAGTGCCTAGCAGTCCTTCGCTAGGTCTTTTTACCCTGGCATTCCTTCGCCAGTGCCTAGCAGTCCTTAGCTAGGGCTTTTCCTGCACACTAGAGTAACTTGTTAGAAAACAAGTAAGACTTAACTTTTGACCTATGTTGCCATTATCAAAACACAGGTTTGACTTGGGTGCATTCTACACCAACAATCTCCCCCTTTTTGATTTATGGCAACCCTAGTTCAAAAAGTTAAGTTTAAGCAAACATGAAAAAAGGTTTAAATTTTGTTCCCTCCCCCTAGAAGGAATCTCCCCCTAGATTCAAAAATTCGTGGAAAAAAACTTTACTTGTACTTTGAAAAACTTAAGTTTTAGGTACTTAGAAATTTTTCAACAACTTAAGTTAAAAGTACATAGGAGAGTTTTTGAAGCATAATTAGAGTACTTAAAAAGGTTTAAAGTTTTAAGTTTTAAAGTACTCAAAAGTTTTGAAAATGCTAGCTTAAGTATTTAGTAGGATTTTAAAAGGCTTAAGTACTTAGTAGGCTTTGAGACACTTTAGTGTTTTTGAAAATCTTTAAGTACTTAAGAAATAAAGTGAATTTGGAAAATTTTAAGTACTTGAAAATTCTAAGTACTTTGTAACATTGTACTTATACAGTTTTGAAAAACTTAAGCTTTAAAGTACTTTATAGAAAAATTTTTTGACAAGCTTAAGTAAGAAAATTTTTGAAAGGCTAGAGTACTTTTAGCAAAATTTTGAAAGCTTGAGTAAAAATTAATTTTGAAAGCTTTAAGAACTTAAGTACTTTTGTCAATTTTAAAAAGCTTAAGAACTTTAGTCAATTTTTGAAAACTTTTTGAATAAAGGATAGAAAAAAAATTAATTTTACTTTCTCCTTTCCTATCTCTCCCCCTTTGCCATATATCAAAACAGATAAATATAGCAGAAATAAGATTGCATAAAGGAAATAAGTAAGATTTTGCTGTACTGAACCAGGTCATAATTAGACTTAAACTAAATCAGTTAATTAACTCTGTAGGGACCTGTCTAACCCAATTAGCTACTTACTAACTGTGATAAACAGTAGTTTTTGCTAGGGTTAGTCAAGTTAAGTGTTTTTGTTCAAGTTAGATTTGCTAACCTTGACACTTAACTTGATTGCTGTAAAAGTTGTATTTAGTGCCCCAATTACTGCAGATGCACTGACTTAAAGCATCTTGAATTAAGGCAAAGACCTAAGCATCTCAACCCTTTCTAGGTTATCAACTAAAAGTGCCCTAATGTGCTTGTGAGATGCTGGCTTCTAAGTCTATAGGTGCATGCAGTTCTAGGGTTAGGGCCTAGGCTAAGTCCATTTTCGAAAAACCCTAGTTTTGAAAGGGGGTAGTTTTGAAATAAAAATAAGACTAAGTCAAAAAAATGAAAACTGATTTTGAAATTAAGTAAAACAGTTTTTCAAATTCTATTTTTAGAAACAAAATTTTTAAATTAAGTAAAAAAATTTAATCTATTCTACAGAGCACAGTCCTAACTGCCTTCTTAGTGAGCTGAACTCAGATTCAGGTAAGGGTTTTGTGAATATATCAGCTAGGTTGGATTTAGAGTCAATATACTTAAGTACTATTTCACCCCTGGTTACATGGTCTCTTACAAAATGATGTTTGACTTCTATATGTTTGGTTCTGGAGTGTTGGATTGGGTTCTTAGTTAAATTAATTGAACTTATATTGTCAATAAATACATGGGTTTGGGTGTAGTTGAGTTGAAAGTCCTTAAGTGTGTGCATCATCCATAAAAGTTGAGCAACATACTCTCCTAAGGCCACATACTCAGCTTCAGTTGTGGATAGAGCTACACAGTGTTGTTTTCTGCTGCACCAAATAACTAGACTCTGACCTAACAGTTGGCAGCTTCCACTTGTGCTCTTTCTATCTAATTTACAGCCAGCATAGTCAGAATCTGAGTATCCTGTCAAATTAAAAGATGAGATCCTAGGATACCAAATCCCTACATTTAGGGTACCCTTTACGTATCTTAGTATTCTTTTTAGGGCTGCTAAGTGCATTTTCTTAGCACAGGTTTGGTATCTAGCAGACATTCCTACAGCAAAAAGAATATCGGGTCTACTGGCTGTAAGGTATAGTAAGCTACCTATCATACTCCTATAGAGTTTAAGGTCTACTGGTTTACCATCAGGGTCACTATCTATTTTTACATTAGTGGCCATAGGGATACTTATGCTTTTAGAGTTATCCATTTTAAATTCCTTTATTAACTCTTTAGCATATTTGAATTGATGAACGTAGTTACCATCCCTAGTTTGTTTGATTTGTAGTCCTAAGAAAAAGGTAAGCTCACCAACTAAGCTTATTTCAAATTCATCTTCCATTATCTTGACAAATTCTTTTAGGAAGTTGGTGTTGGTGGATCCAAAGATTATGTCATCTACGTAAATTTGGGCAATGAATATATCTTTTCCTAGGGTTTTAATAAATAAAGTTGAGTCAATTTGACCTTGATTAAATTCTTTAGAAGTTAAATAGGTTGATAACCGTTCATACCAGGCCCTAGGTGCTTGTTTTAGCCCATATAACGCTTTGGTTAGTTTGTAAACGTGGTTAGGTTTGTCTAAGTTCTCAAACCCTGGGGGTTGTCCTACATAGACTTCTTCTTTAATGAATCCATTTAAAAAGGCTGACTTTACATCCATTTGATATAATTTAAATCCTTTATGGGATGTAAAGGCTAACAACATTCTAATGGACTCAAGTCTAGCTACTGGGGCATATGTTTCATCGTAGTCTAATCCTTCTACTTGGCTGAAACCCTTTGCTACTAAGCGGGCTTTATTTCTGACTATTTCTCCTTGATCATTCAACTTATTCCTAAAGACCCACTTAGTATCTATGATGGATTTGCCTTCAGGTTTAGGCACTAGTTCCCAGACTTGGTTCCTCTCAAATTGGGCTAATTCTTCTTGCATAGCTATGATCCAGTCAGGGTCAGGTAGGGCTTCATCTATAGTTTTGGGTTCTATTTTAGATATCATAGCTATTTTACTAAGGTTTCTATAGGAGGATCTAGTCCTGACTCCTAGAGTTGGATCACCCACAATTTGATCGGTTGGGTGACTGAGTCTGGGTTTCTTGGTTCTTCTAGATCTTGGTTCAGCCTCAGGTCCGGCTGGTCAATTTGGTTCACTATTTGATTCGACTCTTTGGGCTAGTTCATTTGTTGGTTCGATACTTGGTTCAGTTGACTCATTAATTGGTTCAATGGTTAATTCGTTTAAGGGTTCAATTAAGGGTTCAATAGTTTGTTCATTATTTTCATGGTCAGAGTTTGATGAGGTTAAATCTGGATTATTAGATGTTGAGTTGATTTCGTCATCAAAAATTAAATTTGTTGTTTCTTCAATTTTCTTAGTTTGTTTGTTGTAAACTCTATAGGCTCTACTTGTGGTTGAGTATCCTAGGAAGGTACCTAGGTTTTACTTGGACTGAAATTTTCCTAAATAGTCTTTGGTGTTTAGGATATGGACTTTGCATCCAAAGACCCTTAGGTAGTGTAGGTTTGGGAGTCTATGGTAGTACAGTTCATAGTGGGTTTTGTTGTGTCGCTTGTTAATCAAAACCCTATTTTGGAAATAACAGGTCGTACCAATTGCTTCTGCCCAAAATTGGTTTGCTTGATTAAATTCGTTGAGCATAGCCCTAGAGGCTTCTTGTAATGTTCTATTCCTTCGCTCGACTATCCCATTTTGTTGGGGGGTTCTAGGACATGAAAATTCATGTAGGTACCCATTTACCTTACAGAATTCCTCGAATCGTTGATTTTCAAACTCTCCCCCGTGATCACTCCTAAGTCTTTTAATTTTAGTGTCGTTTTGATTTTCAATTAGTTTACAGAATTCATTAAATAAGTTTAGGGTTTCATCTTTGGCTTTTAGAAACCTAACCCAGGTAAACCTAGAGTAATCATCAACTATTACTAAGCAGTATCGGTTCCCGCTTAGTGACTTGGCTCCATGTGAATCAAACAGGTCAAGGTGTAGGAGCTCAAGTGTAGTTTGAGTTAAATCAGATTGGGTTAGTTTGTGATTGGATTTGGTTTGTTTACCTTGATTACAAGATTCACATATTAGGTTTTCATTATTTTTAATTTTGGGAATACCTTTGATTAAGCCAAGTTGGGTAATTTTTGAGATAGTTCTTAGATTGGTATGACCTAATCTCCTATGCCAGAGGTTTGATTGTTCTAATTGAGTTAACATACATTTGGGTACAAGGGGAAGGTTTATAGTATATACATTGTTTTTCCTAGTGCCCTTAAGCATGATTTCTGAGTTTTGTACATTTCTAATTAGGCAGTTGGAATTGTTAAACGTGACTATATAACCAGAATCACATAACTGACTTATGCTAAGCAAGTTAAAATTAAAGTTTTCAACCAATAGAACTTTCTTAATAATGAAATTGGATTTAAGTTCAATATTACCTGACCCAATTAC
Source organism: Boesenbergia rotunda (assembly GCA_024364735.1). NCBI lineage: Eukaryota > Viridiplantae > Streptophyta > Magnoliopsida > Zingiberales > Zingiberaceae > Boesenbergia > Boesenbergia rotunda. Next base: position 68,715 of record JAGFNQ010002126.1, read on the forward strand.
CTTGAGTGTAGCATTATTGCCAAATGCCACTGAGCCTAGGTTTTTGAACTTGAGCTTGGTGAACTTCAATTTATTTCCAGTCATGTGTCTGGAGCAACCGCTATCCAACATCCATTGGTCCAAATCTTTATGTTCCTACACATAAAGAGTTTTCTTGATTTGGATCCAATTAGAGTCAGGAATAGCTTAAATTGAGTTTCACTGCCTAGTCTGTCTCACCCAAAATCTAGGGTTTTCAATCACGTTGGCCTTATAGGTTTCGTGAGACAGGTTTTGATAGTTAAGACTATTTTGAAAATTTTGATTAATTTTGAAAATAATTAAATTTTGAAAACTTAATTAATTTTGAAATTTTTGAAGAGATGTTTAAATCTACAAATAACTGAAGTTTTGTGTTAGATTCAAATTTGACAAAGAAAATTTGAATTTGAATTTCAAAAATTGGCTTCCAGGTCTTGGCGAGGCACTAGGCCTTCTTTGGTCGTAGCCTTATGGGATCATCCACCCTTTCCTTGACAAAGCCTTTTAATGAAATTTCATTTTCAAAAATTCTTTAAAAAATTTCTGGTCTAACTAGTTTGGGTCTTGGATCGGTAGCTTCGGCTAGTTCTGCCAAATTGGCTTCGTCAAGTTTCAGTTAAGTTTGTTTGGTCCTTAAACTAGCCTAAGTCTAAGCATGGTAAATTGCAGAAATTAAATAATCAATCAATCAAGCAATTGAATTCAAGAATAACAATTTTATCTAATAATGAATATAGTTTTCAGTTTGGCTCCCCCTAGACTAAAGCCATGGTAATGATTAGGTAAGATGTGAATCTTGTCCTTGGGGATCCAATACTGATTTGATCCAGTTGGTTTGTTCAGGTATAGTTTAGGTACCCATGCCTGAATTTTACCTCTGGACTGATTCAGTACAGCAAAGTAAGATCTTTGCCAGGATTTGGTTCTATAGCCAAGTCCGGATCGATTTAGAACTGATTTCTGTTTTCCAAGGATCATGTCAAGACCCTTGGAACCAGATGTAAATCGTTCTAAAGCTGATCTAAGATCCTTAACCTGAGTTTTCAGGGAGGAGTTCTCCTTTTCAAGTTTTTCAACTTGAGTAGGAGTTCCTTCCTGAACCTTCTCGGTTAAGGGTTTAGAGTCAGCTCCCTCTTTCAGGAGTTTTACTTCCTGTCGGAGGGACTCGACTCGGAGTTTGGCTTTTGCCAAATCTCGAGAAAGAAATGAAATTAATTCACTTAATTGAGATCTATTAAAACCAGTTACCTTAATTTCTCCGTCTTCTGTGAAGGTCAGCTCGTCGTCCTCCTGTTCTGTTTCTGATTCGGTTTCGACTTCTTCTGAGGCGGTCAGAGCTAGGAGGTTGGACTGGGGTGCCTCTTCTTCTTCTTCTGAGGAAGATTTGTCCCAGGTTGCTTGCAGTGCCTTCTTTCTTCTCGTCCTTTTTGTCTCCTTTAGGTTAGGGCACTCTGACTTGTAGTGGCCCTTTTTCTTGCACTCGTAGCAGGTCACATTGGGCTTGTTTGCCGGTTCAGCTGGTTCGTCCTTTCTTCGGTCGGTTTTCCGTTTGTTGGTTCGGTTCTTCAGCTCCTTGTAGTAGCTTCGAGCGAGCCGGACCAACTTAGTTTGATCTCCATCTTCTTCTTCTGAGTCTGAGTCTGAGTTAGACTCAGGTTCGGGTTCAGGCTTCTTCTTTGTTGTCCTTCCAGTTTTACCTGCAACGAAAGCAATACCTTTCTCGACCATATTGGTGTTAGTTTATTCGTGCAGTTCTAGTTCGGAAAACAATTCATCTAATTTTATTTTTGAAAGATCCCTAGAGACCTTGTATGCATCTACCATAGATGCTCACAAGGTGTTTCTAGGGAAAGCGTTTAAGGCATACCTTATTAAGTCACGGTTTTCAACCTTGTGACCTATTGTGTGGAGACCGTTCATCAATTCTTGGATTCGTGCGTGGAGCTGGGCTACTGTCTCGTTGTCTGCCATCTTGATAGTGTAGAGTTTGTTTAGAAGCAAATCCCTTTTACTGATCCGAGTATCTGATGTCCCTTCGTGCAGCTCAATCAGTTTTGCCCAAAGCTCCTTCGCACTGTTGAAGGGGCCCACCCGGTTCAGCTCTTCTTTCGTCAATCCGCATTGAAGAGTCTGAGTCGCTTTAGCGTCGGCTTCGATTTTTCGTTTCAGAGCGGTGTCCCACTCTGTGTAGCTTTGAGGAAGTCCTTCGGCGTTTTTGGGGATCTCCAGACCGGACTGGATGATGATCCACATGTCCACCTGAGTTTTCAGGTGGACCTCCATGCGGCTTTTCCAGTAGGAAAAGTCTTCTCCACTGAAGAGTGGAGGTCTGGCGGGGCTAAATCCCTCTTGCATGGCCATCTGAAACAGAAAACTAACAGAAAAATAAATTTTCCAAGACTAGGTCTTGGATTAGTAGTGCTGGATAAATTAAATAACGAGGGGTGTTGCACCAACCTCGCTTAACAAAAAAAAATCGAATGAAATATTTAACGAAAAATTCGTAAGGGAAAAAAATAGAAAAATAAAAATCCGAAAAAAAATTTCAAACTGGTGGTTGCACCAGGTTTGAACTTCCCAGCTCTGATACCACTTGTTGGATCCAGAAAACTGATAGAGGGGGGTGAATATCGGTAAATTTTCGGAATTACGTAAAGAGCAGTTGCACAGCGGAAGAAAAAAAACACACAACGCAAACACGGGAGGTTTTACTTGGTTCGGAGCCTGTGTCGACTCCTACTCCAACGCCCACGGTCGTTGACCATTTACTTTGGGCAATTCTATATAGGCGCAAACAGTTTACAATAATTTGATTACAAAAAAAATAAGTGCAGTAAACGAAACACGCTCTTCTTTACCGACGTCCGGAGTAGATCGAATTTCTCGGAGCAGCAGGACGTCGTCGGCTCGTGTTGGAAGGTTTCCGGAGCAAGGCGCAAGAGCAGAAGAGCTTTGAGGCGTTGAACGAAGTTGTCTTTTTGAAGCCTTGGTCGAGGGTCCTTTATATAGGCCCTTGTTAGTGAGAGCCCTAGAGCCAATCATATGATGATTACTTTTTGGACTCACTGTATCATATTCTTGTATATATATTTCTTATATATAAAGGCATTTCATGGTTATTGTACTTATGTGTATTGGTGTCAAATAACTTAGTATAATAACGTCCTTGAGTAGAAGGTTCTTATCTATATCAATCGATTAGTTAAATCGATAGTGAGATGATATAGAGAACACTACTTTTAATGATTCCTAGTCAAGTATTAACATTCAAGGACAATGTTAATGCATAGAGACTAGCATGTAGGTCAACATGATGACTTGATCTCACAAGTCATGGATATGAGATATCAAGTTGGCACATGGGTATACATTAGAGAATGTATACTGAATGGCCCGCCATGAGAAATTATCATGGATCGTTATATGAGTGTCATATACTTTCTCATGTGACTATTAGTATGACTATTAGTCCTTAGACCTGAAGTCACCATAGTTCCATACATAAGGAGTTATGTACTTTGGTTTCGTCAAACGTCATCCGTAACTGGGTGGACTATAAAGGCGATTACTGGGTATGTAACAAATTATGCGGAGGGATGTGAGTGATGTAGATGGGATCTATCCCTCCTATATGACGGGAGAGATATCATAGTCTTGATAGAGTGAGATCACTAAGTGCATGGTCATGCCCAAATAAGGCAATATGAGATATTGAGCTTATTTGATTATAGTGAGACTACTTGGAGTTCAAGACACATAGATTGATTGGAGGATGACACGGTCTATGCCTCATGAAAGATCAATCTAGATATCGAGGATAGAAGGACGTTGTCACATATTGTGATGGTCACAATTATTAGTCACAATGGTGATGTTGGATCTCGACATTCTTGTAACTTGGGTAGCAATGATGTGTTGCTAGATACCTCTCATTGCTTATGTCCTTAAATAAGTTTAAGGGCATTGCCAACGTTACAAGAACCTATAGGGTCACACACATAGAGCAATAGATGGAGAATAAGTCCATATGATGGACCGAGAGTAATGAAGTCAAAGTTTGACTTTGGCTAAATATGGAAAGTCCATAAAAGGCAAGTTTGACTTGACTCAAATTAGACAACTTGAGTTGGACTCGAGTTTGATCCAAGTGTTGGATGAATCTAATCATGGGAGAATAATGAAGTCAAAGTTTGACTTTGGCTAAATATGGAAAGTCCATAAAAGGCAAGTTTGACTTGACTCAAATTAGACAACTTGAGTTGGACTCGAGTTTGATCCAAGTGTTGGATGAATCTAATCATGGGAGAATAATGAAGTCAAAGTTTGACTTTGGCTAAATATGGAAAGTCCATAAAAGGCAAGTTTGACTTGACTCAAATTAGACAACTTGAGTTGGACTCGAGTTTGATCCAAGTGTTGGATGAATCTAATCATGGGAGAATAATGAAGTCAAAGTTTGACTTTGGCTAAATATGGAAAGTCTATAAGAGGCAAGTTTGACTTGACTCAAGCCACATCACCTTGACTTGACCAAGTGATGACTTGGCATCATCATCAAGGCTAAGTAACCTCCCCATTTGAATTTTGAATTCAAATAAGGGGGTTACCAAAGGTGGTGGCCGGCCACTTAATGGCCAATAATGGCAATTAAGTGGCCTGCCACTTATACACACAAGATGAGGTTTTTGTGGGTGATTGATTTTTCTCCCAACTTAGTTTTTGGTTTTGGCTCTCCCTCTCCTCTCTTGTGGCCGAGACCCCAAGCAAGTGCTAGCACACTTTTGGGCTCTCCTCTCCACTCTCTTGCTTGTGTGGATACTTTTAGAGGGTTGCTACTTTGCATCCTTGAGATCCGACACCAACCGAGGAGCGAGCGGGAATTGCGGGGCACGCATCGAAGGTAGTTTTTCTCTTCTCTAATAGATCTAGGTTGTAGATCGGTTTTGAAGCATGTAAACGAGCACTCGTAAATTTTTGAAATGGTTTTCTTCGCTCGGATCCTTTCTATTGGGGCTTTCGGGGTTTTCGCGACGCGAAAAATCGGTTTTCGCGGCCCGAAAAACCCTACAGCCCTGGGGGCGCCCGGGACGTCGGGGGCGCCCCCCACGTGGCCTTTGATCCGCAAAGGTGTCGGTCAGCATCTATCCTCTAGATCTGCTTTGATCGGGGCGCCCGGAGCGCTCGGGGCGCCCGGATTGACCGGGTCAAGAGTTATCTGCTTGGCTTTGATGGCTTCTGGTTCGAGGCATGCGCATGGGGGCGCCCGGGAGCAGCGGGGGCGTCCGGGAGCACGGGGGCGCCCGGCCCAGCATCTATTCGAACCCTTTTTCTCTTTACTTGTTTTGTATGCACCTTGGGGGCGCCCGGGACACTCCGGGCGCCCTACTCAGCCACTACCTCATTCCTTTGAGGCTATCTGAGCTGCAGACACTCCTTCCTTTGGTCCTGCATCCAGGGATAGTCCAAAACACAATAAAGCAATAAAATATTTGTTTATACAGCCTTAGCTGTCTTGGTTCTGACTTTGGTCTCCAAAATGGAGCCCTAGGTCGAACCGACGCCTACTGTTCCCTCGACGGGGAACGCGTCCTCACCTACTCCTCTCGGGAGAAATTACCTGATGCCAAACGTTCCTCTGGTTAGACTTTTGCCTGACGGTCCTTTGTCAGGTCTTGGATGCCGAGCTGCCCTTCGCTCAGTGCCTAGCATTCCTTCGCTAGGGCTTCAGTCCAAGGCTGTCCTTCGCCTGGTGCCTAGCAGTCCTTCGCTAGGGCTTTTGTCCCTGGCATTCCTTCGCCAGTGCCTAGCAGTCCTTCGCTAGGTCTTTTTACCCTGGCATTCCTTCGCCACTGCCTAGCAGTCCTTAGCTAGGGCTTTTCCTGCACACTAGAGTAACTTGTTAGAAAACAAGTAAGACTTAACTTTTGACCTATGTTGCCATTATCAAAACACAGGTTTGACTTGGGTGCATTCTGCACCAACAAATTGTGGTTAAGGGTAGGGGATGTGAAGAGATACCATGTGAAGAAGGTGAAGAGGCACTTGTGAATAGACGAAAGGCATTATAAATTGTCTTTTCTTCCTCCTTCTTCCACCCCCACTGAAACTCCATCTGCCTCTCCCATTTCCAAAAATCTCATCTAGGGTCTCTCCCTAGAAAGCTTCACAAGGGAGATCACTTGAAGACTTAAGACCCCTTATAAGGCGAGAAGAACAAAGGAGATCCTAAGAGCAAGGAGGTCTTCATCGCTCTCAATTTAAGGGTATATAGATTGGTGGTAAACAAGCAAAAGAGGTAAGTCTCTCCTCACCTATAGTATAATTGCTTCGGTGTTATGTTGCTTAAATCTTAGAGTAGGCCCCTTGAAGGTTTCGATCAAGCCCTAAAACTATGATTAGGATCAAGTTAAACCCCCAACTATGCTTGCTAATGATTTCCTATGATATGATATGTGTTATATGAAGGTTATATGATTTTTATGTCACATATGGTTACATGAAGGTTTCGGCCAAGTCCTAGTTTTAGGCTTAGGAGGAGGCTAAAAACCCTAAGTATGCTTCCTATTGGCTTAAGAGATCAAGAACATATTCCATGATTCATCAAATGACATAATAATGTTGGCATGCTTCTATGTTACTTTATGATTATGTTAGGCCTTATTCATGTATGCTTTATGTTATGCTTCATGTATCATGATTATGTTTAGGCCCTTTAGGGCATACATATGTTATGCATGACTTATGAATGATAGAATGCCTAAAAGATGCAAAGAGCATTCTTTATGAAAAGAAAGGCAACATGCTAAGCTATTTTACTTTTGTATGGGCTTGTACCGGACCCTAAAAAGGTCCTTGGGATGGGCTTCTACGTTGCCCCTAGGCCGAAGGTTGCCTAGTTCTCTAGTAGGTCGGGATTAGCTACCTCGTATCTACTTAAGGGATGCGCACAAATTATGAATGTAGTACAATTCTGGGCCCTTATGTTGAGAGTTATGTTCAAGTACTTATACATATATGTTTTCAAAGAAACATCCCTCATGCATAAAGACATTTATCTCATATTATGTGCTTACTTGAATTACCAAACTTGAAGTTGAAGTACTCTTGTTATATGAATCTTCTTTCCAAAAGTTGTTGTTTAACTTTCTCTATGTCCAATTCATGACGCATGATTTTTGTGAGTAGGAAAGAATCTTACTAAACCTATGTGCTTATAATTTAGTGTTTTCCTTATACTGCAGAAAAGGGTAAGGGCATGCTAAACTAAAGGGAGCAGAAGGAGGGCAAAGATGTGTGTGGCAGTGGCATGGTGGAAGAGATCATGTTACTTATGCTTGCTTATGAATCAAGAATTTATCCATGTCTTAAGTTTCCGCATTGTTACACTTGTTGATGTTAGATTATCATACTAATATGTCATACTATGTTTTTTGATTGTTCGTATAGTACAACATGCTATACTATGTTTTGTGTTCATTCCTAAAATACGATATTTCTACAATTAGCACTTGTCATGGAATTCATGTTTAGAGCTTGCTTGTTTAAAGACTCAATATGATTTATGTAGCATGCTCTAGGGTGTTAGAGTTTGATGCCTATGTAGTTCGATTCATACCTTTAAATTTCATGTGTAAACTCTAAAACCTATGTTAATGCTCCCATGTTTTAAGATGTGTTTACATGTTTTAAAATGTTCCATTGCGTTAAGGTATATATATATGTATGTATGTTCGCGTAGCGCCACCTTTTCCTTTTTATAAGGATAGGAGGGGCGGGCATTAAAATTTTATTTCTGGTAATGAAAGAAGCCTGATTTTGATGACTCTCAGTCATCTCGTCTGCTTCTAGCCATTTCCTAAAATATTCAAACTCCTCTTCAATGTTAATCTCTCTAGGTTTTTCGGCACAGAACTCAACAAGATAACTTTTGTGTTCCTCGATAGTAAAGATAAAATCCATGTTTAATTCCCAATCCTTATCGTTAGGGGCATTAAGTTGGTTTTCTCTTTGAATTAGGTCAAGTGGGTCTAGATCCATTTTAAAGACCTGAGAATCATAACAATCACACACTTTAGATTTCATAAATAAATTTACACCTCAAAAATAATTTATTACAAAATCTACCAACTCCTCAAAACACTGAGAATTACGCATGCCACGTTAGTGAGGACGTATACGAATTCTACATTTGTTAGAGGAGGTTTTACCCATTAATTTTACTATCTTGTCATCCTAACTTTCTAACAAGTTAAATTAATAGTTGGTCCTCTTTGGCCCTACAATTAATAGCAGTGACTCTGTTGGGGAGGATACTATTATTTGTATCTAAGTGTTAACCATTACACGACACTAAGGAAATTATTTCCGATTATGTGTCTTCCGTTGGGGAAGTACACACGCTCTTTAATAATTTTTTATAATCTTTTCAAACCTAGTGATCCACAGAACAAGTCTATCCGTTATGGAGGAAGGCACTAAGAGCCAACGCGCGGGCTTGTTCGCATCACTTGTTAGATTGTAATGGAGGTCGTGGGACCCTTAGGGTCCCTCCCCCACTTAGTTATTTGGGTTTGAGGTTTTTCACATGCACACACACAACATGCACATAACCAAAAAATAATAGTTCTATGAAAAAAACCTAGATTTTTCCAACTATTATGGCCTTGGTCTCCAATGCGCCTCCAATCGTGTCGTCACCTCGTCCACTCCATCCTTTCCATGTGCAAGTGTAACGCCCCAAAATTTTCCCATATAAAATGTTATGAAATTCATGAAATAGTATCATGGATATTAGAAAATATTATGAATTCATGAATATGAAATATTATGAAATTCATAAAATAGTATCATGGATATTAGAAAATATTATGAATTCATGAATATGAAATATTATGGGATTCATGAAATATTATAGATTCATGAATATGAAATATTAAAAATATTATGAAATAATATTTATGAAATATTATGAAATATTATGAATTCATGAAATATTATTAATATTATGAAATTTCATGATAGACTTGGCTTAAAGGGCTTTGATATGGATTAGTGCAAATTGTGATAAAAGGAAGAGGTAGAAGGGAGGAAGCAAGGATTAAACCTTGAACCTCCTAGTTGCACTCTCCATGTCTTAACCACTACACCAAGCATTGTTTCTTGTTGAGAGAATAAGAAACATGCTTGTTAAACGTGTAATAGTGAACAGACATGTCTTTTCATGAGAAAAGTATAAATAAGAGAGGGAAGAGGTGTGAGTAACTTCCTCTTCTTCTTCCTTTTCTCTTCCCCACCGAAACTTCATTGTCCCACTCCCTTGTGTTTTCGAAAAAATACAACCTAGGGTTTCTAACCCTAGGGAAGTGGAAGGAAGGAGACTATCTAAACGGTCTTGCCCTCCACTAGGGCCAAGAAGTTCTAGAGGAGTTTTGGCGAAAGGAACCTCCACTTCTCCTTCAACCAAGGGTACCCTAAGGATCTAGGGAAGGCGAAATTCAAGCGAAAGGATGTAAGTATCCCCTCGCCTGCAGTGTAATGGTTATTGTATGTATTCTTCATGTTTTGCTTTTGGAAAAACAAACAACCCTAACCCTAATCTAGGGTTGGCCGAAAGTCATCACTAGGGAAGTCCAAGTTTTCCAATCAAGCATTCCATTTGTTCATCACATGCATTCACATATTACCTCACTAACATAATCATATCACATAAGATAATTTAAGCTTTATAAACCTAATATTTCATGCTTGGCCGAATATCACACATGCTAGGGACATTTAGTTTCCAATCATTGTTCCATTTAAACATCACTTGCACATACATACCATCATAGAAATCCTAAGTATATCTCATAGGGTAGATCCCATACAATCATCACATATCATATATAGCATGCATCATGGGAATAAAGCCAAGCAACCCTAACCCTAAACTAGGGTTGGCCGAAACTTGTAGGATGGCTAGGCTAGGTTTTTGACTTCAAACATCCACACAAGCATTTACACAAACACCTTGCCTATACTATTAAGCATGGATATATCATAGGGAAAATCATACCACCTTATACCCTAATTCACCTAGGGTTGGCCGAAACTTGTAGGGTAGGGTAGGCTAGGTTTTTTGACATCCAATCTTCACACAAACATTTACACAAGCACTTTATCTACACTACTAATCATGGACACATCATAGGATAGCAAGCAACCCAAAAAGCCTAACCTTTCTCCTCTTGGCCGAAAGTTGTAGGGTGGCTAACCCTACTTTTTGTTATCACAACATGATGGGAAGTCATCATACATATGTACCCTAAGTCCCAAGGGTCTCCTCATGCATCAAAAAGTAGCCAAGGCCTCCCCTTAAGGGGGTGGCCGAAACTCACCTAAAGGGAAGACTCCCTTTTTCCAAAAGCAAAACACAAAGAAAACATACATTAACCATTACACTGCAGGTGAGGGGATACTTACATCCTTTCGCTTGAATTTCGCCTTCCCTAGATCCTTAGGGTACCCTTGGTTGAAGGAGAAGTGGAGGTTCCTTTCGCCAAAACTCCTCTAGAACTTCTTGGCCCTAGTGGAGGGCAAGACCGTTTAGATAGTCTCCTTCCTTCCACTTCCCTAGGGTTAGAAACCCTAGGTTGTATTTTTTCGAAAACACAAGGGAGAGGGACAATGAAGTTTCGGTGGGGAAGAGAAAAGGAAGAAGAAGAGGAAGTTACTCACACCTCTTCCCTCTCTTATTTATACTTTTCTCATGAAAAGACATGTCTCTTCACTATTACACGCTTAACAAGCATGTTTCTTATTCTCTCAACAAGAAACAATGCTTGGTGTAGTGGTTAAGACATGGAGAGTGCAACTAAGAGGTTCAAGGTTCAATCCTTGCTTCCTCCCTTCTACCTCTTCTTTTTATCACAATTTGCACTAATCCATATCAAAGCCCTTTAAGCCAAGCCTATCATGAAATTTCATAATATTAATAATATTTCATGAATTCATAATATTTCATAATATTCCATAAATATTATTTCATAATATTTTTAATATTTCATATTCATGAATCTATAATATTTCATGAATCCCATAATATTTCATATTCATGAATTCATAATATTTTCTAATATCCATGATACTATTTTATGAATTTCATAATATTTCATATTCATGAATTCATAATATTTTCTAATATCCATGATACTATTTCATGAATTTCATAACATTTTATATGGGAAAATTTTGGGGCGTTACAATCCTCCATACCTTATAAAAAGTTCATCCCGAACTTTAAAATAATTCCGGATACTTTAATCGTATTGCCTCCTCTCGTTCCCATGTGGCTTCTTCGAATTGTTCATTCCGCCACAGAACCTTTACTAAGGGTACTTCCTTGTTCCTTAGCTTTTTAACTTCCCGATCTAAGATCTGTATAGGTCGGCGTTCGGAACTTAAATTCTCTTGATCTTGTACTGGCTGGGGCTCTATCATCTGATTCACATCAGAGGTACATTTCCTGAGCATTGATACATGAAAGACATTGTGGATAGCCGACATTTCTGGTGGTAACTCCAGTTCGTAGGCCACTTTGCCTACCCGTCTCAGAATTTGATACGGTCCCACATATCTCGGACTCAGTTTCCCTTTCTTTCCGAATCTCATCACCCCTTTCATAGGGCCACTTTCAGGAATACTGAATCCCTAACCTCGAACTCTAATGGTCTGCGTCGCTTATCAGCGTAGCTTTTCTGCCGACTCTGAGTAGTCTCTATTCTCTGGCGAATATTCTTTATAGCCTGAGTGGTTTCATCTATAATATTAGTCTGGAGTCCCATCTCCTTCTTTTCACCACTCTCAAGCCAACATATAGGAGATCTGCATTTTCTCCCGTACAGTGCTTCATACGGTGCTATCCCGGTAGTAGCCTGATAACTGTTGTTATAAGCAAACTCTGCCAGGCTCAGGTATCGGCACCAGCTTCCCTTGTAGTCCAAGGCACAAGCTCGTAACACATCCTCTAGTATTTGATTCACTCTTTCAGGTGCTAACCCTGGTATACTTATACACATACATTGTAATTATATACTTATTGTGATTATGGGTAAATGAGATCTCATTTATTATATCACCAAAATTTATTTTATTCCGTCTTATAATTCTTCATACAAAACTAGTCCAACTCAAAGGCCTGTGACTACATTTGATGTATTCGTCACGTCTTCCTTGGATAATGAGAAAACCCCTGCATTCGTCGTAACCGGTGGTACGTGCGGTTGGGGAGGTGCTTGCTTTTTGGCGCGGCAATCTTGGGCCTTGTGCCCTACCCGTCCGCAGTTGTAACACTTGCCTGTCCCCTGGCGGCAAGCTCCTGGGTGCAGCCTTCCGCATGTAGCACACGGGTCGAACTTGGGTTGCTTGCTGGCGGGACCACTTTGTGAGTCGTTCTTTCTCTTGCCATTGTGGTTCCCCTTCCAACTATCATTTTGAGGCTTCTCGCCTCCGGCTTGGGTTTGGCTCTTGTTCTCAGTCAGCACCTTCTTTTGCTGGTTGATGTTATTCAGGTAGTGCTCAGCAATCAGAGCACTGCTGAACAGCTCTTCTGTGGTCTGTGGCCGGTTGACCCCGCCGGCCGCATTCAGGGCAATTTCAGGCCGCAGCATCTTCAGCATAAGTCTGACTTTTTCTTTCTCAGTGCTGACTAGCTCCGAGCAGAGGCGGGCTAGTCTGTTGAATTTCTTCATTGCCTCGCTGACTGATAGCTCACCTTGTCGGAATTCTGTGAACTCGTCGAAATGCCGGTTGGTGACCCGCAGGTGGAAGAACTCTTCAAAGAATTCCGATTCAAAGTCCTTCCATGTCATTTGGTTCACCTGGCGTTTGGTCTTTATTCTTTCCCACGACATACGCACATCTCCAGAAAGGCAGAACGATGCGCATTTGATCTTCTCTTGCTCGGGCCAGTCAAGCAATTCCATGGTGCTTTCCACTGTTTTGAACCAGGCCTGCGCGTCCCAGGGTTCACTAGCACCGGAGAAACCTTCCGGTTTCAGCCTCTGCCATTGGATTAGGTAAGCCTCTGGTCGGGCTACCGTGACAGGGGCTGCCGGGGGTGCTGGCGTAACCGGGGTTACGACTGGAATAATCGTCTGGTTCACTGGTGGTGGGTGGTAGAGTTCCCCTGCTGATTCATCAGGTTAGTGATGATCAGTTGTTGCTCCGCGATCTGGCGTTGTAGTTCGGTTACAACATGTGCCAAATTTGGTGGGGGTACTGTCTCGTTGAGTGGTGGTGCTGTCTCGTTAAGTGGTGGAGGGGCAGTCCCATTAAGACGGTTGCTACGTCTTCTAGCCATCTTCATAAGAATGAGACTAGTATGAGGTAATAGTTATTCCTACATCCACGCATAATTAACTAGGAGAAGCACATACTATCATGCATAAAGGAAGTATCGTTCATGTTTACATATCTTACAATTACTTGTCATTATCTATCATACAGGTGATAAATAACTATATAAGACTTAACGCTACTTTCTCTTGTTATGCAAGTATAAATCATCTCTATACATAATCATTACCGTACATGAAATAAAGTAATGCGAGGTTAGGATTTCTTACTTGGAAGCGGCAGGATGAAGCTTGATGTGTGTGTGGTGGAGGGGAAAACTGCTCTGATACCAACTTGTACAACCATGTATGCTTTAACCAACTCATCCCCTACCAACTTGTAACGCCCGACCTTATATCTACCCTAAAGGCGGGGTTACGGGTCCATACATTCATATCATTTATCATGTTAATCATGTATATCAAGTAGAAACAATTACAATGCAAGAAGAGTAGTACGCATGCTTGTTGAGGACTAATTTACCAAGCAGAGTTTCCTATATTTAACATGCATTTACAACATAATAGGAAGATCATTTAACTTCATAATTTACTGATCTAAACATCTTTTGAACAAGATAGGGCTTAGCATGATCTAAAACCTAACCTTAGACACATGCAAGAGAAACATTCATAAGCAATAGAAATTAGGAAATCTATAGCATTTCACTTAGCATGCATACCACAAGAATTAGACATCTAATGATAGTGTTATCTAATCATGACATAGGTTTCATATCTCTAAACTTAGCCAACAGTAGAGTAGTCATAATCATCACATAATCAGAATATAGTAATACAACTTGCAATCTTTTAGTGGAAGCAATTTAGATTCTAGACAAAATGGTAGATAAGAATCCTTCTTTCTTTCCCGAGCCATCACCACACACATCTTTTTAGCTTTCCCTCTGCCCCTTCCTTTTAGTTCAAGTATTTCTTACCGCTATCTGCAGCATAAGAAAACAACATGAAACTAGTAAGCAAAACATGCTTAGTAAGAATCCGGGCCTACTCGCAAAATCCATATCGATACATCATATCATGTACACAGTAATCAAGATAGAATTATAAGCATCATAAGCATCACATTACTTATTTCTCAGTGCTTGCATCATAAGCATCACATCAAATATTTCTAAGTGCTTTACAGAACAAGATCATCACATAATGAGAAAATGCTTTTCAAAAGGTTCCATAAAGGTAAGTACTTAAAAATATAGTATCATCTAGGGCCCAGTTGTAGTACCACATCAAGCGCGTTCCCTAATGAGTTGGGGCAGCGAGCCACCAATCCATTTAGGGCAGGACCCTTCCGTCCTACCAATGCCATGACCTTCAGTTAACATGTACATTGGATTTTGTTTAACGACCCCCTTCCGAGTCGGGTACACAACTTTCAAAGTAAAGTATCTTAATATGCAATTACACATATATGTATATGCTTAAAGGTACTCTTAATAACATCTTAAAGGGACACACCACTCATCAAGGGTGCTCATGATCCCCTAGGGACACACCACTCATTTAGGGGTGCTCTTGATCCCAATTTCAATAGAGTATCCTTTTTCAAGCATATTATGAAACACATCATGTTCATATCATCAAGGTGCCCCATGGGCTATAAGGCATGCTTTTATACCTAACAAGATAGGTCACATAAATTATACACACATCATATAAGTGATAGCATGCTTCATGGTTTCATTAAGTACTTCCCAACCCTAGAACCATGGTTGGCCGAATAGTGTAAGGGTAGGGAATTCTTTGATTTTTCAATCAAGCATTCATTCAAGCATTTCTACAAACACCTCAAGTGCACTTCATGTTAACAATTGAAACATGGTTTATAGCTCAAGTGGGGTCAACTCTCACTAACCCCTTTTTCCTACACCTTGGCCGAAACCCATACAAGCCCTAAACCCTAGCTTTTGTTATCACAAAATGAAGGGACACATCATATAGGTATACCCTAAGTTCCAAGGGGTCTTCACATGCATCAAAGAGTAACCAAACACTTCCCTTTGGAAGTGGCCGAAACCCTCTACAAGGACAAACCCTAAACCTTAGTTGTTGTCATCACAAAATGAAGGGTCACCACATATGAGTATACCCTAAGTCTTAAGGGTTATTTTCATATATTAAAAAGTAGCCAAACACTTCCCTTAGGAAGTGGCCGAAACCCTCTACAAGGATAAACCCTAGGTTTTGTTCTTGACACCATGAAGAAAAATCCATCTACATGTATACCCTAAGTCTCAAGGTCTTCCCATGCATCAAGGAAGGAACCAAAGCCTCCCTTGAAGGTGTTGGCCGGATACATGATATATATATATGTGTGGGATATTGGTAGGGGATGTTTGATGTCAAAAACCTAATTTACCCCTACCCTTAACTTTCGGCCAAAACCCTAGTTTTAGGGTTAGGAACCATTTGATTTACCCATGAAGCATGCTACCACTTCCTATGATATGAATATGATTTATGTGACCAATCTTGTCATATATAAAATATGTTATGTGGTTGAGTTATGATCCATGTATGAGCATGCCTTATAGCCCATGGGGCACCCTTATGAAATGCATGCTTTATACTAGGCTAGTTATCATGATTATGAATGCATACATATGCATAAGAATGAGCCCTGTAGGGCATGAACGAAGAAGGCTTAGGGCCTAAAGAATGCTTCCCTAGAAGGTTGGGACTAAGAGCATACTTTATGAAAATAAAGAACATGATAATTATTTTATTTTGTAATGGCTTGTACTATAGACTCTTAAAGCGAGTCAAATGATTATGATACTAGGCTGAAGGACTTTTGAGAAGGCCTAGTAAACCCTAGTGGTTCGGGATTAGCTACCTCGTTCCTATTTAGGGGCGCGCGCAAAACATGAAGTACAAGCCGGGCCCTAATGATTATGCTATATTCAAGTATTATGTTTATATGTTTTCAAAGAAACCTTCCTATGAAGTTAATATGCTTAGATGTTTAACATACTTAAACATTTACCATGCTTGAATGTGATTTATTCTCTTATCTTTCTATGATATGGCTTTTGCGAGTAGGACAGGATCTTACTAAGCATTTGTGCTTACTAGTTTATATGTTGTCTTATGCTGCAGATAAGGGTAAGAGACACTTAAACTAAAGGAAGAGGCAGGAGGGCTGAAGATGTGTGGGGTGGTGGCTCGGGAAATAAAGATCTTCATATCTACAATATTATGCTTATGTTAACATTTCTTTAGTAATGAATGTTACACTTGGATTACTCATATACTTGACTATATTATGAGTTGAACCTATCATGTTATAGGTTGGTTTTGAACAAGCATGCTTAGTACTTTGTTATTAGTACTTTAAGAAAGAAAAAAAAAATTTATACGAATGATAGTACGTGACCCCGCCCCGAGAGTAGATATAAGGGCGGGCGTTAATTGGTATTCAGGATTCATAAAAGAACTAGATTTAAGCCTGGGTCTAGAGTTCGAATCCTGGGAAGGCAAAAATCCACACCCAGGAGTGGGAAGACCTAGTATTGGTAACGGCACGGTCGACGGTCGACGGTCGAGACCGCCAAATGGGCCGCCAAATGGGCTGGGTCGTTACAGCAAGCCACCATGAAGGATTCCCCGAGCCGAGATGACTAGCTTACTTATTTACATCTATTGATCTTATACTCCACGAAGGAGTGTACATGTCATCTAGATCAAAAGTAAATAGAAAGCTTGGCTAAACAAGTGCCATATTTAATTACAAAAATTAAATAACTTATCTAGCCTCGTCAACCCCGAGGATTCAATTACTTTACACCAAACACAATCAATCACATACAAAAATAACAATTGCCATAATAGTTGGAATCTAGTGTCTGCAACACAAAGTTAGCCTACGCACATCCAAATACTATCCAGCAAAATAATATACATGATAATGTGCAGAAAAATAACCGAATCCTAAATACACAAAATTGGAAACACAGCTCTGATACCAATTGTAGGGTATGGCTTGGTGGTTTCCAAGACAACCACGGAGTCGTATTTGAGAGAACTCTCTATGTCTACGGATTAAAAATTTAATACGAATAGAGACCCATCCCTCTAACGACCGTCTCGTCATCGTGTTAATTAATCCAAGTTACAACTTGGCCAAAATCGAGGTTAAGGCCTTATAACTTTCCGGATTAATTAACCGCGGAAAAGATGATGATTTAGATCGCCAATTTTTGTGTTTATCTTCGTGGTCCAGTTAGTTAATTATTGTCTATGATAACGTATCAAAATAACCAACTAACATGCAAAAAATGACAACACTAAGCAACATGGCACAATAAGACGTAGCAAAAGTAAAATGGAGCTCGGGAGAGTTATCCCTCGCCTTTTACCTCGCAGTCTTCTCCAATCGATCTAACGGAATAGATCTCGCCCATTGGCAAATCAAACAAATAATAATTAATAATATATGCCCGTCATTATTTCGGGATTAAGATATCATACTCCATAATATTATCCGAGGTCTAATCCAATTTACTAAGTCAGTACAAAAATTGGATGACCTCTCTTTTGGTCCTACTCAATGTATACAAAGTACACTAGTGTAATTCTATGATTAAGATAAACCATATATAATCACACTACAACTATGTCGATGGTTTGTCCAACTCCATCACGGTTGTGAGCATCTTTCTTATAGTTCGGCAAGGAACCTGACAACATGATCTTCTGTGCGACACCACGCACCATGTTATCTACAATGCCAAGTATTAGACAATTTTGTGCATATACTAATATAAACATGCACTGTGTAATTTTGCAATTCTTTTCAAAATGTGGATGTATCATTACCAGAAGCAAGGCTTTCAGTATACATCCTATCAATCGTTGCCGACCACAAGAAGTTGCCAAAGATCGCCGGCCACAAGGTAACTCCAGGGAGAAGCCAAAGAAGAAGAAGAACCGGAAGAAGAAGAGAATAGAATCCTCTTCTTCTTCCCTAAACCCTCCACAACCACCCTCACCGCCGGCGCCGCAAGAAGAAGGACCTCCTTGCCATCTGCGATGCTTCTTGCCGCTTGGATGATATCGAGCAAGAGAAGAAGAAGAAAGGAAGGGAACCAGGTGAAGAGATGATCTTCTCCATTCCCTACCAAGCCATTCTTCCTGCTTCTCTACCGCCGACGATCACCTCCGAGAGCAAACTCCCTCTCCACTTTCCGACGCCGATTCCTCTCACCCTTTGCTGCTGTCGTGTCTCACAAAGGAGAAGCCAAAACCCCTTGTCTAGTATACACCGGCCACCACAAAAGAGATGAAGAGAGAAGCATGATAGGAAGAAGAAAGGGTTTCTTCTCCACCTTCTTGTTGTGACCTAGGAGAGAGAGGGGAGAGAGGCTAGGGTTTTGGTGTGGATCAATTCTAAAATTAATCAGAGATTAATTAGCCTTGTATCATGACTCCTATGGGGTATTTATAGGGCTAAGGTAGGGACCATAAGGAGGAGTTGGTTCTTGGCCCGCTAATGGATCCAAACCCGATCCATTAATGGTGATCCATTCCACTAAAGGATCCCATTGTACTTCCTCACCAACCCCCATATTTTCGTATAGACTCCACATATTACGAGTCATCCATCTCCCCGTGTTTAAGATATCGTATGCCCGATAATTAATTTAATTTACTGATAATTAAATTAATTATCTTCTTGATTCTTGATTAGTACCACTCAACTTTTTTATCATGTCGGACCATAGTCCACTTGCAAGATTTGACATGACGATCCTTTTGAGCTCACCAAGGGGGCATCATCATCCTGACTCACCAGGACATAAATTCTTTCAATGATCAACAACACATTATATTATTAATATTATCTCCCAACTTACCGGGCCTATCGATCTAACGGAATAGATCTCACCCATTAGCAAATCAAAGAAATAAGAATTAATAATATATGCCCGTCATTATTTCGGGATTAATAGATCATACTCCATAATATTATCCGAGGTCTAATCCAATTTACTAAGTCAGTACAAAAATGGGATGACATATCTTTTGGTCCTACTCAATGTACACAAAGTACACTAGTGTAATTCTATGGTTAAGATAAACCATACCTAATCACACTACATCCATGCCGATGGTTTTTCCAACTCCAACTCGGTTGTGAGCCTCTTTCTTATACTTCGGTAAGAAACCTGATAACATGATCTTCTGTGCGACACCACGCACCATGTTATCTACAATGCCAAGTACTAGACAATTTTGTGCATATACTAATATAAATATGCACTGTGTGATTTTGCGATTCTCTTCAAAATGTAGATATATCCTAACCAAAAGCAAGACTTTTAGTATACATCCTGACATGTCTTTTGATCATTCTAGAGAGAGAGATTTAGTGCACAACGGAAATAATAATGAACGAAAATGAAAGACACTTGTACACATGGGATTTACTAGGTTACCAACCCCCCAGGGTCAGTACATCCAAGGCCTAAGCACGTGAAACGCCCGTCCACTAATGGTCTCCTTTCCGGACTTTTCGGAGGCAGAGAAACCCGTCTTACAGTGCACAATTTATAATTAAAATATTAAGGAAAGTAAATGCAGAAGCATAAATTCAAACCAAACAAAGGGTCGAAGAATCGACCGATCTAGAACTACGAAGTGCCGTGCACTTCCTCCTGGAGACTCCTTCATCGCAGATCTTCATCTTTCACTCTTTATCGTCACTCAGAATGCTTAGAATGATGTCGGAATTCATGTACTGAGTTGAGGGCCCACCTTTATATAGCTTCTTATCTGGCGCCCTAGAGCCTCTGGGGCACCTCAGTTGCGGTCAAAAATCCATCCAACCTTGCCAACTTCGCGAGATGATAAAATCTCCTATCCAGGGTGCCCTACACCCTCCAGGGCGCCTGGATCATCCAGGCGCCTGGCAACCAGGACGCTTGGATGCTTATGGCGCCCTGGTTCAATGGGGGTGTCCTGGAGCTACTTTCTAGCACTTTTGCGTGTGTGTTTTCCTGCTTTGCCTCCAATTCTAAGTACCTACAAAATGTACAAACACAAAGCAAACACATATATACTCTTACCCAAAAAATTGTACTTTGAAAAGTATTGTGCACTTTGGAATACTATTTTGTACTTTTAGAAAAATATTTTGAACGTAGAATATTTTTGCACTTAAAAAATATTGCCTTAGAAAAAATTTTCATTTAGAAAGGATTTTAAAAAAAATGCACTCATACAAGATTTTCAAAAAAAATTATGCATTTTAAAAAAAATCACTTAGAGAAATATAGTGCATTTAGAAAAGTTAGTATTTGTTGGTGCCGGAAGCGCCAAAGTCGAACCTATGTTTTGATAATGGCAAAGGATTCAGAAGTTAAGTGTTGGTTGTGATCTAACAAGCTTATTAAGTGTGCAGAAAAGTCCTAGGTACACTAGGCACTAAGTTCTGATTCTTTGAATTGGGCACTAAGTCCTGACGTAAGGTTGGGCAATAAGACTTGGTGAGTGAAGCTGGGTACTAATACCTGGTGAGTGAAGCTGGGCACTAAGACTTGGTCGAGGGCTGGGCACCGAAGACCTGGTGAGTGAATCTGGGCAAAAGTCCAACCGGGGGAGCCGATTGGCAAAAAGGTAAATTCTCCCGAGGGGAGTAGATGAGGATGTGTTCCCCGCAGGAGGGAACATTAGGCGTCGGTTCGACCTAGGGTTCCATTTGGGAGACCCGAAGTCAGAACCAAGACAGCTTAGGTTGCAAAAAAATGTTTAATATATCATGCATATTTGCTTATTGTGTTTTGAACTAACCCTGGTTGCAGGAAATGAAGGAACTGTGTTTTTGCAGCTCAGGCGCATCATTGGAAGGAGGTGCCTCACTAGGCGCCTGTGTGGATACAGGCTCCCCAATGCAAGGCCAAAACCAAGCCATCGAAGCAAATAGCCACGAAAGCCTTTGGACCAAGTCAAGCTTCGCGCCTGTGTTAACACAGGTGCCCCAGTCAGCTTAGGCACACCAGTTGAAGGGATAAGCGCTGCCCGAGTCTGTGGATAGGAGTTCTCGTAGAAGAGGCCACATGTAGGCGCCCCCACTAACACAGGCACCCGTGCGACCAGTATAAATAGGGGGTCATCCCGAAGGCTTCATGCCAACTTGTAAATCTCGCTCTCAACACTTTCGCTCAAGCGCTAAGCTTCGACACTCTCTGCACTTGCAATTCAAGCGCTGACGACGACCCGCTGCTCCCAAATTCCATCCACTCCGGTCATCGGTAACAGCTTCAATTTATTAAGTGTTGTAACTTCCTTTTTAATTCTATATCTGTACTCCAAATTGTAAATATTCTTCAAATATAGAATTGCCCATCGTAAACGGTCAAGGACCGTGGGCCTTGTAGTAGGAGCCGACCGCGACTCTGAACCAAGAAAAACAAACGGTGTTAGCGACTTTGTTTTACTCTTTCCGCTGCGTAATTTCTCTTAATTGTTCGAAATTTTCCGATCGATATTCAACCCCCCCCCTCTATAGATTTACTCCAATCCAACAAGTGGTATCAGAGTGAGTGGCTCAAACTTGGTGCAACCACCAGTTTGAGATTATTTTTTTTTGGATTTACAAATTTTAAATTTTTTCTCTCTTTCGCTCGAATTTTCTCATTAATCGAAGTTGGTGCAACACCACTCGATCTTTTTCCGTTATTAATATTTTTTCCCCCACACTGCTAATCTAAGACCTAGTCTTGGGACAAGTTTGTTTTTATTTTTTTTAGAAAAATTCAATGGCCATGCAAGAGGGGTACAACACTGCCAGACCTCCTCTTTTCAGTGGAGAAGACTTCTCCTACTGGAAAAGCAGGATGGAAGTCCACCTAAAAACTCAGGTGGACATGTGGATAATCATCCAGTCTTGGCTGGAAATTCTCAAAAATGCACAAGGTGTGGTGCATCATTATACCAAGTGGGACGGTCCACTAAAGAAGAAAATCGAGGTCGATGCAAACGCGACCCAAACTTTGCAATGCGGCTTAACCAAGGAGGAGCTGAACCGAGTGTAACGACCCGGCCCCTTGGGCGGCCCAACTGGCGGCCCACTTGGCGACCCTCGGCCCCTTGGGCGGCCAAATCTCATTTGGCGGCCCCTTTGGCGACCTCTTGGGCGGTCGTTACTCACAAGTACTTCCCACCCCTGACCAGTGGATTTTTGCCTTCCCTAGGATTCGAACTCTAGACCTCCAGGCTAAGTACTAAAGTTCAATTGAGCTGTAGCTCAATTGGTACCAGGATTCATAAACATTAGTACTTAGCCTGGAGGTCTAGAGTTCGAATCCTAGGGAAGGCAAAAATCCACTGGTCAGGGGTGGGAAGTACTTGTGAGTAACGACCGCCCAAGAGGTCGCCAAAGGGGCCGCCAAATGGGATTTGGCCGCCCAAGGGGCCGAGGGTCGCCAAGTGGGCCGCCAGTTGGGCCGCCCAAGGGGCCAAGGGGCCGGGTCGTTACAATAAAAAGAGCCTTTTATTGTAACGACCCGACCCCTCGGCCCCTTGGGCGGCCCAACTGGCGGTCCCTTGGGCGACCCAACTGGCGGCCCATTTGACGACCCCTTATGTCGTCAACCGACGACCATTGGCCGTGCCGTTACTCACAAGTACTTCCCACCCCTGGCCAGTAGATTTTTGCCTTCCTCAGGATTCGAACTCTAGACCTCCAGGCTAAGTACTAGAGTTTATGAATCCTAATACCAATTGAGCTATATAGCACGGGACTGGCGACTCGGACCCTCCTGGCAGATATCAACCTGAAATAAAAATGTATGGCAACAGTGTGAGTCCATAACTCAGAAGATACCCAGTAGATATGCATAGTGCGTTACAATAACAATAAGGGTCTACACTAATACAATCTCATATGGATAATAGGCAAGGGTATACTAAGGATACTAAATACAGGTACATACTCGAATCCATCTAGCCTGCGAAGGGTGAAATACATCCCTATGGAACAAGTAGAACATATAATCCAAGATAAACAGGTATCCAATATATGCATGTCAATCAAGTGCAGAAATCAAATACAGCAAACAATGCACGATGCAAAATATGCACATGGTGCAATGATATGAGTCACCCCTGACATAAATCAGATCATCGTCCACCTGTCATAAATGGACGTCCGAAAGGGTAGAGCTATGACAACTGTACGCACCCTGCTATCACTGCTCCTGAGTGACCGAGTGGACAGGATGCTGGCGGAGGTCTCTCTCCTACCCCAAGCAATGGGGGAGTCTAGCTCTCATCTTCTCGTGTCTCAGGAGGAGAAGGGATCCCTGGCTGCTACCACACACCGGAACCACCCTCCAAATAGTGACCGTGCGGAGCAATACAGGGCAAATGCACGCACCCTATGGTAGCCACTACCCATGAGTGGATGTGTGTGCATATCCTCATGTAACTGACGATAGGCTCAGACTACATAGGAGCCGATGATCGTCAGCATGCAATAATGCAAGGATGGTGCATGACCCAAACACATATATACCCCCCAAGTCCTCAACTAACACCTCCGTGTGCTAGGTATAGGTCTGAATCCTATATTATGGAATCCAAGCACCTACTAGGTAAACTAATGAAATAACCAATGATCCATCAATGTCAAATGCGAAGGGAGAATATCACTACGTCTATGCTCAAATATATATACGCATAACCACTATGTGACTGTATGAAGCTAACAGAGATATAACCTCAAAGATATGCAGCAGATATCAAATACAGGAATACTAAGGCAGATATAGCAACTATTGAGACTGTATGAAGCTAAAAGCGATATAACCTCAAAGATATGCAACAGATATCAAATACAGGAATACTAAGGCAGATATAGCATATAAGCTTACTGCTATCTATAACAAACCATGCATAGCAATATGACAATATCTCAAAGATAAGTCAAGGGGTATCCGCCTCCAATGTAGAAGTCTGTGAACGAAGAGAACCTCCCATCCTAATAATCTGCAACCAATCTATCAGTGTCCTGTACCAAGGACACAACTTAGCCAATAATACAATTTAATAACTAGTTAAACTAATGAATTAACCACATTAGGGTTATGTTTATTCTAAACATAACCCAAATCCAACAAACCAACACTAGATACGATACTCATGGCAAATCTACAAAATCTACATAACTCTTACATCCTCCAAACATAAATCCTACTTCTCTAAATCCAAAGCCAACCTAACCACCACATATTAACACTTCCAATTTACCTTAAGCTAACCTCTATTCCCAAATGGAGCTCACGGCACTACCTGGAAGCAACCATCAAACTCTTTAAACAGAGTATTTCCTTTAAATTCAAACATCCTACAGGTACTAAGGATAAACCCCAATAGAATCCAAGACCGACCATCACTAATACAGGAAGAACTTGGACTCACCTGAAACGACACAAATTCAGGGTACCAATCTCCGGATTGATCCTGCTAGCAGCGTCGGCAAATCTACAATGAGTCAAATTGTAAATCCTCAATCAAGTTTCCAACCAAAACCTAATATGGTGGATCCAACCTATCTGATCCAAATCCAGAAAGTCATCCAAATCTAGACCTAGATGGTGATTCCTTACCTGAGATTCGCGACCTCAAACCACTGCGATCCGAAGGAGCAAATAGGGATCCTCGAAAGCAACAAGAGTCTCAGATTTCGGCATCGTAAACCCTCTTCCACTGCAGCCTAGCGTCGACCATCGTCCGCGAGGTTGAAAACACAAAGAGTAGCCGTCGACTAGGGTTCGCGCAATGAGGAGAAGAGGAGAGGTCGCGTGTGGCCGCGGGCTAGGGAACGCGGATGAGGAGAGGAAGGCGCTGCGATCTTCACCGACGGCAAGGTCACGCGATGGGAGGAGACGCGAAGGGGAGGAGAGGGTCGAGCGGCTGCGGTTTGGCTTTGGCTGCGGCTCGCGGATCGGGAGAGAAGAGAGGGAGTCGGCGGGGGAGGAAACTTAGGGCACAGGGAGATTAAGAGAGGAAAGGATTAATTATAATTATCTCTAATTATTACCTTTCCTTTTTATAACCATATAACTATATATATATATATATATATATAACCATATATATAACAAAATATATATATATATATTCCGATTTTTTTTAACCCGTAATTTTACACTGAGTGGGACCCTTCAACAGTACAAAGGAGCTTTGGAACAAGTTGATCGAGTTGCATGAAGGCACTTCCGACACAAGGATCAACAAAAGAGATCTGTTGCTGAACAGACTCTATACAATCAAGATGCACGACGGTGAGACTGCAGCCCAATTCCACGCCAAAATTCAGGAGTTGATGAACGGGCTACACACGATAGGTCACAAGGTTGAAAACCATGACCTGATAAGGTATACGCTAAATTCTTTTCCGAGAAACTCACTGTGGGTGTCTATGGTAGATGCCTACAAAGTTTCAAGGAACTTATTTGAAATCAAATTAGACAAATTCTTTTCTGAACTAGAACTACACGAACAGACTAACACTACCTTGATCGAGAAAGGTATTGCTTTTGTTGCAGGTAAATCTCAAGGGAAAGCTCCCAAGAAGACTCAACCAGCACCCGAGTCTGACTCAGACTCAGAATCAAAAGATAGTGAAGGGGATCAGCCCAAGTTGGTTCGGCTAGCTCAGGATTACTACAAGTAACATAAGCACCAGACGAGCAAGAAAAAGTCAAGCCGAAGAAAGGAAGATCCAGCAGAACCTTCAACAAGCTCGAAGAGCAAGAACAACGTTACTTGCTATGAATGCAACAAAAAGGGGCACTTCATGTCAGAGTGCCCCAATCTGAAGGAAACCAAGAAGGTGAGAAGAAAGAAGGCTCTCCAAGCCACCTGGGACGAATCCTCTTTCGAAGAAGAAGAAGAAGTCCCGCACGCGAATCTCCTCGCCCTAATCGCCTCAGAAAATGTCGACTCCGGATCATAATCAGAACCAGACGATGAAAGACTCACAATCTCGGAGAATGGGCAAATCACGGTAAGAGGTTACTCGGAATATGAATTGTCTAAATTAATCTCTTATTTGTCTCGTAACTTAGCAAAATCTAAAATTTGGTTTGAGTCCTTCTGACAGGAAGTAAAACGCCTGAAAGAGGAAGCCGACTCGAGGTCCTTGACCGAGCAAATTCAAGAAGGAACTGCAACTCAAGTTCAAAAGCTTGAGGAAGAGAATTCCTCCTTGAAAACTCAAGTCAAGGAGCTTAGAGTAGCCTTAGAACGGTTCACTTCGGGTTCTAAGGGTCTTGACATGATCCTTGGAAAGTAGAAGTCTGTTCTTAAACGATCCGGATTAGGCTATCAAACTAAGTCGAGACAATAATCATATTACTCTGTATTGAACCAATCTAGAACCCAAGTCCAAGCATGGGTCCCCAAGCTGTGTTTAAATAAACCGGCTGGACCAAACCAATATTGGATCCCCAAGGACAAGTTTCACATCTTGCCTAGTCCTTATCGAGGCTTCAGTCCAGGGGGAGCCAGTATAAAAACCATATTCATAACAAGATAATTGTTTTTCACTTGCTTGCTTTCTTGTTTATTTTTTTTCTAATCTTACCATGCTTAGACTTAGGATTGGTTAGATTAAGGGCAAATGATTAAGTTAAAATTTTAACAACATAGTATTGGGTGGAGGTGAGATGTTAGTACGTTAGGGAAGCCCTCTAATAAGGTCAAGTATATCCTACTTGGTCTGTTTAGTCTGGTGGAACAAGCCGAAGCTACCGATCCAAGACCCAAACTAGTTAGACCGAAATCATTCAAGAAGTAACTTGAAGATGAATTTTCAGTAAAAGGCTTTGTCAAGGAAAGGGTTGATGCTCTAATAAGGCTACGACCAAAAAAGGCCTTGTGCCTCGCCAAGACCTGGAAGCCAATTACTAAAAATCAAATTCACTTTACTACTTGTTAAATTTGAATCTAACATAAATTTCAATTAATCATAGATTAAACACATTTTATTAAAAGTCAATAAATTTAACCTTATAAATTTTTCAAAATTAAGTCAATGTCTTTCAAAATTAACCATGCCTTTCAAAATTAAAATCTTTATTTTTGAAAACCTGTCTCACAAAACCCATAAGGTTAACGTGATTGATAACACTAGACTGGGTGAAACAGACTAGATTGTGAAAGTCAATTTAAGCTATCCCCAACTCTAATTAGATCCAAATCAATAAATACTTTATGTGTAGGAACATAAAGATTTGGACCAATGGATGTTGGATAGTGGATGCTCCAGACACATGACTGGAAACAAATTGACATTCACCAAAATCATGTTCAAGAACCTAGGCTCAGTATCATTTGGCAACAATGCTACACTCAAAGTCATAATTGGGTCAGGTAACATTGAGCTCAAGTCTGATTTTGTGATTAAGAAAGTACTCTTGGTTGAAAATTTTAAGTTCAATTTGCTTAGTATAAGTCAACTATATGATACTGGCTACGTAGTTACATTCACCAACTCTGACTGCTTGATTAGAAACATTCAAGACTCAGAAGTTATGATTAAGGGTACTAGGAAAAATAATGTTTATACTATTAATTTACCTTTAGTACCAAAATGCTTCTTGACTCAATTAGAAGAATCCAACCTCTGGCATAGGAGATTAGGTCACACTCATATTAAACTAATTTGTAAAATTACCCAACTTGGTTTAATTCAAGGCATACCAAAAATTAAGAATTTTGAAAACACAATCTATAACTCATGCAACCAAGGCAAACAACTAAGTCTACTCACAAACCAATTTAATCAGACTTAACCCAAACTACACTTGAGCTCCTGCACCTTGACCTATTTAACTCACATGGAGCCAAGTCACTAAGCGGGAATCGGTATTGCTTAGTAATTATCGATGATTACTCTAGGTTTACTTGGGTTAGGTTCCTAAAAACTAAGGATGAAACCTTATATCTATTTATTGACTTATGTAAAATAATTGAAAACCAAAATGATACTAAAATCAAAAGACTTAGAAGTGATCACGGGGGAGAATTTGAAAATCAAAGGTTTAAGGAATTTTGCAAAATAAATGGGTATATTCATGAGTTTTCCTGTCCTAGAACCCCCCAACAAAATGGGATAGTGGAGAGGAAAAATACAACCCTTTAGGAAGCCGCTAGAACCATGTTGAATGAATTTAACCTAGCTAACCAATTTTGGGCAGAAGCAGTAATTACGACATGCTACATCCAAAACAGGGTTCTAATTAACAAACGACATAATAAAACTCCTTATGAACTATATTATCATAGACTGCCTAACCTACACTACCTAAGAGTCTTTGGGTGCAAAGTCCATATCTTGAACACTAAGGACTACCTAGGTAAGTTTCAATCCAAGTCAACCCCAGGGATCTTCTTAGGATATTCAACAACTAGTAGGGCCTATAGGGTTTATAATAAACAAACTCACAAAATTGAAGAAACTACTAACTTAATTTTTGATGAGGAAATTGAACCAAAAACTGGTAATCAAAAGTTAAACCAGTCAAATATTGATTAGGAAGACACTCAACCAACAATTGAACCAATGGTTGAACCTCTAAATGAACTAACTCTTGAACCAACTACTGAGGTCTCAACTGAACCAATAACTGAACCGACCCAAGTAGTTGAATCAAACACTAAACCAAACCGTCCAGCCGGACCTGATGCTGAACCTAGTACTAGAAGAACCAAGAAACCCAGACTCAATCACCCCTCTGATCAAATTATGGGTGATCCAACCTTAGGAGTCAGAACTAGGTCTTCCTATAGAAACCTTAGTCAGATCACATTAATTTCAAAAATTGAACCTAAGACTATAAAGGAAGCCT
Source organism: Boesenbergia rotunda (assembly GCA_024364735.1). Lineage (NCBI taxonomy): Eukaryota > Viridiplantae > Streptophyta > Magnoliopsida > Zingiberales > Zingiberaceae > Boesenbergia > Boesenbergia rotunda. The sequence continues at coordinate 97,987 of JAGFNQ010002126.1, forward strand.
TACCTAACCATGATTGGATCATAGATATGCTAAAGGAGTTATCTCAATTTGAAAGAAACTAAGTCTGGGAACTAGTACCTAAACTTGAGGGTAAGTCTGTTATAGATACTAAGTGGGTGTTCAGAAACAAATTAAATGATCAAGGGGAAATGGTCAGAAATAAAGCTCGGTTAGTAGCTAAAGGGTTTGGTCAAGTCGAAGGGTTAGACTATGATGAAACCTATGCCCCTGTAACTAGACTTGAGTACCAATAAGAATGTTTTTAGCCTTTGTAACCCATAGAGGGTTCAAGCTATATTAGATGGATGTCAAGTTTGCCTTATTAAACATTTTTATTAAAGAAGATGTTTACAACAACCCCTAGGATTTGAAGACCTAGATAAACTTGACTATGTTTTTAAACTTAGAAAATCACATTATGGGTTGAAACAAGCACCTATGGCATGGTATGAACATTTATCAACTTATCTAATTTCTAAAGAATTTAACCAAGGTCAAATTGACTCTACCCATTTCGTTAAAACCTTAGAAAAAGATATTTTCATTCCACAAATTTATGTTGACGATATAATTTTTGGGTCCACCAACTCTAACTTTCTAAAAGAAGTTGTAAAAATAATGGAAAGTGAATTCGATTTCAGCTTGATAGGTGAGCTCAACTTTTTCTTAGGATTACAAATTAAATAGACTAGATATGGTAATTATGTTCACCAATCCAAGTATGCTAAAGAGTTAATAAAGAAATTCAAAATGGATAATTCCAAAAGCTTAAGTACCCCTATAGCTACAAATGACAAAATAGATAATGACCCTGAAGAAAAGCCTGTAGATCTTAAGCTATAATGAAGCATGTGTAACGCCCGCCCTTATATCTACTCTTGGGGCGGGGTTACGTACTAGTCATTCATTCATATAATAAAATTTTAACATACAATAAAAACAAGAGTGCAAGGACTAAGTGCTGAGCATGCTTGTCTAAAACTATCAAGTGATATTTACAAGTGCTAAGCATACTAGCCAGTACATGTCAATCAAATATCATGCTTGAATCATTAGAACATCATTTGAAATATTTTAATCAAGAGTTATTCTATAACATGATAGGTTCACATATTATTTCAATTCATAATATAATCAGATAAAATCAAGTATATGAGTAATCACTATCATGCAATATCAATCCTAATCACTAACATTCATTGTCAAGGGACATAAACATAAGCATAATAAAGTAGATATAAGAATCTTTCTTTCCCGAGCCACCACCCCACACATCTTCAGCCTCCTGCCTCTTCCTTTAGTTTAAGTGTTCCTTACCCTTATCTGCAGCATAAGACAACACATAAACTAGTAAGCACAAATGCTTAGTAAGGATCCTGTCCTACTCGCAAAATCTATACGAAAGAATACAACATGTACACATAATAAATCATAAGCATAAGTTCATCATAGCATACTAAACATCAAAGTTTCTAAGCATGCAGTATAAAGTATCTTAAGCATACTCCTCACATATAATAAATGTTTTCAAAACAATTCCATAAAGGTATTACTTAAAAATACATCCATATCATATAGGGCCCAGTTGTGTACCACATATTGCGCGTTCCCTAATGAATTGGGGTAACGAGCCACCAACCAATTAGAGCAGGACCCTTCCGTCCTACCGGAGACATGACCTTACGTTAACATGCACCCCGGATTTGTTTAACGACCCCCTTCCGAGTCGGGTACACAACTTCCAAAGTAAAATACTTATCATGCTTTTGCATATATGCTAAGGAGTACTCCAAATCCACTCTTAAGGGACACACCACTCTTCAAGGGTGCTCATGATCCCGTAGGGACACACCACACAACATAAGGGGTGCTCTTGATCCCATACTTAGTGGAGTATCCTTTCAAGCATTTTATCATACACATCACATGCAATTCATAAAGGGTGCCCCATGGGCTATATAAGCATGCTCATACATACATCATATTTCCACCACTTACACATACTTATATATGACAAGATTGGTCACCTAAATCATATTCATGTCATAGGAAGTGGTAGCATGCTTCATGAGTTAATTGAGTTCTTCTTAACCCTAAACCTAAGGTTTTGGCCGAAAGTCAAGGGTAGAGGTATCTTAGGTTTTTGACATCAAGCATCCCATACAAGCATCATATATATATACATCATGTATCATACTAAGCATAGCATACATCATGGGATAATCGATCTTCACAAACCTAATGTTCCATGCTTTGGCCGAATATCACATGCTAGGGAAAAATTAAGTTTTCCAATCAAACATTCCATTTAAACATCACTTGCATATACATATCATCATCCCAAACATAAGCACATCTCATATGGTACATCCCATACATTCATCACATATATATATATCATGTATCATACTAAGCATAGCATACATCATGGGGTAATCAACCTTCACAAACCTAATGTTGTATGCTTGGCCGAATATCACATGCTAGGGGGAAGTTAAGTTTTTCAATCAAACATTCCATTTAAACATCACATGCATATACATATCATTATCCTCAAACATAAGCACATCCTATAGGGTAGTTTAACCTTCACAAACCCTAACTTTAGGGTGTTGGCCGAATGGTGTAGGGTAGGGGAAATTAGGATTTTTGAAATTCAACATTCACACAAGCATTTACACAAACACCTCACATACATATCATGCCCCTTATTAAGCATAGATTACATCATGGGATAATTGTGCAACCCTAAACTTTAATCCCTCTAGGGTTGGCCGAAAGTGTAGGGTAGGGAACAAAGTTGGGTTTTTGTAACCAAACATTTATACAAACACCTTGTCTACACTATCATATAATACACTAAACATAAAATACATCATAGAGAAATTCAACTCTTAAATCCCTAATTCCCTTGCTTTGGCTGAAACTTGTAGGGGGTGCAAACCCTAGTTTTTGTTATCACAACTTGAAGGAAAATCATCATACATATATACCCTAAGTCCCAAGGGGTCTTCTCATGTAACAAGAAGCAACCAAGGCCTTCCCTTAAGGGGTGGCTGATAAGTGTCATTTCATTGATCATTTTATATGCTTAAATCCGTGTTTTGACCCATATTTTACTTGTGTAATTGTGGATTTACCCTAGGTTTTAGGATTTATATTCTTTTTGGACTTAATTGCAAATTTTGATATTTTCGAGTTGTTTTGTCACTAAATTTTTGATCAACTTTTGTAGGCTTGGAGGGATCATGACCTAGGTTATGTTGGGTCAAGGTTGAGTCGAAAGTGGACCAGATCAAAGGAATCAAGCGTCGACTCATTTGGACCGTCCGATGCAAGAACGGTTAGATCTAGACCATCTGAGAACTTCTGATCGATCCGGGCTGGGGTTAAGTCTAATCGAGCAATCAGATCAAGATCTGAGAGTTTCAGCCCAATCGAAGATCATCTAGCCATTGAATCACGATCAGAGTGATCTAGATCATCCATACAAAGATCAAGGTGATCTGAACCATCCGTTGTAGATCTGGAAGATCCGAGCTACCACGAGGATGATCCTGACCTCTGATCAAGATCTGGAAAATTTGAATCAAATCGGACAAAGATCCACCGTTGGATGAAGCGGGATTAATCTCAGCCGTCCAAATTAAATGGTTTAAGTTTAAATTGGAATTCCCTCGGCAGATCTCGGCGTCGCGTCTTCGCAGCTCAGTTTCATTCTTCTTCAGTTCTCCTTCATTTTTCTTCGCGATTTCTTTCAATCAGAGGCGTGACCAACTCGATCAGCACCTTGGAGCAAGATCTGGATCCTCGGAGGAGGTTTCTATGGAGATTTAATCACTGATTTGCAGCTGTGCGCGAATCTGTGATCAGATCTGAAATTGGAGCTAATTCCCAGCGATTTACGAGTTTAAGGGTTCTTGGCTTGCCCTTGCGTGACGAACAAGGTGGTTTTGAATCAAGGAATGATCGAAACTTAGTTTTAATCGCATTTCTTTTGTTTTCCTAGCTGTAATTTCTGTTTCAGCACTTCATTTCTGTTTTTCACGTTAATCAGCTGTTTCGTTTACATTTCTGAATTTCTCAAGCCTTAATTAGGTTCTATTCTGCAAGTAGAGAAGTTAGTGAGTTTGATCAGTAAGCAATTGAATTTGAATACAGTTTGTTCTTGTTTCAATCTGTGCGTATCAATTGTTATAGTTGTGTATCAGTTCAGTCCTATTTCTGCATGTTTTTTTTTATAGTTTCTGAATTTAGTTTTAATGGATCAATTCATGTAGTTGATAGTTAATGCATTCGATCCGAATTTGTTTAGCATTCAGTAGCATTTCTGACTTCCATTCAGCTGAGTTGCTGCGTTTCAGAATTCCTGTTGCTTCCCTTGCGTATCAGTTTTTAGTTGAGTTTCAATTCCTCATCAGTTCTGAATTTTGTTGTGATCAGCTGTCAGTTTCTTCTTCTGAAATTCTCCATTACAGTTTGCCTCATTTTTATAGCAATTGGAATCCATTAATGTGTATCAGTTTTGTTGAATTTGTTTTTCAATCATGCAAGTAGCTGTGCCATTTCTGCTAGCAAATCGTTTCTGAATATCAGCAGTGTAAATTCTGAAGTTGACTCAGTGAAGCATTGAATTCGTATTCTCCAGCAGTTGATGTCAGTTGTTTGGATGGACTTGTCATTCAATGAGTTGTAGCATTCAACTTCTCAAAATCTGAAATCCCATTACTGCATTCCTGTGCATGAATTCAGCAATCCAGCCTTTGTGTTCGAATTCATTAGCTGTCAAGTTCTAATTTCTGTACTTGTCCTGCATAGCACTTCATTAGTATCTTTTGATGTTGGTTTGTGAATTGATCAGTCCATTCTAAACTGCTAGTTTATAGTTTAAGTATTCAGCTCAGCTATTAGCACTTGAGTGTTCTTTCCTTGTATCAAGTTCATTGCAACTCCTGTATTTTGTATCAAAAGAAGCTTCGGTACTGTTTGATGCCAAGTTAAGAGTAATTTTTAGTATGCTATGTTGCTTGGAATCAGTTAGGGTTGCATTCGGATTGTTCTTGAATTTTATTATTCATGTATGCATGTGATGCTCTTTAAGTTTGTAGTTAATATTGGTTTCAAGCTGGTTGTTTCCGAAAATTACCAACACTGTTTTTATTGTTTTGCTGAGCATTTGGATTGTAGTTAAATTCAGAATTTGTTCTTCACATTCGACTTGGTGCATTGGTAGATTGAATTTCCAATTAGTTAATTTCATTAGTTGCATTTATCTCATTGGCTCATTTAGTTAAGCTTCCTTTCTTTCTATTGCATTTTCATTGCTAATCGAAACCAAACCCCAAATCATATTTGAAACCCAAAAAGCATTAACGACACATAAACTCGAGCACGAATCGAACAACTTGAACTAGCCCTTGGAAAAATACGACCTGTGGCCCCTTTACTACGCTTTTCTTCTTTGATTGCAAAAAGGGTTTCCAGCAATTTATAAATTTTCTAAATTCTGATGGATCCACATTTGTGACAATTTTAATTAGCTAAATTGGGTCCATCAAATTTTTGGCGCCGTTGCCGGGGAACATACTAGTTAAGTTGTTTGATTTTTGCTTGTGTATTCATTTCATATTTTTCTTGATCTATTTTTCTTGCACTTACTGCTATATCATCTGATTTGATTTTATTTGTTTCATCTTTCTATATACTTGTACTGCGATTGGTTTTTGTTTTTATGACCAGGTCTATAGGTGGTGACCTAGAGGATTTTGACCCTGAGATTGAGAGGACTTTCAGAGCTAGGAGGAGCCAGCTCAGTGTTTCAGAGGCTTTTGGCATTATTCCTACTCAGTCTATTTCCACCTATTCAGTTGATCAGATGGCAGACCACCAGAAGACCATGAAAGAACTAGCAGCGCCAGATGCTTCTTTTCAGTACTCCAGCATTGCCTACCCAGAGCTGGGTGGAGATTTTGAGCTCAGATCTGGACTTATCCATCTTTTGCCTAAGTTTCAAGGTTTATCCGGGGAAGATCCAAATAGACACTTGCATGAGTTTCATGTTGTTTGCTCTACTATGAAGCCTCAGGGTATTTCAGAGGAAGACATCAAACTGAGGGCTTTTCCTTTCTCTTTGACTGGAGCAGCTAAGGACTGGTTTTATTACTTACCTACGGGGCATGTGTCTAGTTGTTTCTCCATGAAGAAGGCTTTCTTAGAAAAATATTTTCCAGCTTCCAGAACAGCAATTATCAGAAAAAGTATCTGTGGCATTCAGCAGATAGTGGGAGAGACACTCTATGACTACTGGGAAAGATTCAACAAGCTTTGTTCCAGTTGCCCCCAGCATCAGATTAGTGAGCAGCTTCTCATCCAATACTTTTATGAGGGATTATTACAAATGGATAGGATTATGATTGATGCAGCCGCTGGAGGGGCCTTAGTTAACAAAACCCCACATCAAGCCAGGGAGCTTATTTCAAATATGGCTGAGAACTCACAACAATTTGGAAGCAGGGCATTATCTACTCGAGGGGTTAATGAAGTTCAAGGGGTTCCTAATGATCAAAAGGAGATTAGTAGTCCATTGTTAGAACTCACATCAGCTGTTAAGCAAATGGGTCTTCAGATTTCAAGTAAAAATTCAACTCCTTCAGCACCTCTACAATCAAGTCAAATGGTGATGAGTGTATGTGGTATTTGTTCTAGCAAGGAACACACTTCAGATTTATGTCCCAACCTACAACAAGATGAGTCAGTAGCAGCTTTGGTTAGGGGACAATTCCAAGCTAGGAACAATCCATACTCTCCTACTTACAACCCCGGGTGGAGGGATCATCCAAACTTGAATTATGGGAATTCTTTTTGCCAACAAGGCCCACCTCAACAACATTCACAGCAACCCCAACAAATGTTTCAGCAAGTTCAGCAGCAGCCCCAACAATCACAGCCACAAAATCAGCAAATTCAACCCCTAAATCAGCCTTTCCAACAACAATTTTAGCAACCATTTCAAGGGTTTCAACAAGGTTTTCAAGGGAATCTAAGTTATCAACAGCCGTATCAACCTCCACAGCAACAAGTTCAACAACCGCAGCAAAATTTCCAGCCTTGGAACTCAAGTTTTCAGCCCCAAAACCAAGGATTTCAGCCCAACCAATTTCAGCCCTCACCTCAACAAGTTCCTTTCCAAAATCAGAATTTTCAAGGGTATAATTCTCAACAAAATTCCTCAACGTTCCAACATTCTTATCAGCCTTTCTAACAGCAATATCAGCCATCATTTCAGCCCCAACAGTCCCAAATCTAACAAACACAACAAGGAAATCTTTTTGCCGCTATACAAAATCTTGAAAGGCAAATTGGGCAAATAGCTAAAGACTTAAATTAAAGCAAAGCTCAAGGATCAAGTCTACTACCTTCCCAAGCTGTTCCTAACCCTAAGGGGAATGTTAGCACAATTTATTTGAGAAGTGGGAAGGTTGCATCAACTCAAAATGACCCAAGAGCTGAATTTTCAGAAAACAGGGCAGCATCTTCACTTCCAACCCAAATCAGTGCCGAAACCACTCCAATTTTAGTGGATACCACCCCTAGCTCGTGCCCAACTTCTTCATCTAGCAATCCTCCAATTTTGGTGGAAAACGAAGCACAAAACAGCCCCGAGACAGATTTTACAATAGCTCCAAAAAACAGGGCAGCAACTCAAAAATCAGCCCCACCCATTTCGGTTCATGAGGAGGAAGTTTCTATTCCTTTGCCTTTTCCAAATGGGAGAACTCCAACCAGAAGACAAGGGGAAGAGGAGAAAGCAAAAGAGTACAATGAATTGGTAAAACTTTTTAGTAAAGTTGAAATTAATGTACCCTTGCTGACAATGATTAAACAGGTTCCGAAATATGCAAAATTTTTGAAAGATCTATGTGTTAACAAGAGGAAGCTTAAGGAAAATGAAATGGTCAGCATGGGGAAGAATGTTTCATCACTTATCCATGTCATACCTCAGAAATGTGAAGACCCTGGCATGTTCACTGTATCTTGTGAGATTGGGAGCACCACGCTACATGATGCCATGCTTGATTTAGGAGCTTCTATTAATGTCATGCCCAGGACAGTCTTCCAGATGCTTGGCATTGGACCTCTACAGCCCACTGGTGTTGTGATTCAGTTAGCAGACCGGAGTCAGACCCGCCCGGCAGGAGTTATTGAAGATGTGTTGGTTAAAGTGAAAGAATTGATTTTCCCTGTGGACTTCTACATCCTAGATATGGAGGGAGAGTACCTTGCATGTAGATCCCCACTTATCCTTGGAAGGCCTTTTCTGAAGACTGCAAGAACCAAAATTGATGTATATGCTGGCACCCTTTCGATGGAGGTGGGAGACACAGTGGTCCAGTTTAGCATTTTTGATGCCATGAAGGATCCTAAGGGGAATCACTCTATTCTGAGCATAGACACTGCAGATGAGATTGTTGAGGAGCAGATCATTGATGATGATGGTATTTTTGACATAGTGAGAGGAGAGCTGGTTTCAGAGGAGGATTTACCTTATTTTTCTTGTTTTGTATTTTGTGATGATATTGTTTTTGATAGCCCTAATCTTTTTAATAAGGTTGTTACAGATATTACTGAGGAGGCATGCACAGAAGATTATTCTATAGGTGTAGGGGATTGCACAGAGCCCTAGGGACCACCACCATTTCTAGAAAGTGTAGGGACTTGCATGATTGGAGCAAGTACCCAAGGATCACCTATTCTAGTTGATTGTTCACCAGATTTTGAGCCAGAGTTGGAGGTATTTCTTGTAGACCCAGTAGACATTTTTCATCAGGATCAGGTAAGTATTTCTTCTTTTCTTCTAGGAAATTTCAGGGAGATGTCTAGATTTGCATGTGAAAAATGTCCTGATCAATCATTTGTGAAAAATAATTTTGAAAATTCTTTTGAGGCACCCAGACTTGATTGTATGCATTGCTATAATATTTTTGAGACAGATTATGCTAAAATTGATTCTGAAAAATTTTTAGAGCCTGAAATTGAAGTTGTTTATTGTGAAGAATCTCTTGTTATTTCTTATGTTGAAATTGAATGTGAAAAACTTCTAGAGGTACCTGAGATTGATTTAATTGACTGTGGAACTTTTCTTGATATACCTCATGTAGAATATGCTTGTGAAAAATTTATTGAGGTACCCAAAATTGACTTTATTGGATGCGATGCATTTTTAGATACATTTTATGTAGAGATTGATGATATTGCATTTTTATCTTATCCTGCACGTTTGAGGAAGGTTTTACATGTTTTTGCAGGAGCCCAGAGATTTCTTGAGTGGGTAGTCCATCTAGACAGTCTTCAACCACCTGGAAGATTTTTCAAAAAGAATAAAGAGGGAGGAGATGATCTTGCTTTGATTTATAGCACTCCACCTCTGAAATGGCTCTTGTACTTAAATCACCTTCGGCCACCCGAACAGTTTATTGCAAAGTTTAAGTGTGGGGGAGTCATGCAAAATAAAATTGAGCAAATGAAGGAAATTGTTTCAGCTACTCCTACTCCTCCACTACCAAGATGGAGATTATTTCTTGATAGACTCCGACCGCCAGAAATAAAAGGGAGTTTACTTTGTCTTGCATTTTCTTTCATTGCCTTTTTCATCTTTATGCTTGCTAGAAGTAGAATTTTCTTTTAAAATGAATTTTTGCTAATAAATGCATGAATAGGATAGAATGAATAAAAAGACATTATAAATGTCATTTTATGTCTTTTAGGAACTTATCCTTCATGAGAAGGAATAAATGTATCCCTTTAGGTTATCTTCATAGCAATTTAGAGTCTTTTGAAAACAAATTAAATTTGGTTGTTAAAACTTAGGGTTTGAGCTCATGGATGAAATCTTGGATGCTTGAGTACTACTTGGCAATGGATTCTTGATTGAGGACTTGAGATGAATTATTTGTACCTAGTGAGGTCTAGCCTTATTTTTGTGATACATACATGTGATTGTACTCTAGAACTTGCTTAGGTTCTTTCAAAATCATATTTCAATGATTAGATCACATCTATAGAGGCTAATAAATTTGTTTACCTTTCCATGTCAATTTTTGGCAATATTCATGTTCATTCTATTTTCTTTCCTTATTTCCTACTCCTTATCATGCTTTCTAGGGATTGTTTGTTTGGGGAATGTTCTTTGATGCTATTTTGCCCGAGACGGACAAAAGATTAAGTGTGGGGGAGTGGTTAGTGATGTGGAATCAAGTTTTATCAAGGATGCATTTCTTTTGAAGAAAAATTTTTTTTATCATGTGCCAAATTGAGTTGAGTTTGGTATCAAGATCAAGCAAGAAGAAGTAGTGAAAGAAGACAACAATTGAGGCATCTAGACTCTTGCTCATTCTTTGAAAATCAAAGGAAAACAAATGGCATACAATGAAGAAGAAGAAAAAAATCTGCAATTAAGAGAAGGAAATGGCACACAAAGGAAGAAGATGTATCAACATTTTGTCTTGAAGCATGTTTCGACTATTATGCTAGAGGATGAATGGCAGCTGAGTTAACATGAAACTAGTGCAGAAATTCAATGTAAAGCTTAATACAGTTATAGAAGGAAGAAAAAAAAACCGAGCAAAGTGGGAAAGAAATGAAAAAAAAAACACAAAAGAAGCAAGTTATCAAGCCATTGAGTGGAAGAGTATGTTTCGATATCTGAATTAACTGGAAACCTTGGAAGTGTAAAACTGCGATTGAAGTATTTGAAGAGCTGAGCTTGAAACACAGAAAAAAAAACAAAAGAGAAAAAAAAAAGTTTGATGGAAGTGTGCCAACTAGAGAAGGGTGTGTATCAAAAGGAAGTTGCAAGAGTTAGCAAAGGCTATATGGGGAGCAGCAAAATTTTGTTTCTGATTGCTATTTGATGTCTCAAGCTTTCTGATATGAATCTGATCCGAATGAGTCCATTAGAAGATTGGAGAGAAAAAAAAACAGTTTGAAAGTAAAAACAGAAAAAAAAACAAAGGAACAAGAGGCACTCCATGGAAGCTCACGGCAGTATTAAGTTTGTAGCCAGTCTGAACAAAGATTTGGGAGCAAAGCACATCAGGACTGAACAAAATGAAGAAGCAAAATGGAAAGTAGCAGCTGAATAGAAATGAAAAACAGTTCGAAAGTAAAAACAGTTTGGAAAAAACAAAGAGACAAGTTGGCACACAATTGAAAACTTGGCACAATGGATTAGTGAAGTAATTATCATCCAAATTGAAGTTCTGCTCATTTACATTTTGAATTTACTAGAGAGGAAGAAAAAGAAAAGAAAAATCAGAAAGAAGAAGAGAAGAGAAAAAATGGCACACTAGAGGAGAAATTGGCACAAAGGAGTTGAGGAACTCTTCTCATCAAAATTTTAGAAAGGCATTGCAAAGATTCACTCTACCACATTTTGGATTCATTGTATGGACTGAAAGGAGGGCAAAATGCATCAAGAATATCCTTAGACATCCAAGTCTTCCACTCATTCAAAGTTGCTATTAACTTGGCTTTTATTTCATTTCTACCATTTCATATGTCATTTCATTTTTGAATAAGTTTTTATGGATGATTGATTCTAATCATGAATAATGGTAGAGAGTAGATAATGAGCAAGCTTATGGTAGTGTAAGAAGCATGTGTGTATGAGTGAGCTCCAATTTCATCATGTACTTAAAACTTAGGAAGAGAGCCACCAAGAGTTTCCCTTGAGAGGTTAGTGAGTGAAATTCATCTCAATGAATCATGAAGGTTGAATTTGTTAAGTTGTTGATTTAAGGACAAGATACTAATCCATAGAGTTTAGATTTTTGAGAATTAACAACCCTAGGTAATTTCTTTTCAATTGCTTCTACTTATGTTTGGAAATAAACTAGGGGATACATATTTAGTACTTTTCGCGAGACGCTCAAGCTTAAGTGTGGGGGAGTTGATAAGTGTCATTTCATTGATCATTTTATATGCTTAAATCTGTGTTTTGACCCATATTTTACTTGTGTAATTGTGGATTTACCCTAGGTTTTAGGATTTATATTCTTTTTGGACTTAATTACAAATTTTGATATTTTCGAGTTGTTTTGTCACTAAATTTTTGATCAACTTTTGTAGGCTTGGAGGGATCATGACCTAGGTTATGTTGGGTCAAGGTTGAGTCGAAAGTGGACCAGATCAAAGGAATCAAGCGTCGACTCATTTGGACCGTCCGATGCAAGAACGGTTAGATCTAGACCATCTGAGAACTTCTGATCGATCCGAGCTGGGGTTAAGTCTAATCAAGCGATCAGATCAAGATCTGAGAGTTACAGCCCAATCGGAGATCATCTAGCCGTTGGATCACGATCAGAGTGATCTAGATCATCCATACAAAGATTAAGGTGATCTGAACCATCCGTTGTAGATCTGGCAGATCCGAGCTACCACGAGGATGATCCTGACCTCTGATCAAGATCTGGAAAATTTGAATCAAATCGGACAAAGATCCACCGTTGGATGAAGCGGGATTAATCTCAGCCGTCCAAATTAAATGGTTTAAGTTTAAATTGGAATTCCCTCGGCAGATCTCGGCGTCGCGTCTTCGCAGCTCAGTTTCGTTCTTCTTCAGTTCTCCTTCATTTTTCTTCGCGATTTCTTTCAATCAGAGGCGTGACCAACTCGATCAGCACCTTGGAGCAAGATCTGGATCCTCGGAGGAGGTTTCTATAGAGATTTAATCACTGATTTGCAGCTGTGCACGAATCTGTGATCAGATCTGAAATTGGAGCTAATTCCAGCGATTTGCGAGTTTAAGGGTTCTTGGCTTGCCCTTGCGTGACGAACAAGGTGGTTTTGAATCAAGGAATGATCGAAACTTAGTTTTAATCGCATTTCTTTTGTTTTCCTAGCTGTAATTTCTGTTTCAGCACTTCATTTCTGTTTTTCACATTAATCAGCTGTTTCGTTTACATTTCTGAATTTCTCAAGCCTTAATTAGGTTCTCTTCTGCAAGTAGAGAAGTTAGTGAGTTTGATCAGTAAGCAATTGAATTTGAATTCAGTTTGTTCTTGTTTCAATCTGTGCGTATCAATTGTTATAGCTGTGTATCAGTTCAGTCCTATTTCTGCATGTTTTTTTTTATAGTTTCTGAATTTAGTTTTAATGGATCAATTCAAGTAGTTGATAGTTAATGCATTCGATCCGAATTTGTTTAGCATTCAGTAGCATTTCTGACTTCCATTCAGCTGAGTTGCTGCGTTTCAGAATTCCTGTTGCTTCCCTTGCGTATCAGTTTTTAGTTGAGTTTCAATTCCTCTTCAGTTCTAAATTTTGTTGTGATCAGCTGTCAGTTTCTTCTTCTGAAATTCTCCATTACAGTTTGCCTCATTTTTATAGCAATTGGAATCCATTAATGTGTATCAGTTTTGTTGAATTTGTTTTTCAATCATGCAAGTAGCTGTGCCATTTCTGCTAGCAAATCGTTTCTGAATATCAGCAGTGTAAATTCTGAAGTTGACTCAGTGAAGCTTTGAATTCGTATTCTCCAGCAGTTGATGTCAGTTGTTTGGATGGACTTGTCCTTCAATGAGTTGTAGCATTCAACTTCTCAAAGTCTGAAATCCCATTACTGCATTCCTGTGCATGAATTCAGCAATCCAGCCTTTGTGTTCGAATTCATTAGCTGTCAAGTTCTAATTTCTGTACTTGTCCTGCATAGCACTTCATTAGTATCTTTCGATGTTGGTTTGTGAATTGATCAGTCCATTCTAAACTGCTAGTTTATAGTTTAAGTATTCAGCTCAGCTATTAGCACTTGAGTGTTCTTTCCTTGTATCAAGTTCATTGCAACTCCTGTATTTTGTATCAAAAGAAGCTTCGGTACTGTTTGATGCCAAGTTAAGAGTAATTTTTAGTATGCTATGTTGCTTGGAATCAGTTAGGGTTGCATTCGGATTGTTCTTGAATTTTATTATTCATGTATGCATGTGATGCTCTTTAAGTTAGTAGTTAATATTGGTTTCAAGCTAGGTTGTTTCCGAAAATTACCAACACTGTTTTTATTGTTTTGCTGAGCATTTGGATTGTAGTTAAATTCAGAATTTGTTCTTCACATTCGACTTGGTGCATTGGTAGATTGAAATTCCAATTAGTTAATTTCATTAGTTGCATTTATCTCATTGGCTCATTTAGTTAAGCTTCCTTTCTTTCTATTGCATTTTCATTGCTAATCGAAACCAAACCCCAAATCATATTTGAAACCCAAAAAGCATTAACGACACATAAACTCGAGCACGAATCGAACAACTTGAACTAGCCCTTGGAAAAATACGACCTGTGGCCCCTTTACTACGCTTTTCTTCCTTGATTGCAAAAAGGGTTTCCAGCAATTTATAAATTTTCTAAATTCTGATGGATCCACATTCGTGACAATTTTAATTAGCTAAATTGGGTCCATCAGTGGCCGAAACTCACCTAAGGGCAAATCCCATTTTCGGAAACAACAAGAAGAATGAAATCATACACAACAATTATACTGCAGGTGAGGGAATACTTACTTCCTTTCGCTTGAATTTCACCTTCTCTAAACCTTTAAGGTACCCTTGGTTGAAGGAGGGTGAGTGTTCTCCTTACTAGCACTTCCCTAGAACCTTTGGCCCTAGTAGAGGGCAAGATCCTTGGATGGTCTTCTTCCTTCCAATTCCCTAGGGTTAGAACCCTAGGGTGTATTTTTTCGAAAATTGAAAAGGGAAGGGGAAAGAGGGTGTCTCAGTTTTGGCATTGGGAGAGTGAGGAAGAAGAAGAGAGGAAGTTATTCCAACCTCTCCCTCTCTTATTTATACTTTTCTCATGAAGGGACATGTCTCTTCACTTCCCTAGCTTTAACAAGAATGTTTCTTATTCTCTCAACATGAAACATTGCTTTGTTCATTGGTTATGACATGATTAGTGCAACAAGGAGGTTCAAGGTTCGATCCTTGCTTCCTCCTTTCTACACTTTCTTTTTATCACATTTTGCACTAATCCATATCAAAGCCCATTAAGCCAAGCCCATCATGACATTTCATAATAATGTTTCATGAATTTTTCATATTCCATATGGGAAAATTTTAGGGTGTTACAATCCCCCATACCTTATAAAAAGTTCGTCCCGAACATAAAGCAGTTCCGGATACTTTAATCGCATTGCCTCCTCTCGTTCCCAGGTGACTTCCTCGACTTGCTCGTTCCGCCACAGAACCTTTACTAAGGGCACTTCCTTGTTCCTTAGCTTTTTGACTTCCCGATCTAGAATCTGAATAGGTCGGCGTTTGGAACTTAGGTTCTCTTGGTCTTGTACTGGTTGGGGCTCTATCATTTGATTCCTTTCAGAGGTACATTTCCTGAGCATTGATACATGGAAGACGTTGTGGATAGCCGACATTTCTGTCGGTAGCTCCAGTTCGTAGGCCACTTTGCCTACCCGTCTCAGGATCTGGTACGGTCCCACATATCGTGGACTCAGCTTCCCTCTTTTCCCGAATCTTATCACCCCTTTCATAGGGGCCACTTTAAGGAATACTGAATCCCCAACCTCAAATTCTAGTGGTCTGCATCGCTTATCAGCGTAGCTTTTCTGCCGACTCTGAGCAGTCTCTATCCTCTGGTGGATATTCTTGATAGCCTGAGTGGTTTCATCTATAATATCAGTCTGGAGTCCCATCTCCTTCTTTTCACCACTCTCAAGCCAGCATATAGGAGATCTGCATTTCCTTCCGTATAGTGCTTCGTACGGTGCCATCTCGATAGTAGCCTGATAACTATTGTTATAAGCAAACTCTGCCAGGCTCAGGTATCGACACCAACTTCCCTTAATGTCCAAGGCACAAGCTCGTAACATATCCTCTAATATTTGATTCACTCTTTCAGTCTGCCCGTCAGTCTGGGGGTGAAAGGTAGTACTGAATTTCAGCTTCGTGCCGAGAGCCTTCTGTACGTGTCCCTAAAAATCCGAAGTAAATCGACCATCCCGATCAGAGATGATGGTCTTGGGAACTCCGTGTAGTCGGACAATTTCCTTGACGTACAGTTGAGCCAGCTGCTCTACTGAGTGGGTCATCCTGATAGCCAGAAAATGGGTAGACTTGGTGAGTCTGTCCACAATAACCCATATACCATCATATCCATTCGTCGTTCTAGGCAGCCCAGAGATGAAATCCATAGAGATGTCTTCCCATTTCCACTCGGGGATAGACAGAGGTTGCAAAACTCCTCCAGGCCTCTGGTGTTCTGCTTTGACCCTCTGGCAGGTCAAACACATACTGATATAGTAGGCTACATCTCGCTTCATACCGGACCACCAAAACTTGCTCTTCAGATCTTGATACATCTGGTAGACCCAGGATGCATCGCATAAGGTGTTCCGTGAGCTTCCTCAAGGATTCTTGTCCGTAAGTCGGAGTCATCGGGAACACATAATCGATCCCGAAAATGTAAAACTCCGCAGTCCGAAATCCGAAATCCATCGTCCTTGCCTTCGAGAACCTCTTGCTTGATTCTCTGAAGACTCGGATCATGATTCTGCTTTTCCAGAATATCGTCGAATAATGTCGGCGCAATCATCAGGGTGGATAACTGTCCTGATATGATTTCAATCTCGTAATTCATAATTTCTTCCCCTAAGGGTTGTGACAAAGCTGATAAAGACATCAAAGTAGTACATGACTTTCTACTGAGAGCATCGGCTACCTTGTTGGCTTTTCCCGGATGGTACAGGATCTCACAGTCATAATCCTTGACCAATTCAAGCCATCTACGCTGTCTCATATTCAGATCTTTCTGGGTGAAGAAATATCGCAGACTCTGGTGGTCTGTATAAACTTTACACTGAGTTCCATATAGATAGTGCTTCCATATTTTCAGTGCAAAGACCATCGCTGCTAACTCTAAGTCATGGGTAGGGTAGTTTCTTTCATGTTCCTTCAGTTGCCTAGAGGCATAGGCAATTACCTTCCCATTTTGCATAAGCACAGCTCTGAGTCCAAGTTTGGATGCGTCGCTGTACATATCGAAACCCATATCGCTCTCTGGAAGAGTCAAAATTGGAGCGCTAGTCAGCCTCCTCTTCAGTTCAGTAAAGCTCTTCTCACATTCCTCGGTCCATACATATTTCTTGTCTTTCTTTGTAAGAGCTGTCATAGGGGCGGCAATCCGAGAGAAGTTCTCTATGAATTTTCTGTAATAGCCTGCTAGCCCGAGGAAACTTCTGATTTCGCTGGCATTCTTGGGTCTGGTCCAGTTACTCACAGCTTCGATTTTAGTCGGGTCCACCATTACTCCTTCCTTGGAGATAACATGTCCCAAGAATGATACTTGACCGAGCCAGAACTCGCATTTGGAAAATTTAGCATACAGTTGTTCCTTCTGAAGGATCTGTAGTACTTTACTCAGGTGTTCATCATGTTCTTCGGGAGTCCTCGAATATATAAGGATATCGTCGATAAAGACGATCACAAATCTGTCGAGGAATGCCGAGAATACCCGATTCATCAAGTCCATAAACATAGCTGGACCATTGGTAACTCCAAATGGCATTACTACGAACTCATAATGTCCGTATCTGGTTCGGAAAGCCGTCTTCGGTATATCCTCCTTTTTCACCCTGACTTGGTGATAACCAGATCTCAGGTCAATCTTAGAGAAAACCGTGGCTCCCTTCAGTTGATCGAACAGGTCATCTACCCTGGGTAGAGGGTACCTGTTCTTGACAGTCACGTTGTTCAGTGCCCGAAAGTCGATACACATTTGCATCGACCCATCCTTCTTTTTCACGAACAGTACGGGAGCTCCCCAGGGAGAATGACTAGGGCGGATGAGTCCCTTGTCAAGCAGCTCCTGTAACTGTCCCTATAATTCTCTTAATTCCGTCGGCGCCATACGGTACGGTGCCTTAGAAATGGGGTTAGTACCAGGAACCAACTCAATTGCAAATTTTATATCCCTTTTCTGGTGCTAACCCTGGTATAATTATACACATACATCGTAATTATACTTATCGTGATTATGGGTACCCCAACCCATATTATGCTTCCCCAAATATTCGTCCTTATTTGTCGCATGATTAATATAGGGTAAATGAGATCTTATTTATTATATCACCAAAATTTATTTTATTCCATCTTATAATTCTACATACAAAAAAAAACTAGCCCAACTCAGTGAGCAAGATGGGCTGCTGTTATGCCCAATATAAAGAATATCATAGCGACGACTACCACCTCCTCGCTCATCCCCCTTTGGCCCGCCTCAGGATCCTCCACTGTTCCCATCGGGTCGTCTTCTTCAATCTCGAGAATTTCCTCGACCGCTTCAAGGTCTTCCTCGAATATCACCAGCATCTCGGGGTCCTCCTCGAAGGGCTCGGGATCCTCCTCGAAGGGCTCGGGATCCTCCTCGAAGGGCTCGGGATCCTCTTCGAAGGGCTCGGGGTCCTCCTCGAACGGCTTGGGATCCTCTTCGAAGGGCTCGGGGTCCTCCTCGAAGGGCTCGGGATCCTCCTTGAAGGGCTCGGGGGTCCTCCTCGAACGGCTCGGGATCCTCCTCAACGGGCTCGGGGTCCTCCTCGGACGGCTCGGAATCCTCCTCCGAGTCTCCCAGATCTTCTGGGAACTCATGGCGGAGAAGCTGCCTACATAATTCCGCATATGAGATACAGCATCTGTGCTGTCCCCAGATCTGATGCGCGGCCTCTCTCGCCCGATTGGGCAATGAACGAAGCAGAGCTCCGATCCTATGATCGTCCATGACTGGAAACCCTTCCTTCTCCAGTTTCGAGAATAGCCGATCCAAAAATCCCATGTTGCCTTGAATTCCAAGAGTCAGACAGTACTCAACTGCCACTATCCGCTCCATCAGCTCGCGGCACCTCTCTGTGTAGTCCTCATGCAACATCTGGAAAAGAAAATGATATGGTTAGTACTAAACCATTCCTTTTTCAATTCGCAAATATATACAGAGGAAAACACACACCCAATCGGTGTAGTTTACCCTAGAGATTACCATATGTAACTACCCTCTTACCCCAAATTCTAAATTATTAATGCATACATCTATATATAAGGAGAAGTATCGTTCATGTTCACATATCTTATAATTACTGGTTATTATCTATCATACAGGTGATAAATAAACTAACATAAGAATTAACACTACTTTCTCTTATTATGCAAGCATAAATCATCTCCATATAATCATTACTGTACATGAAATAAATTAAAGCGAGGTTAGGATCTCTTACTTGGAAGCGGCAGGATAAAGCTTGATGTGTGTGTGGTGGAGGGGAAATCTGCTCTGATACCAACCTGTAAAGCCCGCCCTTATATCTACTCTCGGGGCGGGGTTACGTACTAGTCATTCATTCATATAATAAAATTTTAACATACAATAAAAACAAGAGTGCAAGGACTAAGTGCTGAGCATGCTTGTCTAAAACTATCAAGTGATATTTACAAGTGCTAAGCATACTAGCCAATACATGTCAATCAAATATCATGCTTGAATCATTAGAACATCATTTGAAATATTTTAATCAAGAGTTATTCTATAACATGATAGGTTCACATATTATTTCAATTCATAATATAATCAGATAAAATCAAGTATATGAGTAATCACTATCATGCAATATCAATCCTAATCACTAACATTCATTGTCAAGGGACATAAACATAAGCATAATAAAGTAGATATAAGAATCTTTCTTTCCCGAGCCACCACCCCACACATCTTCAGCCTCCTGCCTCTTCCTTTAGTTTAAGTGTTCCTTACCCTTATCTGCAGCATAAGACAACACATAAACTAGTAAGCAAAAATGCTTAGTAAGGATCCTGTCCTACTCGCAAAATCTATACGAAAGAATACAACATGTACACATAATAAATCATAAGCATAAGTTTATCATAGCATACTAAACATCAAAGTTTCTAAGCATGCAGTATAAAGTATCTTAAGCATACCCCTCACATATAATAAATGTTTTCAAAACAATTCCATAAAGGTATTACTTAAAAATACATCCATATCATATAGGGCCCAGTTGTGTACCACATATTGCGCGTTCCCTAATGAATTGGGGTAGCGAGCCACCAACCAATTAGAGCAGGACCCTTCCGTCCTACCGGAGCCATGACCTTACGTTAACATGCACCCCGGATTTGTTTAACGACCCCCTTCCGAGTCGGGTACACAACTTCCAAAGTAAAATACTTATCATGCTTTTACATATATGCTAAGGAGTACTCCAAATCCACTCTTAAGGGACACACCACTCTTCAAGGGTGCTCATGATCCCGTAGGGACACACCACACAACATAAGGGGTGCTCTTGATCCCATACTTAGTGGAGTATCATTTCAAGCATTTTATCATACACATCACATGCAATTCATAAAGGGTGCCCCATGGGCTATATAAGCATGCTCATACATACATCATATTTCCACCACTTACACATACTTATATATGACAAGATTGGTCACCTAAATCATATTCATGTCATAGGAAGTGGTAGCATGCTTCATGAGTTAATTGAGTTCTTCTTAACCCTAAACCTAAGGTTTTGGCCGAAAGTCAAGGGTAGAGGAATCTTAGGTTTTTGACATCAAACATCCCATACAAGCATCATATATATATACATCATGTATCATACTAAGCATAGCATACATCATGGGGTAATCGATCTTCACAAACCTAATGTTCCATGCTTTGGCCAAATATCACATGCTAGGGAAAAATTAAGTTTTCCAATCAAACATTCCATTTAAACATAACTTGCATATACATATCATCATCCCAAACATAAGCACATCTCATAGGGTACATCCCATACATTCATCACATATATATATATCATGTATCATACTAAGCATAGCATACATCATGGGGTAATCAACCTTCACAAACCTAATGTTGTATGCTTGGCCGAATATCACATGCTAGGGGGAAGTTAAGTTTTTCAATCAAACATTCCATTTAAACATCACATGCATATACATATCATTATCCTCAAACATAAGCACATCCTATAGGGTAGTTTAACCTTCACAAACCCTAACTTTAGGGTGTTGGCCGAATGGTGTAGTGTAACACCCCAAAAATTTCACCATGAATAATATTGTGAATTCATTATGAAATATTATGTGAATAATATTTTGGATTCATGGAATATTATTGTAAAAATATTATGTAAATAATGTTATGAATTCAGAAAAAAAAATTATTAGGAAATTTCATGATGGGCTTGGCTTAATGGGCTTTGATATGGATTAGTGCAAATTGTGATAAAAAGAAGAGGTAGAAAGGAGGAAGCAAGGATTGAACCTTGAACCTCCTAGTTGCACTCACCATGTCATAACCAATGAACCAAGTAATGTTTCTTGTAGAGAGAATAAGAAACATTCTTGTTGAATCGAGGGAAGCGAAGAGACATGTCTCTTCATGAGAAAAGTATAAATAAGGGAATGAGAAGTTAGAGTAACTTCCTCTTCTTCTTCCTCACTCACTCCTACCGAAACCCCTCTTCCCCTCTCGTTACATTTTCGAAAAACACACCCTAGGGTTCTAACCCTAGGGAATTTGGAAGGAAGAAGACCCTCCAAGATCTTGCCCTCTATTATGGCCAAAGAGTTTAGAGAAGTTCTAGCAAAAAGGATTTTCACTTGCCCTCCAAGTCTAGGGTACCCTACGGTTTAAAGAGAAGGTGAAATTCCAGCGCAAGGATGTAAGTGTCCTCTCGCCTGCAGTGTAATCGCTATTGTTTGATTTGTATGTTCTTCTTGTTGTTGTTTTTGAAAAAGGGAACCTTCTTCCCTTGTAACCATTCGGCCACCACCAAGCCTTGGGTCTTGGTTACTTCTTGTTGCATGAGGAGACCCCTAGGAACTTAGGGTACATATGTATGATGACTTCCCATCATGTTGTGATAACAAAAAGTAGGGTTAGCCACCCTACAACTTTCGGCCAAGAGGAGAAAGGCTAGGGCTTTTGGGTTGCTTGCTATCCTATTATGTTCCCATGATTAGTAGTGTAGATAAAGTGTTTGTGTAAATGTTTGTGTGAAGATTGGATGTCAAAAACCTAGCCTAGCCATCCTACAAGTTTCGGCCACCCCTTGTAATTTAGGGTTAGTGGAAGCTAACCCCACTTTGAGGTATAAACCATGTTTCAATTGTTAACATGAAGTGCACTTGAGGTGTTTGTAGAAATGCATGAATGAAAATCCAAAAGAATCCCCTACCCTTGACTTTCGGCCAACCATGGTTCTAGGGTTGGGAAGTACTTAATGAAACCATGAAGCATGCTACCACTTATATGATGTATGTATAATTTATGTGATCCATCTTGTTAGGTATACAAGCATGCCTTATAGCCCATGGGGCACCCTTATGACATGAATATGATGTGTTTGATAATATGCTTGAAAAAGGATACTCTATGGAAATTGGCATCAAGAGCACCCCTAAATGTGTGGTGTGTCCCTAGGGGATCATGAGCACCCTTGATGAGTGGTGTGTCCCTTTAAGATGTTATTAGGAGTACCTTTAAGCATATACATATATATGTAATTACATGTTAAGATACTTTACTTTGAAAGTTGTGTACCCGACTCGGAAGGGGGTCATTAAACAAAATCCAATGTACATGTTAATTGAAGGTCATGGCATTGGTAGGACGGAAGGGTCCTGCCCTAATTGGATTGGTGGCTCGCTACCCCAACTCATTAGGGAACGCGCTTGATGTGGTACTACAACTGGACCCTAGATGATACTATATTTTTAAGTACTTACCTTTATAGAACCTTTTGAAAAGCATTTTCTCATTATGTGATGATCTTGTTCTGTAAAGCACTTAGAAATATTTGATGTGATGCTTATGATGCTTATAATTCTATCCTGATTACTGTGTACATGATATGATGTATCGAAATGGATTTTTGCGAGTAAGCCCGGATTCTTACTAAGCATGTTTTGCTTACTAGTTTCATGTTGTTTTTCTTATGCTGCAGATAGCGGTAAGAAATACTTGAACTAAAGGAAGAGGCAGAGGGAAAGCTAAAAGATGTGTGTGGTGATGGTTCGGGAAAGAAAGAAGGATTCTTATCTACCATTTTTGTCTAGAATCTAAATTGCTTCCACTAAAGGATTACAAGTTGTATTACTATACTCTGATTGTGTGATGACTATAACTACTCTACTGTTGGTCAAGTTAGTGATATGGAACCTATGTCATGTTAGATAACTCTATGCTTGGTTGAGTTTAGAATTTAACTGATACATGTGAACTTTATATAGAGGAAGACACTATCATTAGATGTCTAATTTTTGTTGTATGCATGCTAAGTGAAATGCTATTGAGTTCCTATTTCTTGTTGCTTATGAATGCTTCTTATGCATGTGTCTAAGGCTAGATAACTCATGCTACATTCCTACTTGAGATTCCATGCTATAGTGTATTTATTGATGCTTGAAATGAGGTTTGGGTTGAGAGGAGGGCCGGCTGCCCATAGGTGCCGGGACCCATGCCCCTTGGCTAATGCCTTGTTTTCCTCTCCTTCAATGTTATGCTTAGCTGTTTAATTGGATCACTTGCAGTAGGTTATGTTTTAGATCATGCCATGCTCTATCTTGCTCAAACCATGTTTAGATCAGTAAATTACGAAGTTAAATGATCTTCCTATTATGTTGTAAATGCATGTTGATATAAGAAACATGGCTTGGTAAAGCATGCTTACTACTCTTCTTGCTTTGTAATTGTTTCTACTAGATATACATGCTTAACATGATAAATGATATGAATGTATGGACCCGTAACCCCGCCTTTAGGGTAGATATAAGGGCGGGCGTTACAAGTTGGTATCAGAGCAGTTTTCCCCTCCACCACACACACATCAAGCTTCCTCCTGCCGCTTCCAAGTAAGAAATCCTAACTCTCCTTACTTTAGTTATTCCATGTACAGTACAACTATATGAGATGATTGATGCTTGCCTAACAAAGTAGTATTAATGCTTATATCTATCTATTTACTGTCTGTATAATAGATATGGCTAGAAGGCGTAGTACCAGGGGTAACGAGACAGCACCCCCACCTGATCTGATGGGGGTGATCACTGAGCTGCAACGCCAGGTCACTGAGCAGCAACAGATGATAAACACTCTGATGACCCAGCAGACTAACACTGCCACCCCTGCGGGAAGTCAGAACGCCATAACCACTGAGCCTCCGACTGCACAGGCGCCCTCGGACACTACGGCCAAAGCAGTCCGACAGGAAGCCTATTTGATACAGTGGCAGCGACTGAAGCCGGATAAGTTCTCCGGCACCTGCGAGCCGTGGGACGCCCAGTCCTGGCTTAAAACAGTGGAAAGCACTGTGGAACTTCTCGACTGGCCGGAACACGAGAAGGTCAAGTGTTTCTCGTTCTGCCTCTCCGGCGATGCTCGGATGTGGTGGGAAAGGGTGAAGGCCAGAAGATCAGTGGACCAGATGAAATGGAAGGATTTCGAGTCTGAATTTCTAGAGGAGTTCTTTCATATGAGGGTGACCAACAGACATTTTGATGAGTTTACCGAATTTCGATAGGGGAATCTTTCTGTCAACGAGGCCGTCCAGAAATTTAACCGACTGGCACGATTATGTCCGGAGCTGGTCAGTACTGAAAGGGAAAGGGTCAGATTAATGCTGAGAATGCTCAGCCCCGACATCGCTCTGAGTGTAGCCGGTGGCGTTCATAGGCCACAGACTGCAGAGGAGCTAGTCAGCGGCGCCCTGAACGCTGAGCACTATCTGAAGAATATCAGCCAGCAGAAGCAGGCCCCAGCCAGTACACAGAATCAGAGTCAGTCGGAAAATCAAAGGACTCAGAACACCAACCCCCACTGGAAGAAAAACCACAATGGAAAAAGAAAGTCATGGAACAAGCCTACTGGTGGTTCGAAAGGCAAGAAGCCTAAATACCCTCCTTGTGCCACCTGTGGGAAGATGCACCTAGGGACATGTTATTGGGTGCCAAGAGATGTTTCACTTGCGGAAAGGAAGGACATTTTGCCAGAGAGTGTCCTACTGCCGCTAAGGCACCTCAGTAGCAGTATATTCAGCACAAAGGTGCTCCTCCCCAACTTCACCATATGCAGGCTGCTATTGATGGTACCCCTATTTATCAGGGGCGATTAGAAGCCCCGCCTGCTACAACTAACGCCCGGGTTTTCTCGCTTACCAAGGAAGACGTGGCGACTGCCTCTACCGTTGTCACAGGTCAGATAGTTATTTACAGTCATCCTGCTATTGCATTATTTGACACTGGGGCAACGCATTCCTTTATTTCTATGCTATATGCCACGAGATATGATATGCCACTGCAAGAACTAGATTGCAAGTTTCTGACTACATTGCCCTCGGGAGAGGTGATGCCCTCTACCCAAATGCTGCGGGCCGCACCGATCAGCATCGCAGATAGGGAGCTCTACTGCGATCTAATAGTGCTTGATATGGCCGATTATGATCTGATATTGGGCATGGATTTCTTGAATAAGTACGGCGCTTCTATCGAGTACCGTAAACGAAGGGTTATCTTCCGACCCGAGACGGGAATTCTCTTTGAATTTATCGGCGAGCCGAAGAAGAAGACTGGCAAATTCTTATCGGCTCTGAAAGCAAGGAAAATGTTAGAGAATGGATGTTCTGGATTTCTAGCTCATGTGGTTGATACTCGTCCTACAGAGGACCCGAAGCTAGAAGACGTCGAAGTCGTATGCAACTATCCAGAGGTATTTCCTGACGACTTACCTGGGTTAGCACCTGAAAGAGATGTTGAATTTGCTATTGATTTGATTCCTAGTACTAACCCCATCTCGAAAGCACCATACCGAATGGCGCCGACTGAATTGAAAGAATTGCAAGGACAGCTACAAGAGCTACTCGACAAGGGACTTATCCGCCCTTGTCATTCCCCCTGGGGAGCTCCCGTACTGTTCGTCAAAAAGAAGGACGGGTCGATGCGTATGTGTATCGACTATCGGGCATTAAACAATGTGACCATAAAGAACAGGTATCCTCTACCCAGGATAGATGACCTGTTCGATCAGTTAAAGGGAGCTACGGTTTTCTCTAAGATCGATCTGAGGTCTGGTTATCACCAAGTCCGGGTGAAAAATGAGGATATACCCAAAACTGCTTTCCGGACGAGATACGGACATTATGAGTTCGTAGTGATGCCGTTTGGAGTTACAAATGCTCCGGCAATATTCATGGACCTTATAAATCGGATTTTCTTGGCACTTCTCGACAGATTTGTGATCGTCTTCATCGACGACATCCTTATTTATTCGAGGACTTCCGAAGAGCATGCGGAGCACCTGAGTATAGTATTACAGATTCTTCAGAAGGAACAACTGTATGCTAAATTTTCGAAATGTGAGTTCTGGATGAATCAAGTATCATTCTTGGGACATGTTATCTCCAAGGACGGAGTGATGGTCGACCCGATCAAAATTGAGGCCGTAAGTAACTGGTCCAGACCCAAGAATGCCAGCGAGGTCAGAAGTTTTCTGGGGCTAGCAGGCTATTACAGAAAATTCGTAGAGAACTTCTCTCGGATTGCAGCTCCTATGACAGCTCTGACTAAGAAAGACAGGAAATATATTTGGACCGACGAATGTGAGAAGAGCTTCTCCGAACTGAAAAGGAGGCTGACTAGCGCTCCTATATTGACTCTCCCGGAAAGTGATACGGGTTTCGATATGTACAGCGACGCATCCAAACTGGGACTCGGAGCTGTGCTTATGCAGAATGGGAAGGTGATTGCCTACGCCTCTAGACAATTAAAGGAACATGAAAAGAATTATCCTACCCATGATTTGGAATTAGCAGCGGTGGTCTTTGCGCTAAAATTATGGAGGCATTATTTATATGGCACTCGGTGCAAGGTCTTTACTGATCACCAGAGTCTGCGGTATTTCTTCACCCAGAAAGACCTGAATATGCGACAACGCCGATGGCTCGAGTTGGTCAAGGACTACGACTGTGAGATCTTGTACCATCCGGGAAAAGCCAACAAGGTAGCGGACGCTCTCAGTAGAAAATTTTGTGCTGCATTGTTGTCTTTATCAGCTATTTCACGACCCTTAGGGGAAGAGATTATGGATTTCGGAATCGAGATTATATCAGGACGGCTTTCTACCCTACAGATTGCGCCGACATTATTTGATGGTATTCTGGAGAAGCAGAATCTTGATCCGAGTCTTCAGAGAATCAGGCAGGAGGTTCTTGAAGGCAAGGACGAGGGATTCCGGATTTCCGATAGTGTAGTCTTATATCTCCGGGATCGATTATGCGTTCCCGACGACTCCGACTTACGGATGAGGATACTCGAGGAAGCTCATGGCACACCTTATGCGATGTATCCTGGGTCTACCAAGATGTATCAAGATCTGAAGGGCAAATTTTGGTGGTCCGGCATGAAGAAAGATGTAGCCCATTATATCAGCATGTGTTTGACCTGCCAGAGGGTCAAAGCAGAACACCAGAGACCTGGGGGAGTTCTGCAGCCTCTACCTATTCCCGAGTGGAAATCGGAGGACATATCTATGGATTTCATATCAGGGCTGCCTCGGACTACGAATGGATATGATAGTATATGGGTTATTGTGGACCGACTGACCAAGTCCGCGCATTTTCTGGCTATCAGGATGACTTATTCAGTTGAGCAGCTGGCTCAACTGTACGTCAAGGAGATTGTCCGACTACACGGGATTCCCAAGACCATCGTCTCTGACCGAGATGGTCGATTTACTTCTAATTTTGGGGACACGTGCAGAAGCCCTTGGCACGAAGCTGAAGTTCAGTACAGCCTTTCACCCCCAGACTGACGGGCAGACTGAACGAGTAAACCAGATACTAGAAGATATGTTACAAGCTTGCACCATGGACTTCAAGGGAAGCTGGTGTCGATACCTGAGCCTGGCAGAGTTTGCTTATAATAACAGTCATCAGGCTACTATCGGGATGGCACCGTACGAGGCACTATACGGCAGAAAATGCAGATCTCCTTTATGCTGTCATGAGAGTGGTGAAAAGAGGGAGATGGGACTCCAGACCGATATTATTGATGAGACCACTCAGGCTATAAAGAATATCCGCCAGAGGATAGAGACTGCTCAGAGTCGGCAGAAGAGCTACGCTGATAAACGACGTCGACCACTCGAGTTCAAGGTTGGGGATTCGGTATTCCTGAAGGTAGCCCCTATGAAAGGGGTGATGAGATTCGGAAAGAAGGGAAGCTGAGTCCGCGCTACGTGAGACCCTATCAGATTTTGAGACGAGTAGGCAAAGTGGCCTACGAGCTGGAGCTACCGCCGGAAATGGCGGCTATCCACAACGTCTTCCATGTGTCGATGCTCAAGAAGTGTACCCCTGATGCAAGTCAAATGATGGAACCCCCACCAGTGCAAGAACAGGAGAGCCTTAGTTCCGAACGCCGCCCGATCCAGATCCTCGATCGGGAAGTTAAAAAGCTAAGGAACAAGGAAGTACCCTTATAAAGGTTCTGTGGCAGAATGAACAATTCGAAGAAGCCACCTGGGAACGAGAAGAGGCAATATGATTAAAGTATCCGGAACTGTTTTAAAAGTTTGGGACGAACTTTTATAAGGTGCGTAGGATTGTAACATCCCAAATTTTACGATTTGAGTACCTGGGAATTGTTTAAAGTTCGGGACGAACTTTTTATAAAGATGTGTAGGATTGTAACACCCAAAATTTCACCATGAATAATATTGTGAATTCATTATGAAATATTATGTGAATAATATTGTGAATTCATTATGAAATATTATGTGAATAATATTTTGGATTCATGGAAAATTATTGTAAAAAATTATGTAAATAATGTTATGAATTCAGAAAAAAATTATTAGGAAATATTCATGATGGGCTTGGCTTAATGGGCTTTGATATGGATTAGTGCAAATTGTGATAAAAAGAAGAGGTAGAAAGGAGGAAGCAAGGATTGAACCTTGAACCTCCTAGTTGCACTCACCATGTCATAACCAATGAACCAAGCAATGTTCTTGTAGAGAGAATAAGAAACATTCTTGTTGAATCGAGGAAGCGAAGAGACATGTCTCTTCATGAGAAAAGTATAAATAAGGGAATGAGAAGTTAGAGTAACTTCCTCTTCTCTTCCTCACTCACCCACCGAAANTCATTATGAAATATTATGTGAATAATATTTTGGATTCATGGAAAATTATTATAAAAATATTATGTAAATAATGTTATGAATCAGGAAAAATTATTAGGAAAATCATGATGAATTGGCTAATGGGCTTTTGATATGGATTAGTGCAAATTGTGATAAAAGAAGAGGTAGAAAGGAGGAAGCAAGGATTGAACCTTGAACCTCCTAGTTGCACTCCCATGTCTAACCAATGAACCAAGCAATGTTTCTTGTAGAGAGAATAAGAAAAATTCTTGTTGAATCGAGGGAAGCGAAGAGACATGTCTCTTCATGAGAAAAGTATAAATAAGGGAATGAGAAGTTAGAGTAACTTCCTCTTCTTCTTCCTCACCACTCCCACCGAAACTCCTCTTCCCCTCTCCTTGCATTTTCGAAAAAACACACCCTAGGGTTCAAACCCTAGGGAATTTGGAAGGAAGAAGACCCTCCAAGATCTTGCCCTCTATTAGGGCCAAAGAGTTTAGAGAGGTTCTAGCAAAAAGGATTTTCACTTGCCCTCCAAGTCTAGGGTACCCTACGGTTTAAAGAGAAGGTGAAATTCCAGCGCAAGGATGTAAGTGTCCTCTCGCCTGCAGTGTAATCGCTATTGTTTGATTTGTATGTTCTTCTTGTTGTTGTTTTTGAAAAAGGGAACCTTCTTCCCTTGTAACCATTCGGCCACCACCAAGCTTTGGGTCTTGGTTAATTCTTGTTGCATGAGGAGACCCCTAGGAACTTAGGGTACATATGTATGATGACTTCCCATCATGTTGTGATAACAAAAAGTAGGGTTAGCCACCCTACAACTTTCGGCCAAGAGGAGAAAGGCTAGGGCTTTTGGGTTGCTTGCTATCCTATTATGTTCCCATGATTAGTAGTGTAGATAAAGTGTTTGTGTAAATGTTGTGTGAAAATTTGGATGTCAAAAACCTAGCCTAGCCATCCTACAAGTTTCGGCCACCTCTTGTAATTTAGGGTTAGTGGAAGCTAACCCCACTTTGAGGTATAAACCATGTTTCAATTGTTAACATGAAGTGCAGTTGAGGTGTTTGTAGAAATGCATGAATGAATGCTTGATTGAAAAACCAAAAGAATCCCCTACCCTTGACTTTCGGCCAACCATGGTTCTAGGGTTGGGAAGTACTTAATGAAACCATGAAGCATGCTACCACTTATATGATGTGTGTATAATTTATGTGATCCATCTTGTTAGGTATAAAAGCATGCCTTATAGCCCATGGGGCACCCTTATGACATGAACATGATGTGTTTGATAATATGCTTGAAAAAGGATACTCTACGGAAATTGGGATCAAGAGCACCCCTAAATGTGTGGTGTGTCCCTAGGGGATCATGAGCACCCTTGATGAGTGGTGTGTCCCTTTAAGATGTTATTAGGAGTACCTTTAAGCATATACATATATATATAATTACATGTTAAGATACTTTACTTTGAAAGTTGTGTACCCGACTCGGAAGGGGGTCGTTAAACAAAATCCAATGTACATGTTAACTGAAGGTCATGGCATTGGTAGGACGGAAGGGTCCTGCCCTAATTGGATTGGTGGCTCGCTACCCCAACTCATTAGGGAACGCGCTTGATGTGGTACTACAACTGGGCCCTAGATGATACTATATTTTTAAGTACTTACCTTTATGGAACCTTTTGAAAAGCATTTTCTCATTATGTGATGATCTTGTTCTGTAAAGCACTTAGAAATATTTGATGTGATGCTTATGATGCTTATAATTCTATCCTGATTACTGTGTACATGATATGATGTATCGAAATGGATTTTTGCGAGTAAGCCGGATTCTTACTAAGCATGTTTTGCTTACTAGTTTCATGTTGTTTTTCTTATGCTGCAGATAGCGGTAAGAAATACTTGAACTAAAGGAAGAGGCAGAGGGAAAGCTAAAGGATGTGTGTGGTGATGGTTCGGGAAAGAAAGAAGGATTCTTATCTACCATTTTTGTCTAGAATCTAAATTGCTTCCACTAAAGGATTACAAGTTGTATTACTATACTCTGATTGTGTGATGACTATAACTACTCTACTGTTGGTCAAGTTAGAGATATGGAACCTATGTCATGTTAGATAACTCTATGCTTGGTTGAGTTTAGAATTTAACTGATACATGTGAACTTTATATAGAGGAAGACACTATCATTAGATGTCTAATTTTTGTTGTATGCATGCTAAGTGAAATGCTATAGAGTTCCTATTTCCTGTTGCTTATGAATGCTTCTTATGCATGTGTCTAAGGCTAGATAATTCATGCTATATTCCTACTTGAGATTCCATGTTATAGTGTATTTATTGATGCTTGAAATGAGGATTGGGTTGAGAGGAGGGCCGGCTGCCCATAGGTGCCGGGACCCATGCCCCTTGGCTAATGCCTTGTTTTCCTCTCCTTCAATGTTATGCTTAGCTGTTTAATTGGATCACTTGCAGTAGGTTATGTTTTAGATCATGCCATGCTCTATCTTGCTCAAACCATGTTTAGATCAGTAAATTACGAAGTTAAATGATCTTCCTATTATGTTGTAAATGCATGTTGATATCCGAAACCTTGCTTGGTAAATTAGTCCTCAACAAGCATGCTTACTACTCTTCTTGCATTGTAATTGTTTCTACTAGATATACATGCTTAACATGATAAATGATATGAATGTATGAACCCGTAACCCTGCCTTTAGGGTAGATATAAGGGCGAGCGTTACAAGTTGGTATCAGAGCAGTTTTCCCCTCCACCACACACACATCAAGCTTCCTCCTGCCGCTTCCAAGTAAGAAATCCTAACTCGCCTTACTTTATTTATTGCATGTACAGTAATGACATGTATAGAGATGACTAATACTTGCGTAACAAGTGAAGGTAGAATTAATTCTTATGTAGTTAATTTTCACCTGTATGATAGTCAATGACTAGAAATTGTAAAATATGTGAACGTATATGCATTTATTCATAATCTAGAATGTGGGGTAAGAGGGTGGTTACATATAGTAATCACTAGGTTAAACTACACCGATTAGGTGTGTGTTTTCCTTTGTATATATTTGCGAATTGAAAAAGGAATGGTTTTGTACTAACCATGTCATTTTTTTTTCAATTCTAGATGTTGCATGAGGACTACCCTGAGAGATGCCGCGAGCTGCTGGAGCAGATAGAGACAGTTAGAGATTGGCCGACTCTGGGAATTCAAGGCACCATAGGATTCTTGGATCGGCTCTTCTGGAAACTGGAGCGGGAAGGGTTTCCAGCCACGGACGATCATAGGATCGGAGCTTTACTTCGTTCCTTGCCCAACCGGGCAAGAGAGGTGGTGCATCAGATCTGGGGACAGCACAGATGCTGTATCCCCTATACGGAGTTGTGCAGACAGCTCCTCCGCCATGAGTTCCCAGCAGATCTGGGAGACTCGGAGGAGGACTCCGAGCCATTCGAGGAGGATCCTGAGCCCGTCGAGGAGGATCCTGAGCCCGTTGAGGAGGACCCTGAGCCCTTCGAGGAGGACCCTGAGCCCTTCGAGGAGGATCCTGAGCCCGTCGAGGAGGATCCTGAGCCCGTTGAGGAGGATCCTGAGCCCTTCGAGGAGGATCCTGAGGCCGCCGAGGAGGATCCCGAGCCGTTCGAGGAGGACCCGATGGGAACAGTTGAGGATCCTGAGGTGGGCCAGAGGGTGATAAACGAGGAGATAGTAGGCGTCGCTATGTTATTCTTTATGTTGGGCATCACGGCAGCCCATCTTGCTCACTGAGTGGACTAGTTTGTATGTGGACTTATAAGAATGAATAAAATAAATTTTGGTTGGTATAATAAATAAAATCTCATCTATCCAATATTGATCATGCGACACAGAAGGACGGGTCGATGCGTATGTGTATCGACTATCGGGCATTAAACAATGTGACTATAAAGAACAGGTATCCTCTACCCAGGATAGATGACCTGTTCGATCAGTTAAAGGGAGCTACGGTTTTCTCTAAGATCGATCTGAGGTCTGGTTATCACCAAGTCCGGGTGAAAAATAAGGATATACCCAAAACTGCTTTTCGGACGAGATACGGACATTATGAGTTCGTAATGATGCCGTTTGGAGTTACAAATGCTCCGGCAATATTCATGGACCTTATGAATCGGATTTTCTCGGCACTCCTCGACAGATTTGTGATCGTCTTCATCGACGACATCCTTATTTATTCGAGGACTTCCGAAGAGCATGCGGAGCACCTGAGTATAGTATTACAGATTCTTCAGAAGGAACAACTGTATGCTAAATTTTCGAAATGTGAGTTCTGGCTGAACCAAGTATCATTCTTGGGACATGTTATCTCCAAGGACGGAGTAATGGTTGACCCGATCAAAATTGAGGCCGTAAGTAACTGGTCCAGACCCAAGAATGCCAGTGAGGTCAGAAGTTTTCTGGGGCTAGCAGGCTATTACAGAAAATTCGTAGAGAACTTCTCTCGGATTGCAGCTCCTATGACAGCTCTGACTAAGAAAGACAGGAAATATATTTGGACCGACGAATGTGAGAAGAGCTTCTCTGAACTGAAAAGGAGGCTGACTAGCGCTCCTATATTGACTCTCCCGGAAAGTGATACGGGTTTCGATATGTACAGCGACGCATCCAAACTGGGACTCGGAGCTGTGCTTATGCAGAATGGGAAGGTGATTGCCTACGCCTCTAGACAATTAAAGGAACATGAAAAGAATTATCCTACCC
Organism: Boesenbergia rotunda; assembly: GCA_024364735.1. NCBI lineage: Eukaryota > Viridiplantae > Streptophyta > Magnoliopsida > Zingiberales > Zingiberaceae > Boesenbergia > Boesenbergia rotunda. Next base: position 131,955 of record JAGFNQ010002126.1, read on the forward strand.
ATGATTTGGAATTAGCAGCGGTGGTCTTTGCGCTAAAATTATGGAGGCATTATTTATATGGCACTCAGTGCAAGGTCTTTACTGATCACCAGAGTCTGCGGTATTTCTTCACCCAGAAAGACCTGAATATGCGACAACGCCGATGGCTCGAGTTGGTCAAGGACTACGACTGTGAGATCTTGTACCATCCGGGAAAAGCCAATAAGGTAGCGGACGCTCTCAGTAGAAAATTTTGTGCTGCATTGTTGTCTTTATCAGCTATTTCACGACCCTTAGGGGAAGAGATTATGGATTTCGGAATCGAGATTATATCGGGACGGCTTTCTACCCTACAGATTGCGCCGACATTATTTGATGGTATTCTGGAGAAGCAGAATCTTGATCCGAGTCTTCGGAGAATCAGGCAGGAGGTTCTTGAAGGCAAGGACGAGAGATTCCGGATTTCCGATTGTGGAGTCTTATATCTCCGGGATCAATTATGCGTTCCCGACGACTCCGACTTACGGACGAGGATACTCGAGGAAGCTCACGGCACACCTTATGCGATGCATCCTGGGTCTACCAAGATGTATCAAGATCTGAAGGGCAAATTTTGGTGGTCCGGCATGAAGAAAGATGTAGCCCATTATATCAGCATGTGTTTGACCTGCCAGAGGGTCAAAGCAGAACACCAGAGACCTAGGGGAGTTCTGCAACCTCTACCTATTCCCGAGTGGAAATGGGAGGACATATCTATGGATTTCATATCAGGGCTGCCTCGGACTACGAATGGATATGATAGTATATGGGTTATTGTGGACCGACTGACCAAGTCCGCGCATTTTCTGGCTATCAGGATGACTTATTCAGTTGAGCAGCTGGCTCAACTGTACGTCAAGGAGATTGTCCGACTACACGGGATTCCCAAGACCATCGTCTCTGACCGAGATGGTCGATTTACTTCTGATTTTTGGGGACACGTGCAGAAGGCCCTTGGCACGAAGCTGAAGTTCAGTACAGCCTTTCACCCCCAGACTGATGGGCAGACTGAACGAGTAAACCAGATACTTGAAGATATGTTACGAGCTTGCACCTTGGACCTCAAGGGAAGCTGGTGTCGATACCTGAGCCTGGCAGAGTTTGCTTATAATAACAGTCATCAGGCTACTATCGGGATGGCACCATACGAGGCACTATACGGCAGAAAATGCAGATCTCCTTTATGCTGGCATGAGAGTGGTGAAAAGAGGGAGATGGGACTCCAGACCGATATTATTGATGAGACCACTCAGGCTATAAAGAATATCCGCCAGAGGATAGAGACTGCTCAGAGTCGGCAGAAGAGCTACGCTGATAAACGACGTCGACCACTCGAGTTCGAGGTTGGGGATTCGGTATTCGTGATGGTAGCCCCTATGAAAGGGGTGATGAGATTCGGAAAGAAGGGGAAGCTGAGTCCGCGATATGTGGGACCCTATCAGATTTTGAGACGAGTAGGCAAGGTGGCCTACGAGCTGGAGCTACCGCCGGAAATGGCGGCTATCCACAACGTCTTCCATGTGTCGATGCTCAAGAAGTGTACCCCTGATGCGAGTCAAATGTTGGAACCTCCACCAGTGCAAGAACAGGAGAGCCTTAGTTCCGAACGCCGCCCGATCCAGATCCTCGATCGGGAAGTCAAAAGGCTAAGGAACAAGGAAGTACCCTTAGTGAAGGTTCTGTGGCGGAACAAGCAGTTCGAAGAAGTCACCTGGGAACAGGAAGATACGATGCGATTAAAGTATCCGGAACTGTTTTAAAGTTCGGGACGAACTTTTTATAAGGTGCGTAGGATTGTAACACCCCAATTTTACGATTTGAGTACCTGGAAATTGTTTAAAGTTCGGGACGAACTTTTTATAAGATGTGTAGGATTGTAACACCCCAAAATTTCACCATGAATAATATTGTGAATTCATTATGAAATATTATATGAATAATATTGTGAATTCATTATGAAATATTATGTGAATAATATTTTGGATTCATGGGAAATTATTATAAAAATATTATGTAAATAATGTTATGAATTCAGGAAAAATTATTAGGAAATATCATGATGAATTTGGCTTAATGGGCTTTGATATGGATTAGTGCAAATTGTGATAAAAAGAGGAGGTAGAAAGGAGGAAGCAAGGATTGAACCTTGAACCTCCTAGTTGCACTCACCATGTCATAACCAATGAACCAAGCAATGTTTCTTGTAGAGAGAATAAGAAACATTCTTGTTGAATCGAGGGAAGCGAAAAGACATGTCTCTTCAGAGCGAGGTTTCCCCTCCACTACACACACATCAAGCTTCATCCTGCCGCTTCCAAGTAAGAGATCCTAACCTCGGTTTACTTTATTTCATGTACAGTAATGATTATATGGAGATGATTAATACTTGCATAACAAGTGAAAGTAGTGATAATTCTTATGTAGTCATTTATCACCTGTATGATAGATATGGCTAGAGGACGTAGCAATCGGGGTAATGAGACAGCACCCCCACCTAATATGATGCAAGTGATCACAGATCTGCAACGTCAGATCACTGAACAACAGCAGATAATAAACACTCTGATGACCTAGCAGGGGAACACTGCAACCCCACAGGGAAGTCAGAATGTGATACCCACTGAGCCTCCAACTGCGCAGGCACCCCTGAACACTCAGGCCAGAGGAGTCTGTAACGCCCAAAAATTCTCGAAACTAATTTTAGAAATATCTTAGAATTTATTCCGAATTTATGGATATTTTTATAGAATTTTTCCGTAAACGAAAGTGGCAAAAAGGGATAAAAAGAGAAAAACGCGTAAGTGGGATTTGATCCCTAAACCTAGGCTGTGAGAGGAGAAAGGGCGGACCAACTGGGATGGTTTGCTTTTGTTGAAATAGATTAAGGGAAACAATAGATAAGGTGAAATTAGTTAAATTCACCCCCATAAGTATAAAAGAGGGAGTTACGAGTTTTAGGTTAATTCTCTCCCAACCCAGCGACGCCGACGCCCTCCCTCACGCACGCGACCTCCCCTCTCGCCCTCTCTCTCGCCCAAGACAAAGGAGAAGCCAAGGGAAGGTCTCAAGAGGCCCTATTCTCTACGAGAATTCTCGTAGACGCGAGGAGAACGCCAAGGAGCAAGAAGAACGTCGAAATTCGACGTTCCCTCGGGAATTTCAGATTTTATTCGTAAGGAAAACCTAGCGCAGGATGTAAGTACCCCTCACCTGCAGTATAAGTAGTTTCGGTTGACGTTTCGTATGCTTTAGTTCCTTATATGTATGTCCTACGGTTAGATATCGTGGATTATGAACAAGCACGTTGTATTAACCCTTCGGATTAGTTTTAGAGTCTGAAGGTATCCCTGGATGGGCTTGAGTGCACTTACCCTTCAGTTTCGGGTTAAGGAGCACGTTCGAGTGCCCAGGGAGCGACTTTAAAAGAAAAGAAAGGGTTAAGTCGCAAGGTGTTTGTTAAATTGTTAGTCAGTTAATGCTATAGAAAGCATTAAAGAATAGAAATTCTTGCTTCAGTTATGATTGGGACCAAGGTCCAGTGGGATGGGCTCCTAGTTGCCCCTAGGTTTAGATAACCTAGTAAAAGCAAGAATCAGAAGAGAAAAAGAAAAGTATAAAAGAACTATTTTATTTTCAGTTGGCATTGTACCGCACTTCGGTCCAGGGATGGGCTCCAAGTTGCCCCTAGGTTCAGATAACCTAGTATGGGATGGGCTCCTAGTTGCCCCTAGGTTTAGATAACCTAGTAGAACCCTAATGGATTCGGGACTTGCTACCTCGGGTTTATTAGGGATGCGCGCACAGTTGGTACATTGCCGGGCCCACAGCAGTTGATTATTACTTTCACCTACTATGTGTATTTAATTTTCAGAAATTCATATTAGCATGTGGTGAATTTAATAATTAGTTTTATATTAGTTAGTTTCAGTTACAGTTCAGATATGTATGCCATGCTATAGCTTACTTTTCAGTTTTAGTTCAGTATGTGTCCTGTCTCAGTTATATGCCATGACATTCTATGATATGTGTTTTAGCATGAGCCTAGCGTGATTTCTTATGGATATGAGCTTGTATGTGCATAGCATGTTTTACAAAAGCATAATTCGAGTTTTCATAGTTTTGTGAGGCTAGATGGTACTTACTAAGCTTTATGCTTATTAGTTTGCATTTCCTTATACTGCAGATACAGGTAAAGGAAAGCACTAGTAGCGGAGGCGGCGGGCTTGATGCAAAGTGTGTGTGATGGTGGAGTTGGAATAATAGTCTTCGGAACTTGCAAAGCATAGAAATAGTCTTTATTATGCTTCTTTAGTTATTCCGCAATATGTTATGTGAACCATGTATGAATTTAATTAGACTTGTATTCGTGGTGCCTAGTATGCTTGAAGTAGTTTACTTACCTAACTTAATATTGGTTTTGTGAATGCTTGAATGTCATGAGTTATTTACTTGTAATATGGTAATTTAGATCCATGCTTAAGCTTTAGAGATAAGAGCTTGATACTTTTGATTTACATGCTAAATATATAGGATATGCTTGTTCTAAGATGCATGCACCATATAGAATGACATGTAGTAGCTAAGAATGCTCTTAGATATGAATAACGAATGGTTTCAATAAGAAGTTGATACAAACTTGGCACATTCATGTTTATGTCTCTACATGTCACTTTTATGATTTCTAAGTTGCTATACATGCTAGAAACCCCCTAAAAACATGTATCAAATGCCCTAGAATCATTGTAGACCTGTTAGGAAGCTTAGATATGAATTTATGGAGCATTTGGTATGGAATAGGTCGACTTTGGCACATTCTGAAACTCTGAAATCTGGGTTTTCAGAACTACCAGTCGACTGGGAAAATACCAGTTGACTGGTATCGGCCACAGAAACATTCTGTGGCCCGACCAGTCGACTGGCATATAGCAGTCGACTGGTACTGTGTAAAACAAAACTGGTGTAGAGCAGCTGGTTAGTGCTTTAGCCTTGCAACCCAGAGGTTGGGGGATCGAATCCTGCCAAGATAAAAAAATAAAAGTTTTGCTTTATTTTAGGCTAGTTAGTACTTTCAACATGTTTATGAATTGTTAGTTCAGTAAATAGCGAAATAAGAATTTTCAAAATTCTCCCATTTGGTTTAGCATTTTTAGAAATCATTAATTAGTCAGTTAGTCAGTTAGTTAGTAGTGACGATCCGCCTTAAAGCCTAGTACCAGAAGGCGGGTCGTTACAGAGTCCAACTGGAGGCCTATCTGATTCAGTGGCAGAGACTGAAGCCGGAAAAGTTCTCCGGTACCTGCGAGCCCTGCGATGCCCAGGCCTGGCTCAAGACAGTTGAGAGCACAGTGGAATTATTAGACTGGCCCGAGCATAAGAAAATTAAATGTGTCTCGTTCTGCCTCACTGGCGACGCCAGGATGTGGTGGGAACGGGTAAAAGCTAGAAGGTCAGTGGATCAGATGAAGTGGAAGTACTTCGACTCCGAATTTCTTGAGGAATTCTTTAATATGCGAGTCACAAACAGGCATTTTGATGAGTTCACTGAATTCCGGCAGGGAAATCTCTCAGTTAACGATGCCGTTAAGTAATTCAACCGACTGGCACGATTATGTCCGGAGCTGGTCAGTACAGAGAAAGAAAGGGTCAGATTAATGCTCAAGATGCTTAGGCCCGAGATAGCTCTGAATGTAGCCGGCGGCGTTAATAGGCCCCAGACTGCAGAGGAGCTGTTCAGCAGCGCCCTTATTACCGAGCATTATCTGAAGAATATTAACCAGCAGAGCCAAGCACTGACCGCCAGCAAGAGTTAGAGTCAGTCGGGAGGTCAGAAACCTCAGAATAGCAACCCCCACTGGAAAAAGAACTACAACGGAAAGAGGAAGCCATGGGATAAATCTGCCAGTGGTGCAGCAGGCAAGAAGCCTAAATATCCCCCATGTGCCACTTGTGGGAAGATGCACCTCGGGACATGCCTCTTGGGCGCCAGGAGATGCTTCACCTGCGGGAAGGAAGGACACATGGCCAGGGAGTGTCCTACTGCAGCCAAGGCACCTCAACAGCAGCATGTTCGGTACAAAGGTGCTCCTCCCCAGCTACACCTGATGCAGGCAGCTATAGATGGTACTCAGATATGCCAGGGGAGATTAGAGGCCCCACCTGCCACGACAAACGCCAGGGTTTTCTCTCTTACGAAGGAAGACATGGCGACTGCCTCCACCGTTGTCACAGGTCGGATATTTATTTACAGTCAGTATGCTACTGCTTTATTTGACACTGGGGCAACACATTCCTTTATCTCTATGCAATATGCCAAAAGAAATGATATGTCACTATAAGATTTAGGCTGCAAATTTCTGACAACACTGCCCTCGGGTGAGGTGATGCTCTCTACCCAAATGCTACGCGCAGCACCGATCAGAATCGCAGATAGGGAATTCTACTGCGACCTGATAGTGCTTGATATGCCCGATTATGATGTGATATTGGGCATGGATTTCTTGAACAAATACGGCGCCTCTATTGAGTGCCGTAAACGAAAGGTTATTTTTCGACCTGAGGCGGGAATTCCATTTGAATTTATCGGAGAGCCGAAGAAGAGGACAAACAAGATGGTAATCCTAGCCTTCAGAGAATCAAACAGGAGATCCTAGAAGGAAAGGACGATGGATTTTGGATTTCAGACAGCGGAGTTTTTATTTATTCGGAATCGATTATGTATTCCCGACGACTCCGATTTACGGACAAGAATCCTTGAGGAAGCTCACGGAACGCCTTATGCGATGCATCCTGGGTCTACCAAGATGTATCAAGATCTGAATAGCAAGTTGTGGTGGTCCGGATGAAGCGAGATGTAGCCCACCATATCGGTATGTGTTTGACCTGCCAGAGGGTCAAAGCAGAACACCAGAGGCCTGGAGGAGTTCTGCAACCTCTGCCGATTCCCGAGTGAAAATGGGAAGACATCTCTATGGATTTCATATCAGGGCTGCCTAGAACAACGAACGAATATGATGGTATATGGGTTATTGTGGACAGGCTAACCAAGTCTGCCCATTTTTTGGCTATCAGGATGACCTATTCAGTAGAGCAGTTGGCTCAACTATACGTTAAAGAAATTAACCGACTACACGGGGTTCCCAAGACCATTATCTCTGATCGGGATGGTCGATTTACTTCAGATTTTTGGGGACACGTGCAGAAGGCTCTTGGCACGAAGCTGAAATTCAGTACGGCCTTCACCCCCAGACTGACGGGCAGACTGAAAGAGTAAATCAGATATTAGAGGACATGTTACAAGCTTGTGCCTTGGACTTCAAGGGAGGCTGGTGCCGATACCTGAGCCTGGCAGAGTTTGCTTATAACAACAGTTATCAGGCTACTATCGGGATGGCACCGTACGAAGCACTATACGGAAGGAAATGCAGATCTCCTATATGCTGGCTTGAGAGTGGTGAAAAGAAGGAGATGAGACTCCAGACTGATATTATAGATGAAACCACTCAGGCTATAAAGAATATCCGCCAGAGGATAGAGACTGCTCAGAGTCGGCAGAAAGGCTACGCTGATAAGCGACGCAGACCACTAGAGTTTGATGTTGGGGATTCAGGATTCCTTAAAGTGGCCCCTATGAAAGGGGTGATGAGATTCGGGAAGAGAGGGAAGCTGAGTCCGCGATATGTGGGACCGTACCAGATCCTGAGACGGGTAGGCAAAGTGGCCTACAAACTGGAGCTACCTCCAGAAATGTCGGCTATCCACAATGTCTTCCATGTATCAATGCTCAGGAAATGTACCTCTGATGTGAATCAAATGATAGAGCCCCAACCAGTACAAGACCAAGAGAACCTAAGTTCCGAACGCCGACCTATTCAGATCCTAGATCGGGAAGTCAAGAGGCTAAGGAACAAGGATGTGCCCTTAGTAAAGGTTCTATGGTGGAACGAGCAATTCGAAGAAGCCACCTGGGAACGAGAGGAGGCAATGCGATTAAAGCATCCAGAACTGTTTTAAAGTTCGGGACGAACTTTTTATAAGGTGCGTGGGATTGTAACACCCCAAATTTTTCCCATATGTAAGGTTATGAATTCATGAAACATTATTATGAAATGTCATGATGGGCTTGGCTTAATGGGCTTTGATATGGATTAGTGCAAAATGTGATAAAAAGAAAGTGTAGAAAGGAGGAAGCAAGGATCGAACCTTGAACCTCCTAGTTGCACTAACCATGTCTTAACCAATGCACCAAGGGTGTTTCATGTTGAGAGAATAAGGAACGCCCTAGTTAAAGCTAGGAAGGTGAAGAGACATGTCCCTTCATGAGAATAGTATAAATAAGAGAGGAAGAGGGGGAAAGAACTTTGATTCTTCTTCTTCCCCACTCTCCCCACCGAACCCTAGAGCTCTCTTCTCCCTTTTCAATTTTCGAAAATACACCCTAGGGTTCTAACCCTAGGGAATTGGAAGGAAGAAGACCCCATCCAAGGATCTTGCCCTCTACTAGGGCCAAGAGTTCTAACAAGGGGAACTCTCACCCCTTCTTCAACTAAGGGTACCCTAAGGATTTAGAGAAGGTGAATTTCAAGCGAAAGGATGTAAGTATCCCCTCGCCTACAGTGTAATTGTTGTTGTATGATTTCTTCTTCTTCCTTGTTTTCGAAAATGGGAATTTCCCCTTGTGTAAGTTTCGGCCACCACCAAGAGGGAGACCTTGACTACTCCTTGATGCATGAGGAGACCTCTTGGGACTTAGGGTATATTTATATGTTGTTTCCCTTCATGTTGTGATGACAAAGACTAGGGTGAACACCCTACAAGGTTTCGGTCAAGGATGGAAATTAGGGTTTAGGGTTGCATGATTATCTTATGATGTATCCATGCTTAGTAGTGTAGACAAGGTGTTTGTATAAATGTTTGTGTGAATGTTTGATTTCAAAAACCCTAATTCCCCCTACCCTACACTTTCGGCCAACCCTAGAAGAATTAGGGTTTAGGGTGCATGATTATCCTATGATGTAATCTATGCTTAATATGTTGCACGATATGTATGTGAGGTGTTTGTGTGAAAGTTTGATTTCAAAAAACCCTAATTCCCCTACCTTACACCATTCGGCCAACATGAATAGGTTAGGGTTTGTGAAGGTTAAACTACCCTATGAGATATGTTTATGTTTAGTAAGATGATATGTATATGCATGTGATGTTTCAATGGAATGCTTGATTGGAAAACTCAACTTGCCCTAGCATGTAACTTTCGGCCAAGGCATGAAACATTAGGGTTGTGAAGGTTGATTACCCCATGATGTATGCTATGCTTAGTATGATACATGATGTATATATAGGTGAAGCTTGTATGGGATGTTTTATGTCAAAAACCTAATCTATCCCTACCTTACACCATTCGGCCAAACCCTAGTTTTAGGGTTAGGAAGTGTTAAATTAAACCATGAAGCATGCTACCACTTCCTATGATATGAATATGATTTATGTGACCAATCTTGTCATATATAAAGTATGGTTGAGTGGTTGAATTATGATGTATGTATGAGCATGTCTTATAGCCCATGGGGCACCCTTATGAATTGCATGTGATGTGTATGATAAAATGCTTGAAAGGATACTCCACTAAGAATGGGATCAAGAGCACCCCTTATGTTGTGAGGTGTGTCCCTATGGGATCATGAGCACCCTTGAAGAGTGGTGTGTCCCTTGAGAGTGGATTTGGAGTACTCCTTAGCATATATGTAAAAGCATGATAAGTATTTTACTTTGAAAGTTGTGTACCCGACTCGGAAGGGGGTCGTTAAACAAATCCGGGGTACATGTTAACTGAAGGTCATGGCTCCGGTAGGACGGAAGGGTCCTGCTCTAATGGGTTGGTGGCTCGCTACCCCAATTCATTAGGGAACGCGCTTGATGTGGTACACAACTGGGCCCCTATATGATGTTGAAGTATTTTTAAGTAATACCTTTATGGAATTGTTTTGAAAACATTTATTATATGTGAAGGGTATGCTTGAGATACTTTATACTGCTTGCTTAGAAACTTTGATGTTTAGTATGCTATGATAAACTCATGCTTATGATTCATTATATGTACATGTTGTATTCTTTCGTATGGATTTTGCGAGTAGGACAGGATCCTTACTAAGCATTTGTGCTTACTAGTTTATGTGTTATCTTATGCTGCAGATAATGGTAAGAGACACTTAAACTAAAGGAAGAGGCAGGAGGGCTGAAGATGTGTGGGGTGGTGGCTCGGGAAAGAAAGATTCTTATATCTACTTTACTATGCTTACGTTGATGTTTCCTTGATTATGAATGTTAGTGATTACACTTAGATTTCTCTTATACTTGATTATGTTGTGAGTTGAACTACTTGTGAACCTATCATGTTATAGGATAACTCTTGATTAAGATATTTCACATGATGTTCTAGACTTCCTTTAGACTCAATTAATCTTATAAATTGTTATTATGCATGGAAACCTATGACTATGTTTCTAAATGATGTTCTAGGATGTGAATTCATGTGTTACTCTTTGCAATAGAATGTAAAACCTCACTATCATGATTTGTGTGTTACTGAACTTGCTATGCACCTACCATGTTCTAATCCTTAAAGCATGATATCTGATTGACATGCACTGACTAGTATACTTAGCACTTATAAATATCACTTGATAGTTTAAACAAGCATGCTCAGTACTTAGTCCTTGCACTTTTGTTTTTATTTTATGTTAAAAATTATATGATTGATGGTACGTAACCCCGCCCCGAGAGTAGATATAAGGGCGGGCGTTACACCCTAAACCTGACATAGTCATAGGAAGCTTGTTGACCACAAGTTGATCTTCCTCTGAGTCTTAGGGTTTGATTCAAACGAAAAGAGTTTTAAAAAATTAAGAAGTATTTTGCAATAATCAGGAATAATATATTAATTTCCTTTGACTTGAACTCCCCCTAAATCTGACACAATCTTAGGAATTCTTGTAGATCATTATGAAATCTTCCTATGTATCTTAGGAGTTTCTCCAAATCAAAAGAGCAATTAAAGCAATTTTTGAAGAGTAATTTTTTTTGAAAGAATATGATAGTTTACAAGGAAATAATTTTTGAAATATATTTTGAAATAAGTTTTTGAAAAAATATTTTTCGAAACGCATTTTGAAAGAAATGATGATAATTTTTAAAGCACAAACCATTTTGAAAAGAATAAGTTTTAAAAAATAGTTTAAAAATAAAAATACGCAAAAAGAAAAACTCCCCCTGAACCTGACACCTTTTGGCTACCCTTGTTAGCTAAAACTACCTCTACCTAAGTGTCTTAAGGGACTTTAGTGTTGACCTAAAATGTTTTGTTGGTGCCGAAAGCACTAGATCGAACCTGATTTTGATAATGACAAAGGGTTCAAAGTTAAGTATGTGTTTTTGTCTAATGGATTTACCAAGTGTGCAGGAAAGTCCTAGTTCACCTAGGCATGAAGTCTTGACCTGCAGGGTTGAACAAGAAGTCTTGGTCGAGGACTAAGCAAGAAGATCTGGCCGAGAGTTGGGCAAGAAGTCCTGGTTGTGGACTGGGCACTGAAGTCCTAATCCGGAAGATTGGGCAGAAGTCTTAGCCGAGCGAGAGTTGCAGACAGAAGTAGAGGCGGGTTGAGGAATGGATGTCTCGAGATCCGGCAGTCTCGGAGGTCGAGCAAAAGTCCAACCGGAGGAGCCGGTTGGCAAAAGGTAACTTCTCTTGAGAGAATAGGTGAGGAAGCGTTCCCCGAAAGAGGGAACAGTAGGCGTCGATTCGACCTAGGGTTTCATTTTGAAATCCAAAGTCAGAACCAAGACAGATCTAGCTGTGATTTATTTCGATTATTTATATTATATATTATTTTTGGACTAACCCTGGTTGCAGGAGTGAAGAGGGCTTTACCACTACATCCCAGGCGCCTGGAGGAGTTAGGCGCCCGAGAAGCCAGGTGTTTGATAGGTATCAGGCACCCCAGATGGTTATTTCTAGCGGGGGAGTTTGTTGAGCTGACAGGTTGCCACGTCAGCAACTCAAGCGCTCGTAAGCCATCAGGCGCCCCAGGGTTATCAGGCGCCCAAGAACAGAAGATAGGAGTTTGGCCGAGTCTGCGGATAGGGACGCGCCGGATCCGCGACATGTGTCAGGCGCCCCCTAAGGCTTAGGCGCTCGAGAACCCTATATTAAAGGGGCTTCACCCCTTGCTTCTGTTAGGATGTTTACTAAAAGCCTTGACTTTTGTATAGACATCTACATTTTGAAACAGAATCTCAAGATCACTGTTGCATACTTATATTAGTATATGCATAATGTCTGATATTTTGCATTGTAGATAATATGGTGTGTGGTGACACATAGAAGATCATGTTATTAGTCCCTTGCAGAGTATAAGTAGAGGCTCACAACCGAGATAGAGTTGGACAAACCATCCGGATGGTTGTAGTGTGATTTGGTGTGGTTTATCTTGACCATAGAATTACACTATTGCATTTTATGTGCATTGAGCAGGACCAACATAGAGGTCATCCAATTTATACTGACTTTATAATTGGATCAAATCTCGGTTTATTATGGAAGTACATGCTCTGAATACCGATATAATAATGGGCATATGTACTTAGTAGTTATTTCTTTGATTTACCAATGAGCGAGATTTATTCTGCTAAATCGATAGGCTCGGTAAGTTGGGAAATAATTTTATTTACATAGTGTGCCATTGATTATAGACAGAATCCGTGTCCTGGTGAGTCAGGATGATGATGCCCCCTTGATGAGCTTATAAGGTTCATCATGTTAAATCTTGCAAGTGGACTTGGTCCAACATGATGATAAGGATGAGTGGTACTAGTCAAAGAATTTGATGCTGATTAATTAAAATTGTCAGTAATTTAAATTAATCAACAAGCATTCGATATATTAAACACGGGGAGAAATTGTACTCATAATAGGTGGAGTCCATATGTAAATATGGGGTTTGGTGAGGTAGTTCAATGAAGGGCCTTTATTGGAATGGTTCTTCATTAATGGATCGAATTTGGATTCATTAGCAGGCCAAGATCCAACTCCTCCTTATGGTCCTTATTGTAACCTTATAAATACCTCATAGGAGTCATGAAACCATGGCTAATTAATCATCTAACACACAACAAAACCCTAAGCCCTCTCTCTTCCCCTCCCTCTCCCTTCTCTCTCCTAGGTCACCGACAGTAGGAAAGAAGGAGGAGTTCACTCCTTCTTCTTGTCTCATCTACTTCACAGCTTCTTGGTCGATGATCACAGGGACAAGGAGGGATTCTGCTCTTCCTTCTGTGGTGTACAGTAGCAATAAGGTGAAGGAGAGTTGGTCGGTTGAAGCTTGGGCGGCGCCGATTGGAGAGGAAGAAGAAGCTCTCGGGTAGAAGAGGAAGGAGGCTTGTTCTGCTTCTTATTCTCATCCTCTCTTCTCCCTCTCTTGTGCGAGCACAACTGAGGAGGAGGTGTTGGGACCGGGTGCATGTCGACAGGGATACGGGTTCGTAAAATTCAAAATTTTTACGTGCAGCGGAAGAATTAGCATAAAATAATTTCATAAATTATTTTAACCACGTATCTAGCATGCAACCTTATAGTGTGTTGACATAATCATAAAATAAAACTTTGCGGAAAAGTAAACTAATTTACATTATACCTCTCGTAACTCGAAGTAAGGGACGAGATCGAACCGTAGCGTCCCTTGGAAGCTCCGCCTCTATTCGCGTCCACACCGAGTTCTCTTCGGGATGACTTCGCAAAGTCACGAGTTTTGTGCCGACGAGAACTACTATATTCTCTATAGGCACAACAAGAAAGATCAAGAGAGGAAAGGGAAACTAACCACCAAGAAAACGAAATCGAATTCCGGGAAGAGAGGAGTCGCTATTCGCTTCTTCTTCTTCTTGTTTCGTTTCTCCTTCTTCTTGAAGCTCACGGCAACCTTGCTTGGTGTTGATAGGGTGCGCCGGCCCTAGCAAGGAAGGTGGGAGCCGACCCTAATTCTCCAAGAAGGGCGCCGGCCCTAAGGGAAAGGAGAGGGAGAAGAGAATAAGAGAGAGGGAGAGAGGAAGTTACTAATCTCAATTAGTAATGCGTAATAAGAGCTTGCCTTTGGTTCCTTTATATAGTAGCAACTCCTTTGCCAAGTCTCCCTCTTAACGGAATTAACGGAATTAGTTATAAGAAATTTATCTTACAAGTTCTCTTATTAATTGTTCCGTTTAAGCCGAGACTTATTATAACTAATTTATAATAAAATAAATTCTTCTTCTCTTTAAATTATGGAATAAATTTTATAAGGAATTTATAAACTTTCTTATTACGGAAAAATCAATTCATAATTGATTTTATAAAATTAAAATAAACCAATTCATGGATTATTTTAACTTCCATAAAAGAATAAATTTCTATAAATTTATTTATATAAATTTCTTTATACAAATTTCTTTATCCATAATTTATAAAATAAATCGCACTAGATTCATTTTATTAATTAAACCAATTAAATTGGTTTTTCTCCCTTTTAATGGCCGGCCAACCAAGGAGGGTTGGCACCCTCTTTGGCCGGCCCAAACCGAGCCGAACCAACGCGAATTAAACTCATTTAATTCGGCCAAAAAGCCTTCAAAAGACTTAGCCATTTTTAGCTTCCATTGCGCCTCTGATTAACTCAGATTCGACTTATTTCTCTTGATCGGAAAATCCAATTTTCAACTCGTTTTAAATCCCTCGGATTACCCGTAGTGCGTGTGACTAAATAGGCTTTCGATTTATGTTGGCCGTCTATAATCAACCAATTATAGAACGATCATGAGTGGCACCTAGTAGTACATCATGATCCCCAATTAATCGAAAGATCAACGGTTTGACCTCAGAAGAAATTATTCTGAAACCGTTCAGCAGCTCTAATGAATCGTGCCCCATTCCCTTCACCATCTTATACCCACTTGGTTCAGGACACGGTCTATTTGTGTCAGTCCCCACTAGGCTGACTACGTCACACCTAGCCCAAGTAATGTCTTTCTCGTCCTTTGGATTTCTAATTACTCTCATGTATTTAAGAGACTCGCACTCTTAACATGATATACTCTGGCCAGAGGTTTTGAGTAACAATCCGACGATAGGCCTGGGTATACATCTCCTCGCAAGGAGTGGCGAATCCTTTGTAGGCTGTTCAAACATCTTCGGGCACTTCGTCTCATACCCAATCATCCTGGGTCCACACCTCCTTGGAGATGCTTGCTTGAGATGTTAAAGTATAAGTCTCCATGACCAAGATGACTTGAACACCGCAAGTCAAAGGAACATCACACTTAAGCTGCAGTAAGAACTTCATTGACATATCTTTATAGATAACCATATGAAGTTTTACAGCTAGTCACTCCAATGAACTAGTTCCCTTAACTAGCATCCATGTTTATCTCCGGACATCCCAATGTCACCAGCCAGTGAAAATCAGCTGATTAGAGAATAACCCATGCTAGTCTCAACAGAATTGATAGTGTCGGTTTTTATCAATTCATCGACTAGGGATAATTTCAATACTTCACAATTGCACATTAGAGATAATCACTAGTTGTGATCCCATCACAAATTCTCTTATGCTGTGAGTTGTATTGCAGACATTCAGTAGATGAGTTTAAGATCCCTATCAAATAGACAAAACATGTATACTCAAATAGTGAATTATCATTTATTAATATAAATGTTTACATCATAAGGCGATTGCCTTAGGACACTTCTCTCATATCACTAATAGACTCCCACTTGGCCTAATGCCAATCGCTACGGTATCCAATACCATAGGCTCTAACATGTCCCTCAAACTTGCTTTGAGGCAAGGCCTTAGTTAAAGGATCCGCTATATTCCTTTCAGTGGGAACCCTCTCAATTTGTATGTCATTCCTACTTATAATCTCTCTGATCAGATGATAGCGGCGAAGCACGTGTTTGGATCGCTGATGAGACCTTGGTTCCTTTGCTTGTGCAATAGCTTCATTGTTGTCGCAGTAAACCGGCACTGCTTCATCAATGGTTGGAACCTCATCAAGTTTCAAGACAAACTTCTTGATCCAAACTGCTTCGGTGGTAGAATTCGCTACGGTGTCTTGTTTGGAACTTTTCCAACTTATTGCGCTTCCATTCAAAGTAAATACGAATCCAGACTGAGATTTGGAGTCATCCTTATCTGTCTGGAAACTGGCATCTGTATACCCACGTATTACCATATCTCCTTCTCCATATATTAGGAACACATCCTTAGTTCTTCTTAAGTACTTAAGGATTGTCTTGACAGCCGCCCAATGATCTATTCCTGGATCCAACTGGTATCTTCTTGTGACGCTCAAAGCATACGATACATCGGGTCTAGTACATAACATAACATACATGATAGATCCTATCGCGGATGCATAGGGAATCTTATTCATGCAAATCCTCTCGTCTTCTGTGCGCGGACACATAGACTTTGAAAGGTTGATCCCATGCCTGATGGGAAGGTAACCTTTCTTGGATTCCGACATGCTAAACCCTTTTAGCACTCGGTCTATATATGTAGACTGCGAAAGACCAAGCAACCGTTTTGATCTATCTCTATAGATTCTAATCCCAAGGATATATGTTGCTTCTCCCAGGTCTTTCATGGAGAAAGTTTTGGACAACCAAATTTCAACTGTTTGTAAAACTGATATATCGTTTCTTATAATTAATATGTTATCGACATATAATACTAGGAATACGACTGCACTCCCACTAACCTTCTTGTACACATAAGGTTCGTCAGGATTTTGTGAGAAATCAAACTCTTTGATCGTCTCATCAAAACGGATGTCCTAGCTCCTGGATGCTTGCTTCAGTCCATATATGGATTGTCGAAGCTTGCATACTTTGGTTTTATCAACCGATGTGAAACCTTCAGGTTGTATCATGTATACATCCTCAAGCAGGTTTCCGTTAAGGAAAGCTGTTTTCACATCCATTTTCCATATCTCATAATCATAATGAGCTGCTATGGCTAGGAGCATCCGAATGGATTTAAGCATAATTACCTTCCATGTCGGTTTTCTTATTGAAAACCCACTTGCACCCTATGGGCTTAATCCCTTCAGGTGGGTTAACCAAGTCCCATACTTGGTTTTCATACATGGAATCCATTTCCGACTTCATGGCTTCAAGCCATTTGTCCCTTTCTGAACTTTTCAGGACATCTTCATAACTGATAGGTTCATCATCGCTTATAAGTAACACGTCGTTCGATTCACTTACGAGAAATCCATATCTCTCTGGAATATTACGTGCCCTATCAGACCTACGAAGAGGTGGTGTTGTTTTAGGTTCAACTGATAGCTCATCACTATGAATTATCGGTTGTGGGCCTAGACTTGGTGTCTCTGTAATGTCTATTGGAGTTTCTTGAACTTCATCAAGTTCAATGCCACTCCCACTATTTTCTTGTAAAAGAAATTCTTTTTCCAGAAATACAGCATGCCTTGAAACAAACACCTTTTGTTCCAAGGGATGATAGAATTGGTAACCCTTCATTTCCTTAGGGTACCCAATAAATAGACATTTATCATACTTAGCATCCAATTTGTCTGATATAGTCCGCTTCACCTAAGCGGGACAACCCCATATCTTAAGGTGAGTTAAGTGAGGTTTCTTACTATTCCATATCTCATATGGAGTAGTAGAGACTACCTTGGTCGGGACTCTGTTTAGCAAGTAATCAGCTGTTTTAAGTGCATAACCGCAAAAGGATTTTGGAAGAGTTGCATGGTTCATCATGGATCTAACCATGTCCATCAAGGTTCGGTTACGCCTCTCAGATACACCATTATGCCGTGGTGTATACGGCGGAGTCCATTGGGACAATATCCCATTGTCCCTAAGATAATCTTGAAACTCTTGACTTAAGTATTCACCACCCCGATCGGATCGAAGTATTTTAATACTTTTGTCAAGTTGTTTATCTACTTCATTTCTGAACTCTTTGAATTTCTCAAAAGCTTCAGATTTGTGTTTCATCAAGAACACATACCCGAATCGTGAGTGATCATCGATAAAGGTGATGAAGTAGCTATAGTCTCCTTGTGCTAGAGTTGACATTGGTCCACATACATCGGTATGTATTAGACCAAGCAATTCTCCCACTGGATTACCTTTTCCGGAAAAGGGTAATTTGGTCATCTTGCCTCTTAAGCATGATTCGCATGTATCAAATGAACCGGGTTCAAATGATTCCAAAATTCGACATCGGTGTAATTCGGTCATGCGTTTCTTACTTATATGGCCAAGACGACAGTGCCACGTGTAGGAGTCTATTCGATTATCTATTCGAGCACGTTTGTTGCTAACTTCGATATTGAAAACATCACTGGATAAATCTAACGTGTAGATGCCATTGCACAAAGTTCCATTCCCATAAAGAACGCCATTTAAAGTTATGTAACAACAATTGTTACTAAAAGTTAAATGATAACCCTTTTCATTCAAACATGAAATAGATACAATGTTCTTTATTAACGAAGGAACTAAATAACAATTATCCAATTCTAAGACACGTCCAGTCGGGAGCTTTAGCAAATATGTTCCGATGTAATTAGCAACAACCTTTGCTCCATTTCCAACTCGTAAATTTGCTTCTCCCTTGACGAGTCTTCTTTTATTCCTTAGCCCCTTTATGTCATTACATATATGTGAGCTACACCCAGTATCAAGTACCCAGGTATTTGAGGAAATAGAGTGACATTCAATAACGAAGATACTTGAAGAGGATGGGGCATCAGATGCCTTATTCTTCAAGGACTCAAGATAAACCTTGCAGTTTCTTCGCCAGTGACCCTCCTTGCCACAATGATGGCAAGTTCCTTTTGGTTTCTTTTCAGTCTTTTTGGCCTTTTTCTTCTTCCCTTTATTTTGTTCTTTGGCCTTCCTCTTAGAACCTTTCTATGAGGAACCAACTAACAGTATCGCCTTTTGATCCGGCTTTACAGAAGGCTCTACAGTCTTCAGCAGGTTGAGCAACTTAGGAATGGTGGTCTCTAGTTTGTTCATCCGATAGTTCATCACAAATTGTGAATAAATTTTGGGCAAACAATTCAGAATTAAGTCAATACTTAGTTCATGATCCATTGCAAAACCGAGTGCGCTCAGTCGCTCAATGTACCCCAACATCTTTAACACAAACTGCGAGGCAGAAGTGCCTTCCTGCATCTTAGTGGTGAAGAGGAGTCTGGAGACTTCGAACCTTTCGGATCTCGCCTGCTCTTCAAACAACTCATGAAGATGGAAGATGATGGTATAAGCATCCATATGCTCATGCTGCTTTTGCAGCTCAGGTACCATAGAGGCTAGCATAATGCAACTCGCAAGTTCAGAATCGGTCACATGTTTCTGATAGGCCAACAATTGGTCTGGAGTTGCATTTTCTGGAGGATGGTTGAGAAGTTGATCTTCAAGGACATAAGCAAGCTTCTCTGCCTTAAGGACTATCCTCAGGTTTCGAAGCCAGTCCATGAAGTTTGGCCCAGTCAGTTTGTTGGTGTCCAAAATGGAACGCAAATTCAGAGAAGACATGATCGAGTGATTAACCTAGAAATACAAATTGAGTTTATGTGAGAAGATTGATTAAAGAATGTATCAACATACATTAATAAAATCCTATTTATTTTTCAAATTGAATAACCCTTTTTATCAATTCGGGAGATCGTAGGAACATCTTCAAATAGGTTGATATCCAACCATAGATAAGAACAACCATGGCTGTGGCCATCAAGTCATTCTTAGCTATGAAGGTAGGTAATTATACCGATTACATATCACATATATGCAACTATCACATTATGCTATCAACTAATTGAATGTTTGCATAAATCATTGGGTTGCTAACTCATTAACAAGTATGCATCATATACATAACACCCAACTGCACCTCTTTTCGGATCGACCTTGGCTGTGGCACAACAAATCGATGCTCCAAGCTTAAGGCTGACCCATTAATCAAGAAATAGTTTTAATATGGTTGGAGCTCATTCAACCGTTTAGTCAGGCTTGGATGTGTCCAACAACCATAACTAAGGATTGACCTCTGACTCCAACTACATTATTCATAAACTAACTCCATGGTTTGAACATGTTGAGGTTCAAGTCGGGCATGGATGTGTCCATCAACCCAAACGAGAAACAAAACTCCGATTCTAACCATATTAATGGAAGGTGTTGGCCTTAATATTTTGTAAGGGGCTTTGGGTCTCATCTTTTCTAAGCACATTCATGACATTTGTCATGACTAACGATTTCCTTAATAAAGTATGTATGTGACTTAAGTTATTAAGTCACATTAATTGAATTAGGAACCGGATTTCCTAATTCTAATCTCATACTATATTAAAGGAATTGTTTTGGGAAACAATTTCCAAAATTGTCATAATCAATTTCGAAAATAATATGTTTAAGACTTTGATTTCTCTAAATCAAATCTTATTAAATTAAGAGGCAATTCCCTTAATTCAACGATATATTATTTTCATGAAAATCTCATTTAAGAAAACTCTATAGGAAACCATTTCCTAATTAATTTTGGAGACAACAATATGTAAGAGCATCACCTCTTAAATCATATTTTATTCATGGATTTAATTAATTACAACAAATCGTTTTCTAAGGGTGGCTCCCCGAGGCTCAGATACCCAAAGAAAAATAATTTGTTGTAAATCCAATTGGACGGCTCCCCGAGGCTCAATCCAAATCAAACATGACAATTTCAATTAAAAATTGGGAAATCAAATTACAACAACTAGCTTTAAATTGGACGGCTCCCCGAGGCTCAATCCAAAATAAAGAATTTTGTTGTCAATTTAAAGACCAATTCAAATTTAATTGTCAATTAACTGTCCATGAATTTGTCTAGACTTTCTTAAAAGAAAGTGCCCAAAATTACGAGATTTCATAAATTGGTTTTCAGAATAATTGTAAGTTTCTGGTACAAAGAAAACTTACATATTTCCAAAGTTGGAAAATTTCTAAAATAGAAAATTTCTAAAATTGGAAAGTTTTCAAAGATGGGAAGTTTTCACAATTATTATAAAATTTTTAGAAACTAAGATATTTCAAAAGATTGCGAAATTTCATGAGGATTTCCAAACTTAGAAATTCCTAAATCTAAAATTTATTATAATTGGAAAGTTTCCATAATTGAATTTTTTTTTCAAAATTGAGATTATGACAAAGTTTTTCGCAAAACAATTATACGATTATGTCGAACACTAACCGGCTCTGATACCACTGTTGGGACCGGGTGCATGTCGACAAGGATACGGTTCGTAAAATTCAAAATTTTACGNACACTATCATTAGATGTCTAATTCTTTTGTTGTATGCATGCTAAGTGAAATGCTATAGATTTCCTATTTCTGTTGCTTATGAATGCTTCTTATGCATGTGTCTAAGGCTAGATAACTCATGCTACATTCCTACTTGAGATTCCATGCTATAGTGTATTTATTGATGCTTGAAATGAGGTTTGGGTTGAGAGAGGGCCGGCTGCCCATAGGTGCCGGGACCCATGCCCTTGCTAATGCCTTGTTTTCCTCTCCTTCAATGTTATGCTTAGCTGTTTAATTGGATCACTTGCAGTAGGTTATGTTTTAGATCATGCATGCTCTATCTTGCTCAAACCATGTTTAGATCAGTAAATTGAAGTTAAATGATCTTCCTATTATGTTGTAAATGCATGTTGATATAAGAAACCTTGCTTTGTCCTCAACAAGCATGCTTACTACTCTTCTTGCATTGTAATTGTTTCTACTGATATACATGCTTAACATGATAAATGATATGAATGTATGGACCCGTAACCCCGCCTTTAGGGTAGATATAAGGGCGGGCGTTACAAGTTGGTATCAGAGCAGTTTCCCCTCCACCACACACACATCAAGCTTCCTCCTGCCGCTTCCAAGTAAGAAATCCTAACTCGCCTTACTTTATTTATTCATGTACAGTACACTATATGAGATGATTGATGCTTGCCTAACAAAGTAGTATTAATGCTTATATCTATCTATTTACTGTCTGTATAATAGATATGGCTAGAAGGCGTAGTACTAGGGGTAACGAGACAGCACCCCCACCTGATCTGATGGGTGATCACTGAGCTGCAGCGCCAGGTCACTGAGCAGCAGCAGATGATAAACACTCTGATGACCCAGCAGACTAACACTGCCACCCTGCGGGAAGTCAGAACGCCATAACCACTGAGCCTCCGACTGCACAGGCGCCCTCGGACACTACGGCCAGAGCAGTCCGACAGGAAGCCTATTTGATACAGTGGCAGCGACTGAAGCCGGATAAGTTCTCCGGCACTGCGAGCCGTGGGACGCCCAGTCCTGGCTCAAAACAGTGGAAAGCACTGTGGAACTTCTCGACTGGCCGGAACACGAGAAGGTCAAGTGTTTCTCGTTCTGCCTCTCCGGCGATGCTCGGATGTGGTGGGAAAGGGTGAAGGCCAGAAGATCAGTGGACAGATGAAATGGAAGGATTTCGAGTCTGAATTTCTGAGGAGTTCTTTCATATGAGGGTGACCAACAGACATTTTGATGAGTTACCGAATTTCGATAGGGGATCTTTCTGTCAACGAGGCCGTCCAGAATTTAACCGACTGGCACGATTATGTCGGAGCTGGTCAGTATGAAAGGGAAAGGGTCAGATTAATGCTGAGATGCTCAGGCCGACATCGCTCTGAGTGTAGCCGGTGGCGTTCATAGGCCACAGACTGCAAGGAGCTAGTCAGCGGCGCCCTGAACGCTGAGCACTATCTGAAGAATATCAGCCAGCAGAAGCAGGCCCCAGCCAGTACACAGAATCAGAGTCAGTCGGAAAATCAAAGGACTCAGAACACCAACCCCCACTGAAGAAAACCACATGGAAAAAGAAGTCATGGAACAAGCTACTGGTGGTTCGAAAGGCAAGAAGCCTAAATACCTCCTTGTGCACTGTGGGAAGATGCACTAGGGACATGTTATTGGGTCCAAGAGATGTTTCACTTGCGGAAGGAAGGACATTTTGCCAGAGAGTGTCCTCTGCCGCTAAGGCACCTCAGTAGCAGTATATTCAGCACAAAGGTGCTCCTCCCAACTTCACCATATGCAGGCTGCTATTGATGGTACCCTATTTATCAGGGGCGATTAGAAGCCCCGCCTGCTACAATAACGCCCGGGTTTTCTCGCTTACCAAGGAAGACGTGGCGACTGCTCTACCGTTGTCACAGGTCAGATAGTTATTTACAGTCATCCTGCTATTGCATTATTTGACACTGGGGCAACGCATTCCTTTATTTCTATGCTATATGCCACGAGATATGATATGCCACTGCAAGAACTAGATTGCAAGTTTCTGACTACATTGCCTCGGGAGAGGTGATGCCTCTACCCAAATGCTGCGGGCCGCACCGATCAGCATCGCAGATAGGGAGCTCTACTGCGATCTAATAGTGCTTGATATGGCCGATTATGATCTGATATTGGGCATGGATTTCTTGAATAAGTACGGCGCTTCTATCGAGTACCGTAAACGAAGGGTTATCTTCCGACCCGAGACGGGAATTCTCTTTGAATTTATCGGCGAGCCGAAGAAGAAGACTGGCAAATTCTTATCGGCTCTGAAAGCAAGGAAAATGTTAGAGAATGGATGTTCTGGATTTCTAGCTCATGTGGTTGATACTCGTCCTACAGAGGACCCGAAGCTAGAAGACGTCGAAGTCGTATGCAACTATCCAGAGGTATTTCCTGACGACTTACCTGGGTTAGCACCTGAAAGAGATGTTGAATTTGCTATTGATTTGATTCCTAGTACTAACCCCATCTCGAAAGCACCATACCGAATGGCGCCGACTGAATTGAAAGAATTGCAAGGACAGCTACAAGAGCTACTCGACAAGGGACTTATCCGCCCTTGTCATTCCCCTGGGGAGCTCCCGTACTGTTCGTCAAAAAGAAGGACGGGTCGATGCGTATGTGTATCGACTATCGGGCATTAAACAATGTGACCATAAAGAACAGGTATCCTCTACCCAGGATAGATGACCTGTTCGATCAGTTAAAGGGAGCTACGGTTTTCTCTAAGATCGATCTGAGGTCTGGTTATCACCAAGTCCGGGTGAAAAATGAGGATATACCCAAAACTGCTTTCCGGACGAGATACGGACATTATGAGTTCGTAGTGATGCCGTTTGGAGTTACAAATGCTCCGGCAATATTCATGGACCTTATAAATCGGATTTTCTGGCACTTCTCGACAGATTTGTGATCGTCTTCATCGACGACATCCTTATTTATTCGAGGACTTCCGAAGAGCATGCGGAGCACCTGAGTATAGTATTACAGATTCTTCAGAAGGAACAACTGTATGCTAAATTTTCGAAATGTGAGTTCTGGATGAATCAAGTATCATTCTTGGGACATGTTATCTCCAAGGACGGAGTGATGGTCGACCCGATCAAAATTGAGGCCGTAAGTAACTGGTCCAGACCCAAGAATGCCAGCGAGGTCAGAAGTTTTCTGGGGCTAGCAGGCTATTACAGAAAATTCGTAGAGAACTTCTCTCGGATTGCAGCTCCTATGACAGCTCTGACTAAGAAAGACAGGAAATATATTTGGACCGACGAATGTGAGAAGAGCTTCTCCGAACTGAAAAGGAGGCTGACTAGCGCTCCTATATTGACTCTCCCGGAAAGTGATACGGGTTTCGATATGTACAGCGACGCATCCAAACTGGGACTCGGAGCTGTGCTTATGCAGAATGGGAAGGTGATTGCCTACGCCTCTAGACAATTAAAGGAACATGAAAAGAATTATCCTACCCATGATTTGGAATTAGCAGCGGTGGTCTTTGCGCTAAAATTATGGAGGCATTATTTATATGGCACTCGGTGCAAGGTCTTTACTGATCACCAGAGTCTGCGGTATTTCTTCACCCAGAAAGACCTGAATATGCGACAACGCCGATGGCTCGAGTTGGTCAAGGACTACGACTGTGAGATCTTGTACCATCCGGGAAAAGCCAACAAGGTAGCGGACGCTCTCAGTAGAAAATTTTGTGCTGCATTGTTGTCTTTATCAGCTATTTCACGACCCTTAGGGGAAGAGATTATGGATTTCGGAATCGAGATTATATCAGGACGGCTTTCTACCCTACAGATTGCGCCGACATTATTTGATGGTATTCTGGAGAAGCAGAATCTTGATCCGAGTCTTCAGAGAATCAGGCAGGAGGTTCTTGAAGGCAAGGACGAGGGATTCCGGATTTCCGATAGTGTAGTCTTATATCTCCGGGATCGATTATGCGTTCCCGACGACTCCGACTTACGGATGAGGATACTCGAGGAAGCTCATGGCACACCTTATGCGATGTATCCTGGGTCTACCAAGATGTATCAAGATCTGAAGGGCAAATTTTGGTGGTCCGGCATGAAGAAAGATGTAGCCCATTATATCAGCATGTGTTTGACCTGCCAGAGGGTCAAAGCAGAACACCAGAGACCTGGGGGAGTTCTGCAGCCTCTACCTATTCCCGAGTGGAAATCGGAGGACATATCTATGGATTTCATATCAGGGCTGCCTCGGACTACGAATGGATATGATAGTATATGGGTTATTGTGGACCGACTGACCAAGTCCGCGCATTTTCTGGCTATCAGGATGACTTATTCAGTTGAGCAGCTGGCTCAACTGTACGTCAAGGAGATTGTCCGACTACACGGGATTCCCAAGACCATCGTCTCTGACCGAGATGGTCGATTTACTTCTAATTTTTGGGGACACGTGCAGAAGGCCCTTGGCACGAAGCTGAAGTTCAGTACAGCCTTTCACCCCCAGACTGACGGGCAGACTGAACGAGTAAACCAGATACTAGAAGATATGTTACAAGCTTGCACCATGGACTTCAAGGGAAGCTGGTGTCGATACCTGAGCCTGGCAGAGTTTGCTTATAATAACAGTCATCAGGCTACTATCGGGATGGCACCGTACGAGGCACTATACGGCAGAAAATGCAGATCTCCTTTATGCTGTCATGAGAGTGGTGAAAAGAGGGAGATGGGACTCCAGACCGATATTATTGATGAGACCACTCAGGCTATAAAGAATATCCGCCAGAGGATAGAGACTGCTCAGAGTCGGCAGAAGAGCTACGCTGATAAACGACGTCGACCACTCGAGTTCAAGGTTGGGGATTCGGTATTCCTGAAGGTAGCCCCTATGAAAGGGGTGATGAGATTCGGAAAGAAGGGGAAGCTGAGTCCGCGCTACGTGAGACCCTATCAGATTTTGAGACGAGTAGGCAAAGTGGCCTACGAGCTGGAGCTACCGCCGGAAATGGCGGCTATCCACAACGTCTTCCATGTGTCGATGCTCAAGAAGTGTACCCCTGATGCGAGTCAAATGATGGAACCCCCACCAGTGCAAGAACAGGAGAGCCTTAGTTCCGAACGCCGCCCGATCCAGATCCTCGATCGGGAAGTTAAAAAGCTAAGGAACAAGGAAGTACCCTTAGTAAAGGTTCTGTGGCAGAATGAACAATTCGAAGAAGCCACCTGGGAACGAGAAGAGGCAATATGATTAAAGTATCCGGAACTGTTTTAAAAGTTTGGGACGAACTTTTTATAAGGTGCGTAGGATTGTAACATCCCAAATTTTACGATTTGAGTACCTGGGAATTGTTTAAAGTTCGGGACGAACTTTTTATAAGATGTGTAGGATTGTAACACCCAAAAAATTTCACCATGAATAATATTGTGAATTCATTATGAAATATTATGTGAATAATATTGTGAATTCATTATGAAATATTATGTGAATAATATTTTGGATTCATGGAAAATTATTGTAAAAATATTATGTAAATAATGTTATGAATTCAGAAAAAAAAATTATTAGGAAATTTCATGATGGGCTTGGCTTAATGGGCTTTGATATGGATTAGTGCAAATTGTGATAAAAAGAAGAGGTAGAAAGGAGGAAGCAAGGATTGAACCTTGAACCTCCTAGTTGCACTCACCATGTCATAACCAATGAACCAAGCAATGTTTCTTGTAGAGAGAATAAGAAACATTCTTGTTGAATCGAGGCAAGCGAAGAGACATGTCTCATCATGAGAAAAGTATAAATAAGGGAATGAGAAGTTAGATTAACTTCCTCTTCCTCTTCCTCACTCACTCCCACCGAAACCCCTCTTCCCCTCTCCTTGCATTTTCGAAAAACACACCCTAGGGTTCTAACCCTAGGGAATTTGGAAGGAAGAAGACCCTCCAAGATCTTGCCCTCTATTAGGGCCAAAGAGTTTAGAGAAGTTCTAGCAAAGAGGATTTTCACTTGCCCTCCAAGTCTAGGGTACCCTACGGTTTAAAGAGAAGGTGAAATTCCAGCGCAAGGATGTAAGTGTCCTCTCGCCTGCAGTGTAATCGCTATTGTTTGATTTGTATGTTCTTCTTGTTGTTGTTTTTGAAAAAGGGAACCTTCTTCCCTTGTAACCATTCGGCCGCCACCAAGCCTTGGGTCTTGGTTACTTCTTGTTGCATGAGGAGACCCCTAGGAACTTAGGGTACATATGTATGATGACTTCCCATCATGTTGTGATAACAAAAAGTAGGGTTAGCCACCCTACAACTTTCGGCCAAGAGGAGAAAGGCTAGGGCTTTTGGGTTGCTTGCTATCCTATTATGTTCCCATGATTAGTAGTGTAGATAAAGTGTTTGTGTAAATGTTTGTGTGAAGATTGGATGTCAAAAACCTAGCCTAGCCATCCTACAAGTTTCGGCCACCCCTTGTAATTTAGGGTTAGTGGAAGCTAACCCCACTTTGAGGTATAAACCATGTTTCAATTGTTAACATGAAGTGCACTTGAGGTGTTTGTAGAAATGCATGAATGAAAATCCAAAAGAATCCCCTACCCTTGACTTTCGGCCAACCATGGTTCTAGGGTTGGGAAGTACTTAATGAAACCATGAAGCATGCTACCACTTATATGATGTGTGTATAATTTATATGATCCATCTTGTTAGGTATACAAGCATGCCTTATAGCCCATGGGGCACCCTTATGACATGAATATGATGTGTTTGATAATATGCTTGAAAAAGGATACTCTACGGAAATTGGGATCAAGAGCACCCCTAAATGTGTGGTGTGTCCCTAGGGGATCATGAGCACCCTTGATGAGTGGTGTGTCCCTTTAAGATGTTATTAGGAGTACCTTTAAGCATATATATATATATGTAATTACATGTTAAGATACTTTACTTTGAAAGTTGTGTACCCGACTCGGAAGGGGGTCGTTAAACAAAATCCAATGTACATGTTAACTGAAGGTCATGGCATTGGTAG
This sequence comes from Boesenbergia rotunda, assembly GCA_024364735.1. Classification (NCBI taxonomy): domain Eukaryota; kingdom Viridiplantae; phylum Streptophyta; class Magnoliopsida; order Zingiberales; family Zingiberaceae; genus Boesenbergia; species Boesenbergia rotunda. Next base: position 160,374 of record JAGFNQ010002126.1, read on the forward strand.
GACGGAAGGGTCCTGCCCTAATTGGATTGGTGGCTCGCTACCCCAACTCATTAGGGAACGCGCTTGATGTGGTACTACAACTGGGCCCTAGATGATACTATATTTTTAAGTACTTACCTTTATGGAACCTTTTGAAAAGCATTTTCTCATTATGTGATGATCTTGTTCTGTAAAGCACTTAGAAATATTTGATGTGATGCTTATGATGCTTATAATTCTATCCTGATTACTGTGTACATGATATGATGTATCGAAATGGATTTTTGCGAGTAAGCCCGGATTCTTACTAAGCATGTTTTGCTTACTAGTTTCATGTTGTTTTTCTTATGCTGCAGATAGCGGTAAGAAATACTTGAACTAAAGGAAGAGGCAGAGGGAAAGCTAAATGATGTGTGTGGTGATGGTTCAGGAAAGAAAGAAGGATTCTTATCTACCATTTTTGTCTAGAATCTAAATTGCTTCCACTAAAGGATTACAAGTTGTATTACTATACTCTGATTGTGTGATGACTATAACTACTCTACTGTTGGTCAAGTTAGTGATATGGAACCTATGTCATGTTAGATAACTCTATGCTTGGTTGAGTTTAGAATTTAACTGATACATGTGAACTTTATATAGAGGAAGACACTATCATTAGATGTCTAATTTTTGTTGTATGCATGCTAAGTGAAATGCTATAGAGTTCCTATTTCCTGTTGCTTATGAATGCTTCTTATGCATGTGTCTAAGGCTAGATAACTCATGCTACATTCCTACTTGAGATTCCATGCTATAGTGTATTTATTGATGCTTGAAATGAGGTTTGGGTTGAGAGGAGGGCCGGCTGCCCATAGGTGCCGGGACCCATGCCCCTTGGCTAATGCCTTGTTTTCCTCTCCTTCAATGTTATGCTTAGCTGTTTAATTGGATCACTTGCAGTAGGTTATGTTTTAGATCATGCCATGCTCTATCTTGCTCAAACCATGTTTAGATCAGTAAATTACGAAGTTAAATGATCTTCCTATTATGTTGTAAATGCATGTTGATATAAGAAACATGGCTTGGTAAATTAGTCCTCAACAAGCATGCTTACTACTCTTCTTGCTTTGTAATTGTTTCTACTAGATATACATGCTTAACATGATAAATGATATGAATGTATGGACCCGTAACCCCGCCTTTAGGGTAGATATAAGGGCGGGCGTTACTTGTAGGGTAGGGGAAATTAGGATTTTTGAAATCAACATTCACACAAGCATTTACACAAACACCTCACATACATATCATGCCCCTTATTAAGCATAGATTACATCATGGGATAATTGTGCAACCCTAAACTCTAATCCCTCTAGGGTTGGCCGAAAGTGTAGGGTAGGGAACAAAGTTGGGTTTTTGTAACCAAACATTTATACAAACACCTTGTCTACACTATCATATAATACACTAAACATAAAATACATCATAGACAAATTCAACTCTTAAATCCCTAATTCCCTTGCTTTGGCCGAAACTTGTAGGGGGTGCAAACCCTAGTTTTTGTTATCACAACTTGAAGGAAAATCATCATACATATATACCCTAAGTCCCAAGGGGTCTTCTCATGTAACAAGAAGCAACCAAGGCCTTCCCTTAAGGGGTGGCCGAAACTCACCTAAGGGCAAATCCCATTTTCGGAAACAACAAGAAGAATGAAATCATACACAACAATTACACTGCAGACGAGGGAATACTTACTTCCTTTCGCTTGAATTTCACCTTCTCTAAACCTTTAGGTAACCCTTGGTTGAAGGAGGGTGAGTGTTCTCCTTACTAGCACTTCCCTAGAACCTTTGGCCCTAGTAGAGGGCAAGATCCTTGGATGGTCTTCTTCCTTCCAATTCCCTAGGGTTAGAACCCTAGGGTGTATTTTTTCGAAAATTGAAAAGGGAAGGGGAAAGAGGGTGTCTCGGTTTTGGAATGGGGAGAGTGAGGAAGAAGAAGAGAGGATGTTATTCCAACCTCTCCCTCACTTATTTATACTTTTCTCATGAAGGGACATGTCTCTTCACTTCCCTGGCTTTAACGAGAATGTTTCTTATTCTCTCAACATGAAACATTGCTTGGTTCATTGGTTATGACATAATTAGTCCAACTAGGAGGTTCAAGGTTCGATCCTTGCTTCCTCCTTCCTACACTTTCTTTTTATCATATTTTGCACTAATCCATATCAAAGCCCATTAAGCCAAGCCCATCATGACATTTCATAATAATGTTTCATGAATTTTTCATATTTCATATGGGAAAATTTTGGGGTGTTACAGCATGATTGGTAGCCTACTTTACTTGACCGCAAGTAGACCTGATATCTTATTTTCTGTAGGAATGTGTGCTAGGTACCAAACTTGTGATAAGGAATCCCACTTAACAGCCCTAAAATGAGTACTTAGGTACATTAAGGATACCCTAAATGTAGGGATTTAGTATCCTAGGACTTCCACTTTTGAATTATCAGAATATTCTGACTCTGACTATGCTGGGTGAAAATTAGATAGAAAAAGTACCAGTGGAAGTTGCCAACTATTAGGACATAGCCTAGTCAGCTGGTGTAGTAGAAAGCAACACTACGTAGCATTATCCACAACAGAAGCAGAATATGTTGCCCTAGGAGAATGTGTAGCACAACTTTTGTGGATGATGCACACTCTTAAGGACTTCCAGCTTGACAACACTCGAACCCAAGCCTATATTGATAACATTAGTTCAATCAACTTGACTAAAAACCCAATTCAGCATTCCCGATCAAAACATATAGAAGTTAAACATCATTTTGTAAGGGATCATGTAGCCAGGGGTGAGATAGTACTTAAGCATGTGGACTCAAAATCCAACTTAGCTGATATCATTACAAAACCCTTATCTGAGTCTGAGTTTAGCTTACTAAGAAGGCAATTAGGGTTGTGCTTAGTAGAATAGGACTGATCTATATTTTTTTCTTAAAAACTTTTCCTATTATTCTTAATTTGTTTTCAAAAATTAGCAAATTTATCATTTCATTTATCAAGTTTTTGAAATTTAAAATGATTTTCCGACTTAGTTTTCTTTCAAAAACTACCCTCTTCAAAACTAGGGTTTTTTCACAAATGGACTTAGCTTGGGCCCTAACCCTAGAACTGCATGCACCTACAAATCTAGAAGCCAGTATCTCACAAGCACCTTAGGGTACTTTTGAATGATAACTAGACTGGGTTGAGATGCTTAGGACTATGTCTTGATTCAAGATGCTATAAGTCAGTGCATCTGCAGTAATTGGGGCAATTAATACAAGTTGAACAACAATCAGGTTAAGTGTCAAGCTTACAAAATCTAACTTGATCAGATCACTTAACTTGACTAACCCAAGTAAAAGCTACTATTTATGACAGTTAGTTAGTAGCTAATTGGGTTAGACAGGACCCAAACAAGATCGGTTTAAATTGGTTTAGTCCTCTTCTATTGCTTGCTGAAATTCACTAGAGTTGGTTCAATACGGAGTTCCAATTTGTTTAACTAGCTCTAATTCAAAAATGAATTACAATAGTTTTTTTTTTGATATATGGAAAAGGGGGAGAGAAAGAAGAGAGAGAAAATTTTCAAAATTATTAAAAAAAATTTATCCTTTTTCACAAAAAGCTAAGTATTTCTACGTGCTTAAAAATAATGTTTTTGCTAAAGTAGTTCAAATTTTTCCTAAAATTGTTCTAAGCATCTTCAGAGTACATCCAAAATTTTTAAAGGATTTCCAAAAAAATTTCTTAGTGCACTTATCTTGAAAATATTTCTAAAAGAAAATTTTCCTTAGTAAACAAAATTTATCTGAGCTAAACTCTTTTGAAATGTTTTTTTGGAAAATGTATTTAGCAAACATTTCTAAGTGAAATTGTTTTAAGCAAAAGTGTATTACGATTTTCTTTAAAGTATTTTTCAAGCAAATTTTTTTAAGTATAAAAAGCTTGCAAGAAACTTTATTGAAAATTTTCTAAGTGTAAGAAGCTTGGAAGAAACCTTTTGCAAACTTTTTCTAAGTGTCAGAAGCTTGCAAGAAACCTTTTGCAAATTTTTTGTAAGTGTAAGAAGCTTGCATGAAACCTTTTGCAAATTCTTTTTAGTGTAAAGAAACCTGCAAGAAATGTTATGAAATTTTTTAAGTGTAAAAAGCTTGCATGAAAGTTTTTGAAAATTTTCTAAGTGTAAAAAGTACCTTTTCAAAAATTACCTAAGTATAAAAAGATTGAAAAACTTTCTAAGTGTAAAAAGTTTTTTGGTGCAAATGCTTTTGCTTTTGCTTTACTTTTGGAAAACACTTAGTCAAAAACGTAAAACTTTTTCCTGAATTTTGAAAAACACTTAGCACTTAGAAAGTTTACAGAATCCGCATGACATTGAAAATTTCAAGGGGAGAATGTGCAATTCAGGCGGAAATAAATTTCTATTGTTAAATTATTATTGTTGTTAGATTGCAATAATATGTTGTTTAACTTAACTTTTTGAACCATGTTAGCATAAATCAAAAAAGGGGAGATTGTTAGTGTCGGAAGCGCCAAAGTCGAACCTATGTTTTGATAATGACAAAGGATTCAGAAGTTAATATAGGACCAGTGTCGTCGATAGAGGAGGGGGGTGAATATCAACCATGAAAATTCTCGTGGAAATCTTCGTAAAACTTTCGTTCGTACTGGACTCAGAGTGTTAGTGCAGCGGAAAATAAAATAGAAAGAACACAAGGACACAACGGGATTTATTTACTTGATTCCCAACCCCCCAGGGTCAGTACGTCCAAGGCCTATATACTCGGCGTGAGTCCACTATTGGTCTCCTTTCCCAAATTTCTGGAGGTGGAGAAAACCCGTCTTACAGTATAGAAGTACAATCAAAAGTAAATCAATGTAAGTACAGAATAATAAATGCAAACCGAACAACTAGGGTTTGAAACTCGGCCGATCTAGACCTCTGAAGTGCCGTGCACTTCCTCTTGGAGCCTCCCAGTCGTATAGCCTCATCTTTAGCGCATTGTCATAGATCAGAATGCTCAGAATCACTTCCAGTAGTTGTGATTGAAGCAGAGGGGTCGAAGCCCCTTATATAGGCTTCGTACGGGTGCCTGATACGCTGGGGGCGCCCCTACAAACTCGGTCAAACCTTATGCCTACGCAGACCTTGCCGTGGCTAATAAAACCTCTGACCAGGGTACCCCGGACCTCCAGGGCGCCTGCGTGAAGGCTTATCTATGTTTCGACCTCGAAACAGCAAATACAGCTTTCAACTTGGGCGCCCCGGACCTCCCGGGCGCCCTGCTTGAAGCCTATTCTGCCTTCTTCAACTAAACTAAACCTTTTCTCATTTTCTTGGGCGCCCCCATCATACTAGGCGCCTGGCTTCAAGGCTTTCAACCCAAGACTGGGTTTTAAGCTTTGATCTGGGTGCCCCATCAGTGGAGGCACCTGGCCTGGCTGTTTCCAGCCTTTTGTCTGCTTTGTCTCCGGTTCTTGGTACCTGCAAGATACACAAACACAAAGAAAATATACATACAATATTAGCCTTAAGGACTTGGTTCGGACTTCGAATTTCCATGAAACCCTAGGTTGAACCGACGCAAGTTCCCACCCTCAAGAACACGCCTTTCACCTACTCCTTTCAGGAGACGGTTGCCACCCAGTCCTTCGGGTAGACTTTTGCTTAGCTTCTGATATTTCCGGACCTCGAGACGCCCAAACCCTGACCCGTCTCTACTTTTGTCCTTAGTCATCGCTCAGCTAAGTTGCTCAGTCCCTCGGACCAAGACTTCGTGCCCAAACCCTAAGTCCAGGACTTCGGTGCCCAACCCTCGGCCAGGTCTTCATGCCCAATTCTCCGAACCAGGTCTTCGGTGCCCAACCCTCGGCCAGGTCTTCTTGCCCAGTCCTCGACCAGGACTTAGTGCCCACCTTCTGAGCAGGTCTTCGGTGCCCAGCCTTTTGCCAGGACTTAGTGCCCAGTCCTCGACCAGGACTTCGTGCCCACTGTCCAAGCAGGTCTTAGTGTCCAGCTTCACTCACCAGGTCTTAGTGCCTAGGTTAACTAGGACTTTTCTTCCACTTTGGTTACTCCTCTTTTGCTCACCCCCCCCCCTTGTTCAATGTATCACTGACTTAAGTGTATTGTCAAACATTAAAACACTTGGAGGAGGACATCACTGATGCAACTTGCACCAACAATCATCCCCTTTTTGATGTTTGATAATATCTTAAGTTAGATTGGTTGAAAGGGCTAACTTACTATCCTTGGGATAGAAAACAAAAAAAATGATATAAGTTTATACATGTTTTGAAACTACGTTTTTGATCTTTGGGAGAAAATTTTTTTTCTAACTTATGCGCACCTCTCCCCCTTTGTCATACATCAAAAATCACCAGAAATACTTGCGTCAACAATGAAAACATTTGGTTCTTTTTGAAAATACTTAGTATAAGTTTTTGAAGGCATACCATAAAACTAAGTACTTAAGTATTTTGAACTTAGAAAACTTAAACAATATTGTTTTTGAAAATACCGTATTTTTCAAAAAATACTATGAGCTTTGAAAGTTACAAATACCTTGAAATATGATCTTTGAAATATGCAAGTACTTTTGAAAAAAATAGATTGAGAAAATCTAAGTACTTTTGAAACATATTATGCATTTTTTGGCAATCTAAGTACTTCTGAAAAAAGTAAATTTTGAGAAGTATAAGTACTTGACATGGCTCCTTTTCCAGTCTGACACAATCTTAGGAAATCTTGTTGACTACAAGGACATTTTCCTAAGTGTCCTGAAAAATTCTCCAAATTCAAGTAAGTACTATTTCTAAATAGAATTTTGAAAAAAATGATAGTATTTGAAAATATATGTAAGTACATTTTGAAAAATGTATTAATTTTTGAAGACATAATATTTTACTTGACTTAGTTTATCTTCCTGTCTGACACAATTAATCATAGGAAACCTTGTTTACTACAAGGACATTTTCCTAAGTGTCCTGAAAAATTTTCAAACTCAAGAAAAACACTATTCCAAATTGATTAAAACCAGATGAATTTTTGAAAATAATAGTATTTTTATAGAAAAATGATAGTCTTTGAAAGGATACTTATGTTTTCAAAAGGATTTGAAAATACCACGCATGAAAACATTTGAAATATTCCTTTTAATTTGACCTCCTTGACGGACCCAAAATGAGCTGTCACAAATGTGGGTCTCAAATTTAAATGTATATGAAATGCTGGAAACCCTTTTTGCAATCAAAATCTGAAAATGTAGCTAAGGGGCCATAGGTCGTATTTTTCCAAGGGACTAGTTGACGTTGTGTGATTTGAGCTCGTGTTTATGTGTCATTTGTGTTTTGGGTTTCAAAGAAGTAATTGGGTTTTGGGTTGTAATTCAGAGATGAAATCACAATGAAAATTAAAGAAACTCAATTCATGAACTGAGAAAATAGATGGCACTTAATAACACAACCTATGGAAACCTAATCAAAGCACTTATGAAATTTTTGGAAATTGATTTCTGATTTCAAACACAAAAGAAATGCTAAGCAATGAAGTAGAGGCAATGATGGGAGTTTTCGGTAAGCAAATCGAGCTTAAAACAAGTGCTAACTATGGAAGTCGGAAATTAAGCAAGCAACAATATTAACTCAAACTTACTATAAATTTTTGGAAGCTAACCAATGCAAAGAAAATTCAGGAATTCTAAAGGTGATATCAATAGACTTCAAAAGGTGTCCTACACCAAAAAAAACTAGTGAAAATCTGATGCAAATCAATGCTCCAACAACTTGGCACGCAAGATGAAACTCTTGTGCCAAGGCTGAATTCTTGTGCTAAAAAAAACTAATTCTAACAGTTCGGGATTGCAGCTGATCAAATGCAATTTGAAAAGCAAACTATCAATGAAAAACCTTACAGGAATGGATGCAGAATTTCAGATCAGGTTACAACCAATTCGAGCAACTAAAACTTGAAATGAACTTGCGAACTCAATGCAGAAATGCAGAAATAAATGAATGCCTTGTGAAAATTCAGAACTGATTTGGATGTGAAAACCAAACAAGCAACAGAAATTAATTTCTTGCAGCTAATGCTCTGTAAAGTTCCTTAGAAATGAAACTTAATTGCGGCAAGTTCAGAATCTACAGACTAAAACACATTGAAACTGATACTAAATAGCAGAAGTTAAGTTGATACGCTAGCTAAACTAAAACTTGAATTAAAACTGCTGGCAACCAAAACTAAACTCTATGTTAACTAACTAGCATCTTCCTAGCTCGAATGCAGCAATTTAACACTTACTAAATGAAGAGTCGAATTAGAAAACCAGCTACTCTAATACAAATTTAGAACTGAAGGTGAACACAGGAATTAAAATGGCACACTTTTGAAATTGGCACGCAAGCTATTAACAGAAAAATAAGATGAAATAACATTCAATTGATCACTAACAAACTTCCTAAACTACTTAACTTGAAGAATTTAGGCTAAATTACAGCTAAACAACTTAAGAACGTAAATTACAGTAACTGAAAAAGAAATTCAGAAACAGAATAGTTGCGGCAAGAATTATAGCTAATTCAAAAACAGCAAATTCAATAAGAAACTACTCCTCATCCCTTCTCCAACTCAAGAGCTCCTTGGTCGTCAATCAAGGGAGAACCTCGGACCCGCAAGCTCAACAAATCAGTGGATGAACTGTCTTTGCTACCGATTCCAATCAGCCCCTGCTCAAGCCGAAATCTGCATCCAATTTCTTCAAACTCGCTGTGGTGGCTTGCGATTGTGATTAGGGAATGATCCGAACCTTCCAAGGAACCCCTCTGGACAGCTCGGATGCAGTGGAGATGGTGCACAGCTGAGCTCGCTGAAATCGGATAACAAAGCTGCTGAAACCTCACGCAGCCTTGCTATTGAGCAAAACCCAATCTGAAAACCTCACTGAGACTCTCTTCACTGACCTAGCTCTTGCTCTAGTGAAGGATTGAGGGATCACGCCTTCGGATGGATGAAGAACATGAAGAACACGATGAACACGCGAAGGAAGCTACTGTTGTGGTGAAGACGCGATGAAGGGAAGAAGCTGCGCAAAAATTTCCTTAAGTAATTAACATTGGACGGCTCAGATTGAATTGAGGAAATCCAACGGCTGATCTTGCTCTGGTTTGAGCCAAACTTTGATGATGATGATCTGGGGTCAGGATCTGCCTCGTGGTAGCTCAGATCCTCTAGATGTACAACGGATGGTTCAGATCATCCTAATCTTTGAATGGACGATCTAGAGCCCTCCGAGCTTGATCCAACGGTTGATTTAGCTCTGATTGGAATGAAACTTTCAGATCATGATCAGAATGCTTGATCAACCCTAACCCTAGCTCGGATTACTTCAGATGGTCCCGGATGGCTCAGATCTAGCCGCTTTTGAATCGGACGACCCGGATTAATCATAAGCTTGATAATTCGATCCGGTTCCACTCCCGACTCAAGTTTGACCCAATATTCCCTAAGTCCATGAACCCTTCATGCGTACAAAAATAGATCAAGGATTTAGTGGCCAAATAATCTAAATATGTGTAAATTTGCAATTAAGTCCAAAATAAGAGGAAATTCTAAAACCTAGGGTAATTTCACAATTTAAGCAATAAAAACATAGGTCAAACATGAATTTAAGCAACTCAAATAATCAATAAAATGGTACTTATCAACTCACCCACACTTGAGCTTGAGCGTCTCGCGAAACTACTAAGTATGTATCCCTTAGGTTTTCTAAAGCATAATTAGAAGCAAATGAAAAGAAATTACCTAAGGTTGTCAATTCTCAAAAATCTAAGCTCTATGGATTAGTATCTTGTCCTTAAATCAACAACTTGGTCTTTTCATCTATCATGAGTCATTGAGATGAATTCAACTCACTAGCCTTTCAAGGGAAATTTTGGTGGCTCTCTCCTTAAGTTCTAAGTTGATGATGGAAGTGGAGCTCACTCAAACACACATGCTTCTTGCACTACCATAGGCTTGCTTATTATCTAATCTCCACCATTATTCATGATTAGGATCAACATCTACAAAAACAAATGAAATACATAGAAATAGTAAGAAATGGAGCAAAAATCAAGGAAATGGAAAAATGGATAAAGTGGAAGACTTGAGTGCTTGAGGATATTTTCGATGCTCTTTGCTTGTCTATACAGTCCTCTAGGGCTATAAAAATGCGGTGGAGTTAATCTTGAACAATGACTTCGACTTGGATGAATAAAACCCTAGTGATCTCAATGTGCCAACTTCCACCTTGCGTGCCAAATTTGCTTGCTTTTCTTTTCTCATTCTTCTTTTTCTTCTTTCTTTCCAGCTCAGATTTGTATCAAAGAACATATGATATCAAGTGAAATAGATACTCAACATAAAATTTTCACTCAAGAACCCTTGTAACTCACTCTTGATACACTTCCTTTACAAGTTGGCACACTTTCATCATTTGTTCTCTCTTTTTTTTTCTTCAGATTTCGGCTTCTCAACATCACTTTGATACCTTGCAATTCTCTGGTTGCCTTACATCAGTTAGCATCAATTAGTACTTGCATCAAATGATAGTGGAAACCTCAAGTGTTTCTCTCACAAATTCAAATCAGCACATGGAATTTCAGCCCCTTGCATTCTTCTTTCTTTCTTCTGTTCTTGATCTGAAAAATCCAAACAACCACATTTCTTTCTCCTTTGATCAGCAGTGGATGTGCCTAACAATTTTAGATACATTCCTATACCTACTGCCTTGATTCATAGCCTCAAAAACTCAAATTCGATTGCAAGTTGGTACAAAACTGCCTTGATAGCATTTCTACTAATTTCTATTCTTTCATAACTGAATTTTCAGCTTAAGTATCAACTTGCTGCTCTCCAAAACCTCTGATAGCTGACAAGTGGTCTTTTTGCAATCCAATTCTCAACTGATCCAAATCTATTTTGGATCAGATTTGGCACAAGCTTCCTTGGCACAAGATTTTTTTTCCTCCTTGCTTTGGCGTGCCATCTTCTCTTTTTTTTTTCTTTGCTTGCCACTTTGTTCCCTTTTGTTTTGTTCTTCTGTTTTCCTCTTTTAGGTTCAGTTATGTTGTGGCCATACTTCAACCTAGCACTGCCATGAGCTTCAAGAACAGCAGATGCAGTCCACTTGAAGCTTGTGAGCTGTAATTTCTGCAACTGTTTTTGCTTTGAACATTTCTGAATTAAATCAGTTTCTGACTGTTTTGCTTCGAGTTTCAGCTCCATGGCATCCATTTTAATTCTCTGATTTCTTTAAGCACTTAGCATCAAGTAGTATTTGCTTCAATAGTAGTGGAGAATTCAAGGGTTCCACTCGAAATTCAAATCAGCACATTGAATTCAGCCCCTTTCCTTCACTGCATTTTCTCAGCTTCGAAAATCCTAGCATCCAAATTCCTTTCTTGTTCTGATAGGCTGTGATGTGCTTACAATTTGTGATACCTTCACACCCTTCATTTCGTAATTCACATCCATTGAAAACTTAATCTCATGTCCAATTGATACCAAACTACTTGCATGGAAATACTCCAATCTGATTTCTTTTCTTTTTCTTCCGCATTTCAGCTCACCTTTTCATTTCAAGTCTTTGATTTCTTAAATACTCAACATCAGTTAGCATCCATTAGTGTAGTGTAGAGTTTAAATTATTCCACTTGAAAATTTCTGCCCACAAAGTTGAATTTCAGCCAACCTCTTTCATTTTCTACATCCACTTCGAAACTTCTAGCAGCCATTTGTTTCTTAGATCCGAAATTGAATGTGCACCTTCAACTTCAGATACATTTTACACTTAATATCTTGATTCATAGCTTCTTAAAATTCAGATTACATTCAAACTTCTGATCAGTGAGTTGGATTTCTGCTTTGGGTTCAAGTTAACACAGCTGCAAATCATCTCTGCATCTTTTGATACTTTCAGCTTATGCCAGCTTCTGTCAACTTACAGCTTACTCCCTTTTCAGTTTCTTCATTGCAGAAGCTCTCAGATGTAGTACTCGGCAGCTACAAATGCAATGCAGTTCAGATTTGGGCAGTTTCAGAATTTTTTTTTCTCAGCTTTTGATCAGTCTTCACTCAGCCTCATTTCCAGAATTCAATTCAGATTGTTTCCAGCTCCCATGCACTCGGCAGCAAGCCTACATTAGTTTCAGTTCAGAATAATTCAAGGTCTGCTAGAATTGAATCCTTTTCTTCCCTTTTTGCACCAATTCCTGCCTTGGGTGCCAATTTTTTTCTTCTCAGCAGATTTTTTTTTCTTCTTCTCAGCCGAATCAAACTTGAAGTTCACTTCCTTGGATCTTCAAATGATGATCAAGAATCTTCACTTGTTTTCAATCCTTGCTCACTTCTTCTCACTTGATCTTGATACAAATCTTAACTTTTGGATCCAAATGCTTCCTTGATACAAAACTTTTCCCAAAACACTAATCACTCCCCCACACTTAATTCTTTGTCCGTCTCGGGCAAAATAGCATCAAGAAAACATCCCAAGCAAACAAATCCATAGAAAAATTGGGGTTAAGATTAGGAATAAGGAAAGACAATAGAATAGACATGATTTTTGCCAAAATTGATGTGGAAAGGTAAACAAAGTGATTAGTCTCTATAGATGTGATCCAATAATTGAAATATGATTTTGAAAGAACTTAAGCAAGTTCTAGAGTACAATAACATATGTGTATCACAAATATAAGGCTAATGCTCACTAGGCAAAAATAATTCATCTCAAGTCCTCAATCAAGAATCTAAAAAAAAGTAGTACTCAAGCATCCAAGAATTCATCCATGAGCTCAAACCTTAAGTTTTGGCAACTAAATTTAATTTATTTTCAAAAGACTCTAAAATGACAATAAGTTAACCTAGAGGGATACATTTATTCCTAATCATGCAAGAAAAAGTGCTAAAAGAAAAGACATGGTATTTACAATGACTTTTATTCATGTTACTCTACTCACGTGTTTATTAGCAAGAACTTATTTTAAAAGTGAAAACATGTAATAAAGGAAAAGGCAAGAAAGATCAAACTCCCTTTTATTTCTGGCGGTCGGAGTCTGTCAAGAAATAGCCTCCACCGTGGTAGTGGAGGAGTCTAGGTGTGCGAAAGAGCTTCTTTCATTTGTTCAACTTTACAGTGCATCACTCCCCCACACTTGGACTTTACAGCAACCTGTTCAGGTGGACGAAGGTTATTTAAATACAAGACCCATTTAAGAGGTAGAGTGTTTTGAATTAAAGTAAAATTATCTCCTCCCTCTTTATTCTTTTTGGAACACCCTCCAGGGGGTTTGAGCCTGTTCAGATGAAGCTCCCACTCCAGAAGTCTTCTGGACTCTGCAAAACCATGTAATATCCCTCTCAAGCGTGCAGGGTAAGAAAGAAATGAAATAATATCAGTCTTTGCATAAAATGTATCCAAAAATGCATCACATTCAATAAAATCAATTTTAGGCAACTCAAAGAATTTTTCACAATGAATATATACCCAAGATGCATCAAGAAACTTATCATAATCAATGAAATCTATTTTGGATACTTCAATGAAATTTTCATAATTATTTCCCAAACATGATATATCAAGAATTCTATCACAGCCAATAAAATCAACTTTTGGTACCTCTCTTGATGTTTCCAAAAAAATAAAAGAAATACTTACCTGATCGTGCTGAAAAATACCTGGAGGTTCCATAATGATAGATGTGTCCATAGCCTCCTCTTGGTCAAGTATAGGTTCCATATCAAGTTCAAGTTCTAGTAGGCACTCAACTGGAATAAGTGATCCTTGGGGCTCTGTGCAATCCCCTACACTTTGAATCTCAACAGAAATAGGTGATCCTTGGGGCTCTGTGCAATCCCCTACACCTAGAAAAACCTCTCCAGCTGGAAATACATCTGAAAAATTTTCTGAAAAATCCTCAGTCTCAGTAGTAAATACTCTCTCAGCCTCCTCTGAATCAATAGCTCCTCCAAAAAAATCGGGTAAAAATCCCTCAGCCTCTAACTCTGTCTGCTCCAGCTCCTCAAGAATATCCATGCTCCTGATGGAGTGATCCTCTCTAGGATGCTTCATAGCATCAAAAAGACTAAACTGAACCACCGTGTCTCCGATCTCCATGGAAAGTGTACCGGCATATACATCAATTTTGGTTCTAGCAGTCTTCAGAAATGGTCTTCCTAAAATAAGCGGAGAACGGTGTGCAAGATAATCTCCCTCCATATCCAAGATATAAAAATCTGTAGGAAATATTAGCTCCTTTACCTTCACCAAAACATCTTCAATCATACCTGCTGGGTGGATCTGGCTCCTGTCTGCTAGCTATATCACCACACCAGTGGGCTGTAAAGGGCCTATGCCAAGCATCTGGAAGACTAACCTGGGCATCACATTAATTGAAGCTCCTAAATCAAGCATAGCATCGTGGAATGTGGTGCTCCCTATCTCACAAGATACAGTAAACATCCCAGGGTCTTCACATTTCTGAGGAATGGTGTGGATAAGTGCTGAAATATTCATCCCAAAGCTGACCAACTCGTTTTCCTTAAGTTTCTTTTTGTGAACACAAAGATCTTTCAAAAACTTAGCATACTTTGGAATTTGTTTGATCATGGTCAACAAAGGCACATTTATCTCTACCTTACTGAAAAGTTCCACTAGTTCATTGAATTCCTTAGCCTTCTCCTCCTCCACTTGCTTTTTGGCTAGTGTTTTCCGCTGTGGAAAGGGTAAGGGAACCCTAAAGTCATCTTCTTTGGCCGGAGGTGGAGAGGCTGAAATTTTGGTTGCTATCCCCTACGAAGTGGCTGCTGTTCCTTGCGTCTCGCCACTGATTTCTTCTCCTTTTTCCACCAAATTTGGAGGGTTACTTGAGGAGGGAGTTGGGCATGGGCTAGGGTGGAATCAGCTGAATTTGAAGTCGTTTCATGGCTGTTTTGGGCTGGAATTGAAGTTGCTGTCCGGTTTTCTGAAATTTCAGCTCTTGGACCATTTGGAGATGAAGTAACCTTCCCACTCATCAAATAAATAGCACTCACGTTTCTTTTAGGATTAGGAACAGTTTGGGAAGGGAGTTGACTTGATCCATGAGCTTGACTTTGGTTAATCCCACTAGCCAATTGCCCTATTTGCCTCTCAACGTTTTGATTGTGTTGTTGTTGTTGTTGTTGTTGTTGTTGTAGAACTTGTTGTATTTGTTGTTGCCAAGCTTGTTGTTGCTGCATCATCTGTTGAAACATATCCTCAACCCTCTATTGGGGCACATTTCCTCCACTTGAGCTTCCATAGCCTCCTTGGTTAGAATAGCTTCTTGATTGACCTTGAAAACATGGCTGTTGGGGCTGATAGGAGGATGGAAATTGCTGTTGGTAGGGTTGATTAGCGGGCTGACATGCTTGGAAACCGTGCTGGGAGTTGTAGCCTTCAAAGTTCTGATTTTGAAGTGGAAAATTCGATGATGAGGTCTGAAAATTCTGACTTTGAAACCCTTGATTGTAGGGCTGTGAAATCTGATTATAGGGCTGGGAAGGCTGGAAATTTTGTTGGTTTTGAGTTTGGAAAGCTGGAAATGATTGAAAACCTTGTTGCCCTTGATGATATGGCTGGAATTGAGGCTGTGATTGCTGAAATAGGGGCTGCGGTTGCTGAAATGTAGGCTGAAAATTTGAATCCGAAGGCTGGAATTGCTGTGGCTGTTGGAATTGTGGCTGTGCTTGCTGGAAATTATGTGGAGGCTGCTACAATTGCTGCGTTTGAGGGTTTTGTTGGCAAAAAGAGTTCCCATATTTAAGATTTGGGTGGTCCCTCCAACCGGGGTTGTAAGTGGAGGAATAAGGATTATTTCTTGCTTGAAATTGTCCTCTCACCAATGCTACTACTGTCTCGTCTTATTGGAGGGTGGGACATGAATCTGAAGTGTGCTCTTGACTAGAGCAAATGCTACACACACTCATCACTGGATTAGCTTGTGGAGTTGCTGAAAGATTTGAGCCTTGATTTGCATTATTAACCTTCAATTCCTTAATAAGTGATGTGATCTCTGCCAGTGAATTCTGTTGGATCAATAGAGCCGATAGAGGGGGGGTGAATATCGGTAAACTTTCGAATTTATGGAGAGAGCAATTTGCACAGCGGAAATTAAAACACGCGAACACAGTATTTTTTACTTGGTTCGGAGCCTAGGTCGACTCCTACTCCAAGGCCCACGATCGTTGATCGTTTACTTTGGGCAATTCTATATGAACGCAAAATCAGTTTACAAAAAGAGAATTACAAGTATAGCACCATAAACTTTTAATAAAAACAATTCTCTTCTTTTACCGACGTCCGGTTGTAGGTTGACTTTCCGGGGCAGCAGGACGTCGTCGCTCGAGTTGGGCAGTTTCCAGACACGGCGTGAGCATAGAAGAGCATGGAAGCTTTGGTTCGAAGTTGATGTGAAAGGCTTGGGCGTTGGGTGCTATTTATAGCACTCCGGGGCGCCCAGGACGTCGGGGGCGCCCTGCCACGAGTCAGCCGATCCGGTTTTGGCTCGGTCAAGTGTTATCCCATCCGAATAGGGATAATTTTGACTCTGGGGGCGCCCTGGTCGCAGAGGGCGCCTTGGCTGACTTCTTCCGCGCAGAAATCTCGGTTGTGGATAAAGATGAAGCTTCGCTGACTTGGGCCCGGGGCGCCTTGGCTGCTGACGGCGCCCTGGGTGCTGAGGGCGCCCCGGGTGCTGAGGGTGCCCTGCCCAGTAAGCAGCCGATTCCCTTTTTGCTTCACTTGGTTCTGATTTACCTTCGGGGCGCCCTAGACACTCAGGGTGCCCTGCTCAGCTGCTGTCTCATTCCTTTGAGGCTCTCTGAGTTGCAGACACACGTTCCTTCGGTCCTGCATCCAGGGTTAGTCCAAAACATAATAAAGCAATTAATTATTATTTCATACAGCCTTAGCTGTCTTGGTTCTGACTTTGGTCTCCAAAATGGAGCCCTAGGTCGATCCGACGCCTACTATTCCCTCGATGGGGAACGCGTCCTCACCTACTCCTCTCGGGAGAATTTACCTGATGCCAACCACTCCTTTGGTTGGACTTTTGCCTGGCGATCCTTTGCCAGGGCTTGGATGCCGAGCTGTCCTTCGCCCGGTGCCTAGCTGTCCTTCGCTAGGGCTTTTCACCCTGGCATTCCTTCGCCAGGTGCCTAGCATTCCTTCGCTAGGGCTTTTCACCCTGGCATTCCTTCGCCAGGTGCCTAGCATTCCTTCGCTAGGGCTTTTGACTCTGGCATTCCTTCGCCAGTGTGTAGTAGTCCTTCGCTAGGGCTTTTTGCCTTGGCATTCCTTTGCCAGTGCCTAGCAGTCCTTCGCTAAGGCTTTTCCTGTACACTTGAGAAACTTGTTAGACAACAAGAAAGACTTAACTTTTGACCTCTGTTGCCATTATCAAAACACAGGATTGACTTTGGTGCATTCTGCACCAACAATCTCCCCCTTTTTGATTTATGGCAACCTTAGTTCAAAAAGTTAAGTTTAATCAAAAGCAAGAAATTTGTTTCCTCCCCCTGGAGAGACTCTCCCCCTAGATTTTTCAAAATTTCGTAGGGTTAAGAAAACTTCATTTGTACTTTGAAAACTTTAAGCTTTTAGGTACTCACAAGTCTTGAAGGTGTTAACTTAAGTACTTGGTGTAACGCCCCAAAATTTCCATTTTAAGGTCTTAAAGTCCTTAGAACTATTTAAAAATGGTTTAGAAATATTCTAGATATTTTTAGGAATTTTTAGAATATTTTTATGGAATTTTCCGTGTCCGTTTAGTATTTTTACTAAAAGAAATAGAGTTTTCGACAAAAAATTGCCTGGACGAGTTTTGAACCCAAGACCTCCCATGGGATCAACGACTTAAGTTGGTCGGGTTAACCAGGCGCCCCAGCAGGGGTGTGCTGAAAGAAAATAGAGAGATATTAAGTTAAGTTATAAGTTGGACTTAAATACCCCTTGGTATAAATAGAAGAACTTAAGTGGGGGTTTTATTTTTGGTTCGGCAACTTCTCCCCCTCCTCACCATCCGCCGACCCCCTCCTCCCCTCTCTTGTGCGCACGCCAACCACACCAAGCCTAGGGCTTCCCTCCGGTGGCCGACCAAGGCTCCTCTCCGAGAGAATTTCCTATATTCGGAATCCCCGCGACGAGAGGAACGCGTAAGCGCGAAGAAATCTCCGAGACTTCGAGTTTCTCCGGAACCTCCGACACCATTCTTGGTTGTAAGTCCAAGATATCGAAGTAAGTACTGCTCACCTGCAGTAAGAGGCGGTTTTCCGCAAGATTTTCCCGTTAGAAAGTTAAAATGCAATTTTCCTTAAAGTTTATGATTTTGCATGTAATCCTAGGTTGATCCATGCTTGTATAAGTTTGATTAAGCACCCTATATGAGGTTAGGGGCTAAGAAAAGTTATGAGAAAAGAAAAGAGAAGTTAAAGATAAGAAAAGAAAAGGCCAAGGCCTTAAGAAATCCCCAAAAGTCAAGACTTAGGGATTTGGGCACACAAGGGGCTCGTTAAAATGCCAAGGCATTTAAAGATAAGAAAGAAAAGAAAGAAAAGCTATTTTATTTTCTAAGGCCAGTACTCGGCGTCCAAGGGCGTCGTTAAAGAAATCCAGGTGTCCAATTCCAAGGTCTTGGCCCTGGTAGACCAAGGTCTGCTCTATTAGGATTGGTGGCTCGCTACCCCAACCTTTTAGGGAACGCGCATAAGATGGTACTTACGTCTTAAGTGGATCCAAGTGAGTATTATTTTCAAGTATATGCTTTAGCAAAGTTTTCTAAAGTTTAAGAAAGTTTTCTAAAAGTTAAAGAAAGATTTAAAAGTCAAAGAATTGCTAAAGTTTCGAGTTAAGCCAAGAACAAGTAAGTTAAGACTTATTAGTGCTTTAGTATGCATGTCTTGAGTTATACATGTTGTTTTAGTGTTTCTTTTAAGCATAAAAGTATCTCATGTGATTTCACATTGTTTTAAAAAGCATGCTTGCACATTTCGAGATTTTGTGAGCTAGATAGTACTTACTAAGCTTTTGCTTATTAGTTGCATTTCCTCTTGTTGCAGGTAAAGGTAAAGGCAAGCAATTCTGAAGGAAGACGACAAGGCGGTGCTGAGTGACGTGTGTGTGGTGGCTGACCTTGGAGAGGTCCTTGGGACAAGATGAATTAAAGACTCAAAGTGTATTTATTATAAAGTCTTAGTTTGAGTTAGATCATATAGCATTTATCCAAGTAATTGCGTTTTAGATATTTTGCATGTCTTAAAACCATGAGTAAAGATTCCATGTCATTTTAATTAGCATACATATCCTTATGATGGCATTGGATGAGTATGAGTGTGAGTAGTTTTGAATATTGATACTTGATGGAGCTATTTGATGCATATGCCAAGATATTGAGAGTTTCCCTTTGAATCAAGTTATTATTGCTATAAATATGCTTAGAGAAGTTGCATTACATCCCAACATGCTTTAGTGAGGTGTAGAACATGTGTTTTGGTATTATGAATGCATAGGAGTTAAGTTTGGTACAAAACTTTAGTTAAAAGTTCATATAGATTTTCATAACTTAATTACTTCCGCAAAAGTTCTAATTTCGAGTTTATGAAGTTGTTTTGATTGGCTAAAATGTTTAGGAAACTAGTATAGAGTATAGAAATGTTGTTGTGTCTTTGTATGGCTTGAAACCATACGTTTGGTGGACTTTTGATACAAGGTTTCGAATCTGAAATTTCAGACTTTCAGGCGTGCCAGTCGACTGGTTCAGTATCAGTCGACTGGTTCAGTATCAGTCGACTGCCCTATCGAACAGTAGCTTCTGTTCGATGCATCAGTCGACTGCCAAGAGGCCAGTCGACTGGTGCCGCGCCCAGAAACTTTCTGTGGCCGATACCAGTCGACTGGTCAGATCGCAGTCGACTGGTACCATTGCAGAGAAGTTCTATAGATGAAAAGAAGTGTGCCATTGTATCATGCATGACTATTAGAGTTAGAATATCATCCCTAGATAGATTTAAAAGAAAAAAAAAAGAAGTTTCGCATTCTTAGTCATGCAGTAGAGTCAAGATAGTAGATAAAGTAGCGGACCGTCTAAGGTAGAGAAGGCGGGTCGCTACACTTGGTAAGATTTCAAAAGCTTAATTACTAAATAAAACTTTAGTACATTTGGAAAGCTTAAGTACTTAATAATTTTGAAGATTTAAGTACTTTTGAAAAACTTAAGTACTTAATTAATTTTTGAAAAACTTAAGTACTTAATTAGTTAATAAGTAAAAAAACTTAAGTACTTAGTAAATAATTTGAAGAAGATTTTTGCTTAAGTACTTAGCTAACTTTGAAAAGGTTTTTGAAAAGTTTAAGTACTTTTGAAAAATTTTAAAAGGCTTAAGTATTTCTGTAAGCTTAAGTATTTTTGAAAAGGATAAGCAAAAACTTTTTGAATAAAGGATAGAGTGAAAAATATTTCTCAAAAAATATTTCTGCAAAATGTTTTACTCTCTCTTTCCTATCTCTCCCCCTTTGCCATATATCAAAAATAGATAAATGTAGCAAAAAAAAAATTTCATAAAGGAATTTGCTGTACTGAACCATTTTATAATATGATGAAATCAAATCATCCAATTTTCTCTGTAGGGACCTGTCTAACCCAATTAGCTACTTACTAACTGTTATATACAGTAGTTTTTGCTAGGGTTAGTCAAGTTAAGTGTTTCTGTTCAAGTTAGATTTTCTAAGCTTGACACTTAACTTGATTGCTGTGTAAGTTGTATTTAGTGCCCCAATTACTGCAGATGCACTGACTTAAAGCATCTTGAATTAAGGCAAAGACCTAAGCATCTCAACCCTTTCTAGGTTATCAATCAAAAGTACCCTAAGGTGCTTGTGAGATGCTGGCTTCTAAGTCTATAGGTGCATGCAGTTCTAGGGTTAGGGCCTAGGCTAAGTCCATTTTCGAAAAAGCCCTAATTTTTTAAAAGGGGTAGTTTTGAAAAAATAAAACTAAGTCGAAAGTGAAAACTGATTTTGAAATTAAGTAAAATAGTTTTTCAAATTCTATTTTTAGAAAACTGATTTTTTTTTTAAAAAAATAAGTAGAGCAGTAAAAAAAATGAGTTACTCTATTCTACAGAGCACAATCCTAACTGCCTTCTTAGTGAACTGAACTCAGATTCAGGTAGGGTTTTGTGAATATATCAGCTAAGTTGGATTTAGAGTCAATATGTTTAAGTACTATTTCACCCCTGGCGACATGGTCTCTTATAAAATGATGTTTGACTTCTATATGTTTGGTTCTTAAATGTTGGATTGGGTTTTTAGTTAAATTAATTGAACTTATATTGTCAATAAATACTTGAGTTTGGGTGTAGTTGAGCTGGAAGTCCTTTAGTGTATGCATCATCCACAAAAGTTGAGCTACACACTCTCCTAAGGCCACATACTCAGCTTCAGTTGTGGATAGGGCTACACAGTGTTTTTTCTGCTGTACCAACTAACTAGACTCTGTCCTAACAGTTGGCAGCTTCCACTTGTGCTCTTTCTATCTAATTTACATCCAGCATAATCAGAATCTGAGTATCCTGTCAAATCAAAAGTTGAGGTCCTAGGATACCAAATTCCTACATTTAGGGTGCCCTTCACATATCTTAGTATTCTTTTTAGGGCTGCTAAGTGTGTTTCCTTAGCACAGGTTTGGTACCTAGCACATATCCCTACAGCAAAGAGAATGTCAGGTCTACTAGCTGTAAGGTACAGTAGGCTACCTACCATACTCCTATAGAGTTTGGGGTCTACTGGTTTACCATCAGGGTCACTATCTATTTTTACATTAGTGGCCATGAGGGTACTTACACATTTAGAGTTATCCATTTTGAATTTCTTTATCAATTCTTTAGCATACTTAAATTGATGAACGTAGTTTCCATCCTTAGTTTGTTTAATTTGTAAGCCTAGGAAAAAGGTAAGCTCACCAACTAAGCTCATTTCAAATTCATCTTCCATTACTTTAACAAATTCTTTTAGGAAGTTGGTGTTGGTGGATCCAAATATTATATCATCTACGTAAATTTGAGCAATAAATATATCTTTTTCTAGTATTTTAATGAATAATGTTGAGTCAATTTGTATTGTTTAAATTCTTTAGAAATTAAGTAAGTAGATAAACGTTCATACCAGGCCCTAGGTGCTTGTTTTAGTCCATATAATGCTTTGGTTAGTTTGTAAACATGGTTAGGTTTGTCTAAGTCCTCAAACCCTGGGGGTTGTCCTACATAGACTTCTTCATTAATGAATCCATTTAAAAAGGCTGACTTTACATCCATTTGATATAATTTAAATCCTTTATGAGATGCAAAGGCTAATAACATTCTAATGGACTCAAGTCTAGCTACTGGGGCGTAAGTTTCATCGTAATCTAGTACCTCTACTTGACTGAATCCCTTAGCTACTAAGCGGGCTTTATTTCTAACTATTTCACCTTGATCGTTTAGCTTATTTCGAAAGACCCACTTAGTGTCTATGATGGATTTGCCTTCAGGTTTAGGCACTAGTTCCCAGACCTGGTTCCTTTCAAATTGGGCTAATTCTTCTTGCATGGCTATGATCCAGTCAGGGTCAGGTAGGGCTTCATCTATAGTTTTGGGTTCAATTTTTGATATCATAGCTATTTGACTAAGGTTTCTATAGGAGGATCTAGTCCTGACTCCTAGAGTTGGATCACCCACAATTTGATCAGTTGGGTGACTGAGTCTGGGTTTCTTGGTTCTTCTAGAACTTGGTTCAGCCTCAGGTCCGGCTGGTCGGTTTGGTTCATTATTTGATTCGACTCTTTGGGCTGGTTCATTTGTTGGTTGGATACTTGATTCAGTTGACTCATTAATTGGTTCAATGGTTAGTTCGTTTAAGGATTCAATTAAGGGTTCGATAGTTTGTTCATTGTTTTCTTGGTCAGAGTTTGATGAAGTTAAGTCTAGATTATTAGATGTTGAGTTGATTTCTTCATCAAAAATTAGGTTTGTTGTTTCTTCAATTTTCTTAGTTTGTTTGTTGTAAACTCTATAGGCTCTACTTGTGGTTGAGTATCCTAGAAAGGTACCTAGGTTTGACTTGGACTGAAATTTTCCTAAATAGTCTTTGGTGTTTAGGATATGGACTTTACATCCAAAGACCCTTAGGTAGTGTAGGTTGGGGAGTCTATGATAGTACAGTTCATAGGGGGTTTTGTTGTGTCGCTTGTTAATCAAAACCCTATTTTGGATATAACAGGCTGTACTAGTTGCTTCTGCCCAAAATTGGTTTGCTAGTTTAAATTCGTTGAGCATAGCCCTAGCGGCTTCTTGTAATGTTCTATTCCTTCGCTCGACTATCCCATTTTGTTGGGGGGTTCTAGGACATGAAAATTCATGTAAATACCCATTTACCTTACAGAATTCCTCAAACCGTTGATTCTCAAACTCTCCCCCGTGATCACTCCTAAGTCTTTTAATTTTAGTGTCATTTTGATTTTCAATTAATTTACAGAATTCAATAAATAGGTTTAGGGTTTCATCTTTGGTTTTTAGGAACCTAACCCAGGTAAACCTAGAGTAATCATCAACTATTACTAAGCAGTATCGGTTCCCGCTTAGTGACTTGGCTCCATGTGAATCAAATAGGTCAAGGTGCAGGAGCTCAAGTGTGGTTTGAGTTAAATCAGACTGGATTATTTTGTGATTGGATTTGGTTTGTTTACCTTGATTACATGATTCACATATTAGGTTTTCATTATTTTTGATTTTGGGGATATCTTTGATTAAGCTAAGTTGGGTAATTTTTGAGATAGTTCTTAAATTGGTATGACCTAATCTCCTATGCCAGAGGTTTGATTGTTCTAATTGTGTTAACATACATTTGGGTATAAGGGGAAGATTTATAGTGTATACATTGTTTTTCCTAGTGCCTTGAGTATGATTTCTGAGTATTGTTCATTTCTAATCAGGCAGTTAGAATTGTTGAACGTAACTATATAACCAGAATCACATAACTGACTTATGCTAAGCAAGTTAAAATTAAAGTTTTCAACCAATAAAACTTTCTTAATAATGAAATCAGATTTAAGCTCAATATTACCTGACCCAATTACCTTGAGTGTAGCATTATTGCCAAATGCCACTAAGCCTAGGTTTTTGAGTTTGAGCTTGGTGAACTTCAATTTATCTCCAGTCATGTGTCTGGAGCAACCGCTATCCAACATCTATTGGTCCAAATCTTTATGTTCCTACGCATAAAGAATTTTCTTGATTTGGATCCAATTAGAGTCAGGAATAGCTTAAATTGAGTTTCACTGCCTAGTCTGTCTCACCCAAATCTAGAGTTTTCAATCACGTTAACCTTATAGGTTTTGTGAGACAAGTTTTGATAGTTTTGAAAGTTAAACGTTTATTTTAAAAGATAGTTAGATTTTGAAAACTTAATTAATTTTGAAAGCGATTAAGTTTAGCTTAATTTTGAAAACAATTAAATTTTTCAACAGAAGTTTGAATCTACAAATAATTGAATTTTTGTGTTAGATTCGAATTTGACAAAAATTAATTTGAATTTGAATTTCAAAAATTGGCTTCCAGGTCTTGGCGAGGCACTAGGCCTTCTTTGGCCGTAGCCTTATGGGATCATCCACCCTTTCCTTGACAAAGCCTTTTAATGAAATTTCATTTTCAAAATTATTCTTTGAAAAATTTCTGGTCTAACTAGTTTGGGTCTTGGATCGGTAGCTTCGGCTAGTTCCGCCAAATTGGCTTCCCTAACGTACTATCATCTCACCTCCACCCAGTACTATGTTGTCAAGTTTCAGTTAAGTGTGTTCAGTCCTTATTCTAACCATTTCTAATTTTAAGCATGAGAAATTGCAGAAATTTTAAATAAACAATCATCAGGCAATTGCAATTAGGGAAAATTATTTATCTAATAATAAATATTGTTTTCAGTTTGGCTCCCCCTGGACTAAAGCCACGGTGATGGTTAGGCAAGATGTGAATCTTGTCCTTGGGGATCCAATACTGATTTGATCCAGTTGGTTGGTTCAGGCACAGTTTAGGTACCCATGCCTGAATTTTTCCTCTGGACTGATTCAGTACAGCCAAATATGATCTTTGTCAGGATTTGGTTCGGTAGCCAAGTCCGGATCGATTTAGAACGGACTTCTGTTTCCCAAGAATCATGTCAAAATTTTTGGAACCAGAAGTAAATCGTTCTAAGGCTGATCTAAGATCCTTAACCTGAGTTTTCAGGGAGGAGTTTTCCTTTTCAAGTTTTTCAACTTGAGTAGGAGTTCCTTCCTGAACCTTCTCGGTTAAGGGTTTAGATTCAGCTCCCTCTTTCAGGAGTTTTACTTCCTGTCGGAGGGACTCGACTCGGAGTTTGGCTTTTGCCAAATCTCGAGAAAGAAACGAAATTAATTCAGTTAATTGACATCTATTAAAACCAGTTACCTTGATTTCGCCGTCTTCTGTGAAAGTTAGCTCGCCGTCGTCCTGTTCTGATTCTGACTCAGTCTCGACTTTCTCTGAGGCGGTCAGGGCTAGTAGGTTTGCCTGGGGTGCTTCCTTTTCTTCTTCTGAGGATGATTCGTCCCAGGTTGCTTGGAGTGCCTTTTTCCTTCTTGTCTTCTTGGACTCCTTCAGATTTGGACATTCTGTCTTGTAGTGACCCTTCTTCTTGCACTCGTAGCAGGTTACGTTAGGCTTGTGTTTATCATTTGATGGTTCAGCTGGTTCGTCCTTTCTTCGGCTTGTCCTCCGTGTGTTGGCTTGATTTTTCAATTTTTTGTAATAGCTTCGAGCCAGTCGGACCAGCTCAGATTGATCTCCTTCTTCATCTTCTTCGTCTGAATCAGAGTTGGGCTCGGGTTGTGGTTGAGGTTTCTTTTTTGTCGATTTTCCAGTTTTTCCTGCAAAAAAGGCAATACTCTTCTCGGCCATATTGCAGTTAGTCTGCTCATGAAGTTCTAACTCAGAAAATAATTCATCTAATTTAATTTTGGAGAGATCCCTTGAAACCTTGTATGCATCTACCATAGATGCCCACAAGGTATTTCTAGGGAAAGCGTTTAGGGCATACCTTATTAGGTCACGATTTTCGACCTTATGACCTATCGTGTGAAGACCGTTCATTAATTCTTGGATGCGTGCGTGGAGTTGGGCTGCTGTTTCGTTGTCGGCCATCTTGATAGTGTACAATTTGTTCAGGAGCAGATCCCTCTTGCTGATCCTGGTGTCTGACGTTCCTTCGTGTAGCTCAATCAACTTTGCCCATAGCTCTTTGGCACTGTTGAAGGGGCCTACTCGGTTCAATTCTTCCTTTGTCAGCCCGCATTGTAGGGTTTGTGTTGCCTTCGCATCGGCTTCTATTTTGCGTTTTAGGGTGTTGTCCCACTCCGAGTAGCTTTGTGGTTGTCCTTCGGCGTCTTTGGGGATCTCCAGACCGGACTGGATGATGATCCACACATCCACCTGAGTTTTCAGGTGGACCTCCATACGACTTTTCCAGTAAGAAAAGTCTTCTCCACTAAAAAGTGGAGGTCTGGCGATGTTGAATCCCTCTTGCATGGTCATTTTAATCTGTAACAGAAAAATGAACAGAAAAACAAATTTTCCAAGACTAGGTCTTGGATTAGTAGTGCTGGATAAGAGAAATAAAATATCGAGGGGTGTTGCACCAACCTCGATTAATGAAAAAGATTCGAACGAAAAAAAATATTTCAAAAAAAAATCGAAAACAATAATGAAAATCCGAAAAGAAATTTTCAAACTGGTGGTTGCACCAAGTTTGAACTTCCCCGCTCTGATACCACTTGTTGGATCGATAGAGCCGATAGAGGGGGGGTGAATATCGGTAAACTTTCGAATTTATGGAGAGAGCAATTTGCACAGCGAAAATTAAAACAAGCGAACACAGTATTTTTTACTTGGTTCGGAGCCTAGGTCGACTCCTACTCCAAGGCCCACGATCGTTGATCGTTTACTTTGGGCAATTCTATATGAACGCAAAATCAGTTTACAAAAAGAGAATTACAAGTATAGCACCATAAACTTTTAATAAAAACAATTCTCTTCTTTTACCGACGTCCGGTTGTAGGTTGACTTTCCGGGGCAGCAGGACGTCGTCGCTCGAGTTGGGCAGTTTCCGGACACGGCGTGAGCACAGAAGAGCGTGGAAGCTTTGGTTCGAAGTTGATGTGAAAGGCTTGGGCGTTGGGTGCTATTTATAGCACTCCGGGGCGCCCTGGACGTCGGGGGCGCCCTGCCACGTGTCAGCCGATCCGGTTTTGGCTCGGTCAAGTGTTATCCCATCCGAATAGGGATAATTTTGACTCTGGGGGCGCCCTGGTCGTAGAGGGCACCTTGGCTGACTTCTTCCGCGCAGAAATCTCGGCTGTGGATAAAGATGAAGCTTCGCTGACTTGGGCCCGGGGCGCCTAGGCTGCTGAGGGCGCCCTGGCTGCTGAGGGCGCCCCGCCTGCTGAGGGCGCCCCGCCTGCTGAGGGCGCCCTACCCAGTAAGCAGCCGAAGCCCTTTTTGCTTCACTTGGTTCTGGTTCACCTTGGGGGCGCCCTAGACACTCAGGGCGCCCTGCTCAGCTGCTGCCTCATTCCTTTGAGGCTCTCTGAGTTGCAGACACACGTTCCTTCGGTCCTGCATCCAGGGTTAGTCCAAAACACAATAAAGCAATTAATTATTATTTCATACAGCCTTAGCTGTCTTGGTTCCGACTTTGGTCTCCAAAATGGAGCCCTAGGTCGAACCGACGCCTACTGTTCCCTCGACGGGGAACGCGTCCTCACCTACTCCTCTCGGGAGAATTTACCTGATGCCAACCGCTCCTTTGGTTGGACTTTTGCCTGGCGATCCTTTGCCAGGGCTTGGATGCCGAGCTGTCCTTCCCCGGTGCCTAGCAGTCCTTCGCTAGGGCTTTTCACCCTGGCATTCCTTCGCCAGGTGCCTAGCATTCCTTCGCTAGGGCTTTTGACTCTGGCATTCCTTCGCCAGTGCCTAGCAGTCCTTCGCTAGGGCTTTTTGCCCTGGCATTCCTTTGCCAGTGCCTAGCAGTCCTTCGCTAGGGCTTTTCCTGTACACTTGAGAAACTTGTTAGACAACAAGAAAGACTTAACTTTTGACCTCTGTTGCCATTATCAAAACACAGGTTTGACTTTTGTGCATTCTGCACCAACAAATTCCTTATCTCTTTCTGATCAATAGGAACTACCTGAACTTCACCCACTCCTCTGGTGGTCAAGCCTCTGCTTCCAAATTATTGGGAATTCTCAGCCATATTAGAAATGTGCTCCCTAGCTTGAATTGGCGTTTAGTTCACTAGGGCCCCTCCAGCTGCAGCATCTATCATGATTCTATCCATCTGCAGCAATCCCTCATAAAAGTATTGAATCAAAAGTTGCTCGCTGATCTGATGCTTGGGGCAACTTGAACACAACTTGTTGAATCTCTCCCAGTAATCATAGAGCATCTCACCCACCACTTGCTGAATTCCACAGATGATTTTTCTGATTATAGCTGTTCTGGAGGCTGGGAAATATTTTTCCAAAAATGCTTTCTTCATGGAGATCCAACTAGACACATGTCCTGTAGGTAGATAATAAAACCAGTCTTTTGCTACTCCTGTCAATGTAAAGGGGAAAGCTCTCAGCTTAATATCTTCTTCAGAAATGCCCTGAGGCTTCATAGTAGAGCATACAACATGGAATTCGTGCAGGTGTCTGTTTGGATCCTCTCCAGATAATCCCAGAAACTTGGGCAGCAAATTAATGAGTCCGGATCTGAGCTCAAAATCCCCCGCCAGCTCTGGATAAGCTATGCTGGAGTACTGAAATGCAGCATTTGGTGCTGCGAGCTCCTTCATGGTTCTCTAGTGATCTGCCATGTTACTCCCTGAGTGAGTGAAAATAGTTTGAATAGGAGGGATGTCTGTAGTCTCAGAAAGAATACCCTGGCTCCTCCTGGCTCTGAAAGTCCTCTCAATCTCAGGGTCGAATTCTTCTAAATCACCACCTGAAGACCTGGTCATAAAACAAAACAAATCACAGTAAAAGTGGATATAGAGATAAAACAAATAAAATCAATTCAACAGATATAACAATAAGCACAAAAATAAATCAAGAAAGATATGAAATAAGTGCACAAGCAAAAATCAAACAAATCAACTAGTTGCTTCCCCGGCAACGGCGCCAAAAATTTGACGGACCCAAAATGAGCTGTCACGAATGTGGGTCTCAAATTTAAATGTATATGAAATACGTTGTGTGATTTGAGCTCGTGTTTATGTGTCATTTGTGTTTTGGGTTTCAAAGAAGTAATTGGGTTTTGGGTTGTAATTCAGAGATGAAATCACAATGAAAATTAAAGAAACTCAATTCATGAACTGAGCAAATAGATGGCACTTAATAACACAACCTATGGAAACCTAATCAAAGGACTTACGAAATTTTTGGAAACTGATTTCTGATTTCAAACACAAAAGAAATGCTAAGCAATGAAGTAGAGGCAATGATGGGAGTTTTCGGTAAGCAAAACGAGCTTAAAACAAGTGCTAACTATGGAAGTCGGAAATTAAGCAAGCAACAATATTAACTCAAACTTACTATAAATTTTTGGAAGCTAACCAATGCAAAGAAAATTCAGGAATTTTAAAGGTGATATCAATAGACTTCAAAAGCTGTCCTACACCAAAAAAAACTAGTGAAAATCTGATGCAAATCAATGCTCCAACAACTTGGCACGCAAGATGAAACTCTTGTGCCAAGGCTGAATTCTTGTGCCAAAAAAACTGATTCTAACAGTTCGGGATTGCAGCTGATCAAATGCAATTTGAAAAGCAAACTATCAATGAAAAACCTTACAGGAATGGATGCAGAATTTCAGATCAGGTTACAACCAATTCGAGCAACTAAAACTTGAAATGAACTTGCGAACTCAATGCAGAAATGCAGAAATAAATGAATGCCTTGTGAAAATTCAGAACTGATTTGGATGTGAAAACCAAACAAGCAACAGAAATTAATTTTTTGCAGCTAATGCTCTGTAAAGTTCCTTAGAACTGAAACTTAATTGAGGCAAATCCAGAATCTACAGACTGAAACACATTGAAACTGAAACTAAATAGCAGAAGTTAAGTTGATACGCTAGCTAAACTAAAACATGAATTAAAACTGCTGGCAACCAAAACTAAACTCTATGTTAACTAACTAGCATCTTCCTAGCTCGAATGCAGCAATTTAACACTTACTGAATGAAGAGACGAATTAGAAAACTAGCTACTCTAATACAAATTCAGAACTGAAGGAGAACATAGGAATTAAAATGGCACGCTTTTGAAATTGGCACGCAAGCTATTAACAGAAAAATAAGCTGAAATAACATTCAATTGATCACTAACAAACTTCCTAAACTACTTGACTTGAAGAATTTAGGCTAAATTACAGCTAAACAACTTAAGAACGTAAATTACAGTAACTGAAAAAGAAATTCAGAAACAGAATAGTTGCAGCAACAATTACAGCTAATTCAAAAACAGCAAATTCAATAAGAAACTACTCCTCATCCCTTCTCCAACTCAAGAGCTCCTTGGTCGTCAATCAAGGGAGAACCTCGGACCCGCAAGCTCAACAAATCAGTGGAAGAACTGTCTCTGCTACCGATTCCAATCAGCCCCTGCTCAAGCTGAAATCTACTTCCAATTTCTTCAAACTCGCTGTGGTGGCTTGCGATTGTGATTAGGGAATGATCCGAACCTTCGAAGGAACCCCTCTGGACAGCTCGGATGCAGTGGAGATGGTGCACAGCTGAGCTCGCTGAAATCGGATAACAAAGCTGCTGAAACCTCACGCAGCCTTGCTATTGAGCAAAACCCAATCTGAAAACCTCACTGAGACTCTCTTCACTGACCTAGCTCTTGCTCTAGTGAAGGATTGAGGGATCGCGCCTTCGGATGGATGAAGAACATGAAGAACACGATGAACACGCGAAGGAAGCTACTGTTGCGGCGAAGACGCGATGAAGGGAAGAAGCTGCGCAAAAATTTCCTTAAGTAATTAACATTGGACGGCTCAGATTGAATTGAGGAAATCCAACGGCTGATCTTGCTCTGATTTGAGCCAAACTTTGATGATGATGATCTGGGGTCAGGATCTATCTCATGGTAGCTCGGATCCTCCAGATGTGCAACGGATGGTTCAGATCATCCTAATCTTTGAATGGACGATCTAGAGCCCTCCGAGCTTGATCCAACGGTTGATTTAGCTCTGATTGGAATGAAACTTTCAGATCTTGATCAGAATGCTTGATCAACCCTTACCCTAGCTCGGATGCTTCAGATGGTCCCGGATGGCTCAGATCTAGCCGCTTTTGAATCGGACGGCCCGAATTAATCGTAAGCTTGATAATTCGATCCGGTTCCACTCCCGACTCAAGTTTGACTCAATATTCCCTAAGTCCATGAACCCTTCATGCCTACAAAAATAGATCAAGAATTTAGTGGCCAAATAATCCAAATATGTGTAAATTTGAAATTAAGTCCAAAATAAGAGGAAATTCTAAAACCTAGGGTAATTTCACAATTTAAGCAATAAAAACATAGGTCAAACATGGATTTAAGCAACTCAAATAATCAATAAAATGGTATTTATCGGGTTCGATCCCCGCCTATCACGCGGGTATTCCCGCCTGTCAAGCGGGTGACCCGGGTTCGATCCCCGCTTGTCACGCGGGTGACCCGGGTTCGATCCCCACCTGTCACGCCAGTCGTTGTAGTATAATGGTGAGTATTCCTGCCTGTCACGCGGGTGACCCGGGTTCGATCCCCGGCAACGGCGCCAAAAATATGACGGACCCAAAATGAGCTGTCACGAATGTGGGTCTCAAATTTAAATGTATATGAAATGCTGGAAACCCTTTTTGCAATCAAAATCTGAAAATGTAGCAAAGGGGACACAGGTCGTATTTTTCCAAGGGACTAGTTGACGTTGTGTGATTTGAGCTCGTGTTTATGTGTCGTTTGTGTTTTGGGTTTCAAAGAAGTAATTGGGTTTTGGGTTGTAATTCAGAGATGAAATCACAATGAAAATTAAAGAAACTCAATTCATGAACTGAGCAAATAGATGGCACTTAATAACACAACCTATGGAAACCTAATCAAAGCACTTACGAAATTTTTAGAAACTGATTTCTAATTTCAAACACAAAAGAAATGCTAAGCAATGAAGTAGAGGCAATGATGCATGGGAGTTTTCGGTAAGCAAATCGAGCTTAAAACAAGTGCTAACTATGGAAGTCGGAAATTAAGCAAGCAACAATATTAACTCAAACTTACTACACATTTTTGGAAGCTAACCAATGCAAAGAAAATTCAGGAATTCTAAAGGTGATATCAATAGACTTCAAAAGTTGTCCTACACCAAAAAAAACTAGTGAAAATCTGATGCAAATCAATGCTCCAACAACTTGGCACGCAAGATGAAACTCTTGTGCCAAGGCTGAATTCTTGTGCCAAAAAAAACTGATTCTAACAGTTCGGGATTGCAGCTGATCAAATGCAATTTGGTATTTTGACCCAGTCCTGGGAAGCTTGTTGACCACAAGTACTCTTCCTCTGAGTCTTAAGGTTTGATTCAAATCAAAGGAATTATCTAATAATTTCAAAATAATTAATTAAAAAAACCTTTTCAGAAGTTTGACTCAGACACCCCCTTAATCTGACACATCCTAGGAGTCCTTGTAGATCATGAAGTGGACCTTCCTCTGTGTCTTTAGGGTTTATCAAAATCAAACAAGACATAGCACAACTTTAGAATGTATTTGAAATTTTGAAGCATATTTTGAAATTAAGGTAATTTATCAGACATAGTTTTCGGAAAAAGTACGTAATAGTGTTTAAAGCCCAATTTTCGAAAACCATTTTAAAAGACAGTGATTTTTCAAGGACAATTTTTGAAAAAGAATAAACCACTCCCCCTGTACCCGACACCGTTTGACTATATCTAAGTGTCTTAAGGAACTTTAGTGTTGTCATAAGAGGCTTGTGTCTAATAGTGTGAGTCAAACAATGTTTAAAAAGATATAATTTTTTGAAAATATATCATATATATTCAATCAGACAAGTATGAAATCCATAAAACATTATTATGTTAAAGCACTATTTTGAAATTATATTTTTAGGAAATATTCTAACAGTTTTGGAAAATATTTTTCATTTTATTAGTCCTTAACATCTCACAAATTTTAGATGTATCAATAAAACAAGCATGGTTGCCTTATAGGTGTATTATGAGATGCTTGAATTATTTTTCTCAATTTATTATTAATTCTATGATTTAATTGAAACTTGTGGT
This sequence comes from Boesenbergia rotunda, assembly GCA_024364735.1. Taxonomy (NCBI): domain Eukaryota; kingdom Viridiplantae; phylum Streptophyta; class Magnoliopsida; order Zingiberales; family Zingiberaceae; genus Boesenbergia; species Boesenbergia rotunda. The sequence goes on from JAGFNQ010002126.1 coordinate 193,793, forward strand.
AGATTCAAATCTAGCAATAGTAAAGTGAATTTGATTTTCTGTAATTGGCTTCCAGGTCTTGGCGAGGCACTAGGCCTTCTTTGGTCGTAGCCTTATTGGATCATCAACCCTTTCCTTAACAAAGCATTTTATAAAAAATTCATCTTCAAGTTACTTCTTGAAAGATTTTGGACTAACTAGTTCGGGTCTTGGATCGGTAGCTACGGCTAGTTCCACCATAAACGTTTCCCTAACGTACTATCATCTCACCTCATCCCAATACTAGGTTGATCAAGTTTTAATTATTCTTTTTCCTATAACCATTCTAATTTATGCATAAAATTAAAAATGAATGACATGTCATATATTTAAAAGAAAATAACAGATCCATGTTCATGACATTAATGCATGATTCAAACAAGTTCAAAACCTTTTAATTACGTTTCTAAAGATGTATCAAATTCTTGATTTGATACATGTCATGTGAATCGACGAATATGTCAACCCACTTTGACATATTTAATTTTTATCAAATTAATTGTTGCGGGTTGGGTAAAATTTTATTTTAGTTGGAGTTTAAGTTATTTAACAATTAATTGATGTTGAATTAGTTAGAAATTAATTAATTTGAATTAAGATTTAATTAATTTGACTTTGAATTAAGTAAGATTTAATTGAATTAATTTAAGTTTGAATTAATTTAGATTTAATTGCAGTAATTTAAGTTTGATTGACTAAGATTTAATTGAAATTATTTAAGTTTGAATTAATTAAGATTTAATTGAATTAATTTAAGTTTGAATTAATCAAGATTTAAGTTTGAATTAATTAAGATTTAAGTTTGAATTAATTAAGATTTAAGAGAATTCATTAAGATTTAAGTTAATTAATTTAAGTTTTAAGTGAATTAATTAAGATTTAAGTGAATTAATTAAGTTTGAATTAATTAAGATTTAAGTGAATTAATTAAGATTTAAGTGAATGAATTTAGATTTATGTGAATTAATATGAGATTAACTTGAATTAATTACGAATTAATTAAGATTTAATTAAATTAAGTTAAATTAATTTGAAATTGAATTAATTTGATATTAACTTGTATTAATTATGAATTAATTAAGTTTTAATTAAATTAAGTTAAATTAATTTGAAATTGAATTAACTTGAATTAATTATGATTTAATTAAATTAAGTTAAATTAATTTGAAATTGAATTAATTTGAAATTAACTTGAATTGATTATGAATTAATTAAGTTTTAATTAAATTTGAATAATTGAGGTTAAAATGATTAACTAATAGTTGTGAGTCTATGTTCATAATTTTCATTATTTCGATAATTTGTGACTTATCCTTATTTTTCTTTTCAAGTTTTTCCAATAATTCTGACTTATTTGAACCTTTATGATTTTTATTAACTAGGACCTTTATAATAGAAAATTCTATCTCCTCCTCTAGATTAGATCTTTCAATATCCTCAAAGTAGGTGGAGTAAAGTGGGTCACTAGTTAATTTTTCAAGATTATCTAAGAGAATAATTAAATCATTATCTAAAGAGATATCATCTCCACTATCCTCAGAATTATCCTTATTATCCTGAGAATTATCCTTATTATCCATAGAATTATCCTTATTATCCTCAGAATTTTCAAATTTAAATTCATAATTATCTAAAGGATTTTTAAATTTGGGTTCAGATTTATACAAAGGGTTTTCAAATTTGAATTCATAATTACCTAAGAGATTTTCATATTTTAATTCAGAATTATCAGAGTTAAAATTAAGATTAATTCCAGAATTATCATCAAGAATTTTAAAATTATCTGATTTAATTTCAGGAGTAACAGTAGTACTACCAGATCTAATTTCAGAATTAATTTCAGTCATTTTTGAATTGATATTAAAAATTAAACAGTTAATTTTTGATATTTTAATATTATTTACATTTTCTAATTGTTTATAATTGATCATTCAAAATTGTTATTTGCCTACTTATACAATTTAATTTTTCAGTAACATTATCTAAACAATTTACATAAGAAAGTGTAGGAGATTTGAAAATTTTCAGAACATAAATCTTACGTACCTTTGCTAGACACTTGTTTTTGTAGTGCCCATACTTCTCGCATTTGAAGCATCTGATGTGATTTTTGTTTTTACGAACTTCTGGCGCTGGTACCTCCTTTGCCGCCGGTGATAAACGATTCTTATGAGTAGGGCACTAATTTTTATAGTGCCCTCTCTCCCTGCACGTGAAACAAATAATGTGGAATTTAAAATTTGACATTTATAATTAAAATATACCTGATTCACCCCTAGGCTCCCACTCAACTCCTGGCGTCGTTGCTCCGTCGACGGTTAGTCCGGTGAAGAGCGGCCCAGCTCTGATACCACTTGTAGAACCGGTGTCATTGATAGAGAGGGGGTGAATATCGACCGTGAAAATTCTCGCAGAAATCTTCATAAAACATTCGTTCGTACTGGACTCAGATTGTTAGTGCAGTGGAAAATAAAATAGAAAGAACACAAGGACACAGCGAGATTTATTTACTTGTTTCCCAACACCCCTAGGGTCAGTACGTCCAAGGCCTATGTACTCGGCGTGAGTCCACTATTGGCCTCCTTTCTAGAATTTCCGGAGGCGGAGAAAACACGTCTTACAGTGTAGAAGTACATTCAAATGTAAATCAAAGTAAGTACAGAATAATAAAGGCAAACCGAACAACTAGGGTTTGAAACTCGGCCGATCTGGACCTCCAAAGTGTCGCACACTTCCTCCTGGAGCCTTCGGTCGTAGAGCATCATCTTTAGTGCAATGTCATCGCTCAGAATGCTCAGAATCACTTTCAGCAGTTGTGTTTGAAGCAGAGGGGTAGAAGCCCCTTATATAGGCTTCGTACGGGCGCCTGATACGCTGGGGGCGCCCTACAAACTCGGTCAAACCCTATCCCTGCGCCGACCTCGCCGCGGATGATAAAACCTCTGACCAGGGCACCCCGGACCTCTAGGGCGCCTGCATGAAGGCTTATCTGTGTTTTGAACTCGAAACAGCAAATACAACTTTCATCTTGGGCGCCCCGGACCCCTGGGCGCCCTGCTTGAAGCCTATTCTGCCTTCTTCAACTAAACTGAACCTTTTCACTTTGTCATGGGTGCCCCCATCATATTGGGCACCTGGCTTCAAGGATTTCAACCCAAGACTGGGTTTTAAGCTTTGATCTGGGCGCCCCCAACAGTGGGGGCGCCTGGCTTGGCTGTTTTCTAGCCTTTTGTCTGCTTTGTCTCCGGTTCTAGGTAGTTGCAAGATACACAAACACAAAGCAAATATACATACAATATTAGCCTTATGGACTTGGTTTAGACTTTAGATTTCCACGAAACCCTAGGTCGAACTGACGCAAGTTCCCACCCCCGAGAACGCGGCTTTCACCTACTCCTTTCAGGAGACGGTTGCCACCCAGTCATTCAGGTGGACTTTTGCATAGCATCCGATACTTCCGGACCTCGAGACGCTCGAACCCTGACTCGTCTCTACTTCTGTCCTTAGTCATCGCTCAGCTAAGTTGCTTAGTCCCTCAGACCAAGACTTCGTGCCCAAACCCTAAGTCCAGGACTTCGGTGCCCAACCCTCAGCCAGGTCTTCGTGCCCAATTCCCCGAACCAGGTCTTCGGTGCCCAACCCTCGGCCAGGTCTTCTTGCCCAGTCCTTGACCAGGACTTAGTGCCCACCTTCCGAGCAGGTCTTCGGTGCCCAGCCTTTTGCCAGGACTTAGTGCCCAATCCTCGACCAGGACTTCGTGCCCACCTTCCGAGCAGGTCTTAGTGCCCAGCTTCACTCACCAGGTCTTAGTGCCTAGGTTAACTAGGACTTTTCTTCCACTTTGGTTACTCCTCTTTTGCTCACCCCCCCTTGTTCTATGTATCACTGACTTAAGTGTATTGTCAAACATTAAAACACTTGTAGGAGGACATCACTGATGCAATTTGCACCAACAGTTAAGTGTTGGTTGTGATCTAACAAGCTTATTAAGTGTGCAGGAATGCCCTAAGTACACTAGGCACTAAGTCCTGGTTCTTTGAATTGGGCACTAAGTCCTAGTCGCGGGCTGGGCAACTAAGTCCTGACGTAAGGTTGAGCAATAAGACCTGGTGAGTGAAGCTGGACACTAAGACCTGGTGAGTGAAGCTGGGCACTAAGACCTGGTTAAGGACTGGGCACCAAAGACCTGCTGAGTAAAGCTGGGCAAAAGTCCAACCGAGGGAGCCGGTTGGCATAATGGTAAATTATCTCGAGGAGAGTAGGTGAGGATGTGTTCCCCGTAGGAGGGAACATTAGGCATTGGTTCGACCTAGGGTTCCATTTGGGCAACCCGAAGTCAGAACCAAGACAACTTAGGCTATAAAAAGGTTTAATATATCATGCATATTTGCTTCTTGTGTTTGGAACTAACCCTGGTTGCAGGAAATGAAGGTACTGTGTTTCTGCAGCTCAGGCACCTCATTGGAAGGAGGCGCCTCACTGGGCTAGGCGCCTGTGTGGATACAGGCGCCCCAGTGCAAGGCCAAAACCAAGTCATCGAAGCAAACTGCCACGAAAGCCTTTGGACCAAGTCAAGCTATGCGCCTGTGTTAACACAGGCACCCCAGTCAGCTCAGGCGCCCTAGTTGAAGGGAACTGTGTTTCTGTAGCTCAGGCACCTCATTGGAAGGAGGCGCCTCACTGGGCTAGGCGCCTGTGTGGATACAGGCGCCCCAGTGCAAGGCCAAAACCAAGTCATCGAAGCAAACTGCCACGAATGCCTTTAGACCAAGTCAAGCTACGCGCCTGTGTTAACACAGGCACCCCAGTCAGCTCAGGCACCCTAGTTGAAGGGATAAGTGTTGGCCGAGTCTGCGGATAGGAGTTCTCACAGAAGAGGCCACATGTAGGGGCCCCCTTCAACACAGGCGCCCGTACGACCAGTATAAATAGGGGGTCACCCCTAAGGCATCACAACAACTTGAAAATCTCGCTCTCAACACTTTCACTCAAGCGCTACACTCTGACATGCTCTGCACTCGCGATTCAAGCGCCGACGATGACCCGCTTCTCCGAAATTCCATCCACTCCGGTCATTGGTAACAACTTAAATTTCTTAAGTGTTGTAACTTCCTTTTTAATTCTATATTTGTAGTCCAAATTGTAAACATTCTTCGAATATAGAATTGTCCATCGCAAATGGTCAAGGACCGTGGGCCTTGGAGTAGGAGCCGACCGCGACTCCGAACCAAGTAAAACAAATGGTGTTAGCGACTTTGTTATACTCTTTCCGCTGCGTAATTTCTCTTAATTGTCCGAAATTTTCCGATCGATATTCACCCCCCCCTCTATCAATTTAGTCCGATCCAACAGTATTTTGAATGAAATTCACACTTAGTACTTTGAAAAATGTTTTGCACAAAAAATTTGTACTTTGAAAAATAATATTGTGCACTTTTAGAAAAATATTAGTACGTTGAAAAATATTTTACACTTTTTGAAAAATATTAGTACTTTTGAAAAATATTTGTACTTTGAAAAATATTAATACTTTTGAAAAATATTTGTACTTTGAAAAATATTTGTACTTTGAAAAATATTAGTACTTTGAAAAATATTTGTAATTTGAAAAATATTAATTTGCACTTTTGAATACATAATATTATACTTGACTTGGTTTCTTTTCCAGTCTGACACAATCTTAGGAATCCTTGTTAAGTACAAGGACATTTCCCAAAGTATCCTGGAAATTCTCCTAACTCAGGTAAATATTATTTTCGAAAGTGATTCCAAAAAATAAGTTTTTGAAAGTGTTTTTTTTAAATGACTTTAAAATGATAGTATTTTGAAAGACAAAATACTTATGTTTTCAAAAGGATTTAGAAAATATTGTGTATGAAAACATATTAGTTTGAAATATTTAATAATTCTTTTAATTTGACCTCCCCCTAAAAATGGCACAGCCCTCGGAAGCTTGATGACTACAAGTAATCTTCCTCTGAGTCTTTAGGGTTCAATTCAGATCAAAGGAATTTTCTAATAATATCGAAAAATAATTGTCAGAAAATTTTTTTGATTTTGAAAAATACTTGTCAGAAAGTTTTCTTTTGACTTAGACTCCCCCTAAATCTGACACATCCTAGGAGTCCTTGTAGACCATGAAGAAGACTTCCTTTGTGCCTTTAGGGTATATCAAAATCAAAAGGGAAATAATCACAATTCTTAAAATGCATTTTGAAACATTTCGAAGGATAAAAATGAGTGTTTGAGACAATTTTCGAAAAACATATTTGGAAATGATAGTAATAATAGTGATATAACAATTTTTGAAAACCTTATTTTGATATGATAATAAAATTTTAAAGCATAAGGTTTTGAAAGATAAAAAAGACTACCCCCTTTTTTTTTAAAAAAAAAATACTCCCCCTGTATCCGATACCATTTGACTCTATCTAAGTGTCTTAAGGGACGTTAGTGTTGACCTAAAAGGCTTGTGTCTAATTGTGTAGGTCAAACAATTTTTTGAAATGATATAATTTTGAAAATCTATAATATATAAGCAATCAGACAAGCATGAATTCTATAAAAATATTATTATGTTAAAATACTATTTTGAAAATATATTTTTAGAAAAATATCCTATGAATTTTGGAAAACATTTTGAAAAGCATTTTTCAATTTATTAGTCCTTAACATCTCACTCATTTTAGATTGTTGGGACAATCGACCCAAGGATGATCGAGAAGATCATGGTTTTGATGTGTGTGTGTCAATATGTTTAAGGTTAGGCTGTTATCTTGTTATTTGATATGTGTGATTGAGTTTGCAGGACATGGGGAATCACACATGGAGAACTTATCCTAGGGACGAGAGCCGAGGGAGGAGGACTCCAAGGGAAAGCCAGGAAGTAGACTCCAAAGGGCACACGTGAAGGGTGGCATGGAGGCAAGCCAAGGGAAGGCTTGTGTGCGCATCTGAGGGACGATAGCCGGTGGAAAAAGACTTCAAGGGGCAAGCCAAGGGAGTGTGCCTGAAGGCACACGTGAAGGAGGGTCTTCGGAGTGAAAGTGAGTGATTGTAAAAGCTTGGCAGTCAACTGGGAGAAAGGCAGTCGACTGCCAGCAAGAACAGAAACTCACAGAATATCTCTGACCCTGGAGCAGTCGACTGCCCCTGGAGCAGTCGACTGGTAACTCCAAAAACTAGCCGTTGGCAAGCAATTAAGGCTAGACCGGTCGACTGCCCCAGGGGCAGTCCACTGGTGTCGGGCTTGACAACTCGTGGAGTTGTCTTTTACTCTTATTTAAAGGGTGACTTTTAGGCACGAGGAAGGTACGGTTCTTAAGTGTACCAAGGTGTTGTTCGTGCAAAAAGTCATCAGTTCTTCCTCTCGCTCTCTATTCTATCTTGTAAAGAGGAAGAAGACAACCTTGTAAAGGTTTTCTCAATCTTGAAGGAGGCTTTTCATAGTGGACAGTGTGCTCATGCGTGTATCCTTAGATTAGTCACATTTCGGGGTGGATACCAAGTAAATTCTCTGAGTTAGCATTGGATTTTCTATTTTTCAACTCGTGGGCTTGTATTGTGCTAACCATCTTATAGAGAAAGTTGAGAAAAAGTGCTATTCACCCCCCCCCCTCTTGCAAGCACCACGATCTAACAAGTGGTATCAGAGCTGGTTCACTTCGGGAGAACTCACCGTCGATCGGAGTAACAAGAAATGGTGTTTCAAGAGGGCTATAGCACCGCAAGACCACCATTCTTCGACGAAAACGACTTCACCAATTGGAAAGGTAGGATGGAGTACTACTTAATGAACGATATTGAAAATTGGATGAGCGTTGTAGATGGCTTCGATGCACCCGTCAATGAATAAGGAGAGCCACTACCAATGAGGAATTGGACCAAGGAGGTGATGAGGAAGGCGCAAGCCAATGTGAAGGCCACCACAACGCTTCAATGTGGATTATCAAAGGATCAACTAAACAAGGTGGGACCTTTCAAGAGCGCCAAGGTGCATTGGGACAAGCTCGTCGAACTCAATGAAGGGTCCAACGAGTCAAGAAGGGCAATGAAGGATCTCTTGGTTGCCCAACTACAATTGCTCTCCATGAAAGCAAATGAGACAGTAAGCCAACTATATGGGAGAGTCAAAGAAATCATCAACGAGCTCCATGTAATTAGTGAAAAGGTTGAGAACCGAGATCTCGTGAGGTATGTTCTACAATCATTCCCTAGAACTACATTGTGGGCATCAATGGTTGATGCCTACAAAGTATCAAGGGATCTCTCTACGGTAAAGTTAGATGACTTGTTTTGTGAATTCAAGTTACATGAGAAAGCAAACATTTCCTCTAACGAAAAAGGTGTAGCGTTTATTGTAGAAAAGGAAAAGAAAAAGAAGAAGGAAAAGAAGAAGATCGTCTATTCATCATCATCCGACTCGGAGGAGTCAAGCACTTTAATGGATAGCGACCAAGAGGCTTTCATGGTAAGGAAAATGCGTAGAGCCTTTAAAAGTTTTTCTAACAAGTCTTATGGTAGGAAAGGTTCAAAGAGTAAGAGCAAAGGAAAAGAGATCATTTGCTATAATTGCCACCAAGAGGGACACATGAAGAATGAGTTCCCACAACTAAAGAGAGGAGAAGAAAAGGAGGAGAAAAAGAGGGGTGACAAGAAGAAATCCAAGGGAAAATAGAAGAGTGCCACAAATCTCAAAGCTACTTGGGATGATCCATCTTCATCGGAGGAAGAAGGAGATCACGTGTCACACTTCGCACTAATGGGAGTGGACAATTTGGAGTCATCCGATGATGAGAGGAGCTCTAGTAGAGAAGATGAAACTGAAGGTTCATCATCCGAATCCGAGGCTTCGGTAAGTGAGGTATATAGCTTTCCCTCCTCTACTCTTATCAAAATTATTACTAGTACAAATGTCGATTTGGCAAAAGCTAGGAGGAAAGTTAAGGAATTGAAAATAAAGCTTGCATGCTTAAATTAGAATCAATGAAACTTAAGGACAATTTGCGTGTTCCCTCTATTGTTTCAAATGATGCATGTTTGGAAAAAGAAAATAGGGAACTAAGGGAAAAGGTAGAGTGTTGGTGCAAGTTGCATCAGTGATGTCCTCCTCTAAATGTTTCAATGTTTGACAATATACTTAAGTCAGTGATACATTAAACAAGGGAAGGGTTAGTCAAGAAAGGTGTAACAAAGTGAACCGATGTCCTAGTTATCCTAGGCATGAAGTCCTGGTTCGAAGAATTGGGCACTAAGTCCTGACCATGAATAGGCACTAAGTCCTGACCAAGGGTTGGGCACGAAGAACTGGTTCGAGAAATTGGGTACTAAGTCCTGGCCGAGGGTTGGGCATCGAACACCTAGTTCGAGGAATTAGGCATGATGTCCTGGCCGAGGGTTGGGCACCTATGTCCTAGACCTAGGGTTTGGGCACGAAGTCTTGGTCCGAGGGATTGAGCAACTTAGCTGAGCGATGACTAAGGACAGAAGTAGAGACGGGTCGAGTGTCGAACGTCTTGAGATCCGAGAGTATCGAAGGCTAAGTAAAAGTCCACCCGAATGAACTGGGTGGCAACCGTCTCCTGAGAGGAGTAGGTGAAAGGCGCGTTCCCGGGGGTGGGAACTTGCGACGGTTCGACCTAGGGTTTCGTGGAAATCCGAAGTCAGAACCATTTCCTTAAGGTTAAGATTATCTACTTGTTTGTCTTATGTTTATGTATCTTGTAGGTACCTAAAAGTGAAGACAAAGCAGGCAAACTACCAAACAAACAAGGCTGGAAAAGGGCTGCTAGGCGCCCCCATTGAAGGAGGCGCCCCTTATGTCACAAGCGCCCAGGTTGAAGGCTGTATATGCTGCTACGAGTTTGAAGCGGAGATAAGCTTTGACCAAGCTCCTTGAGGCGATTCAAAGGTCCAGGGCACCCTGGTCAAGAGTCTTATCTGCTGCGGTGAATTCGGCGCAGAGATAAACTTTGACAAAGCCCTATGAGGCGCCCTAGTGATCACGGGCGCCCTAATGAAGATTATAAAGGGGCTTCGACCCCAAGGCTCAGGATAGAAATTCTGAAACCATTCTAAGCTTCCAAAGTCATGACAAAGCACTAACGATGAAGCTTTGCGGCCAAGAGGCTCCAGGAGGAAGTGTGCGGCACTTCGGAGGTCCAGATCGGCCGAGTTTCAATCTGTTTCTTCAGTTTGAGTTTACATTCTGCATTTAAATTTATCTATCTTTTGTTTTTAACTCTTGCACTGTAAGACGGGATTCTCCACCTCCAGAAAGTCCGGAAAGGAGACCATTAGTGGACGGGTGTTCCCGTGCTTAGGCGTTGGATGTACTGACCCTGGGGGGTCGGGAACTAAGTAAAATCCCGTGTGCAATTTGCGTCATTCTTTACTATTTTATTTTCCGCTATGCTACTAACGCTCTATTTAAAACGAATCTCAAAGTGTTGAATCGAAAAGTTTATGAAGTTTGCGAAAGATTTTTACGGTCGATATTCACCCCCCCTCTATCGACGGCACCGGTCCAACAAGTGGTATCAGAGCTCGGTTGCTCTTCACTAGACTAACAGCTGACGGAGCAAAGACGCCAGGAGTTGAGGGGGATCCCAGGGGTGAATCAGGTATATTTTACTTTAAATGTATGTTTTTAAATTTCATATTACGTGTTTCCAGTACAGGGAGAGAGGACACTATAAAATTCAGTGTCCTACTCGTAAGATTCGAACTTCACCACTAGAAGCAAAGGAAATTCCAGCACCAGGAGTCCGAAGGAACAAGGATCATATCAAATACTTTAAATGCGAAAAGTATGGACACTACAAGAATAAGTGTCTAGTGAAGGTATGAAAAATTTACATTCCAAAAAAATTACAAATTCCTGCATTGACATATGATAATTTAGATAATTTTTCTGATAAGTTAGAATTATTGCATAGTCAAATTAATATCTTACATGACCAATTAGAAAAAGTAGATAATGCTAAAATATCAGAAATTACCTTTGTAATCCTTAATGTTAATTCATTAATATCTAAAATTAATTCTGAAATTAATCTTAATTTTAATTCTGAAAATCTTGAAAATAATACTGAAATTATTTCTGAAATTCATGAAGATAATTCTGAAATTATTTCTGAAATTCTTGAAGATAATACTGAAATTATTTTTGAAATTCTTGGTGATAATCTAGAAATTATTTTTGAAAATCTTGGTAATAATATAGAAATTATCTTTGAAATTCTTAACGATAATCCTGAAATTAAATTTGAAATTCTTAAGGATAATCCTGAAATTAACACTGCTAAGGATAACTTTGAGGATATTGAAGATGAAATTCTTTTAGATGATAATTTATTTATCAAATTTTTAGATAATATTGAAGATTATTACAAAACATTAACTAGTAGCCCGATTTACTCCACCTACTTTGAAGATATTGAAGGATGTGATTTTGAGGATGAGGAGGAGATGCTGAGATCAAGGCTATAGTTAATAGAGATCATAATGATTCAAATAAATCAGAATTATTAGTAAAACTTGAAAAGATAAATAAAGAAGAAATAGTAAAGGATTCAGATATTTTTGAAATATTGAAAATGATGAAATTAAATCCACAACTTTTAACCAACCCAGAAATTTTGAAATTTAAATCAAAATAAATATTAATTCAACTTTAGATATTTCTAAATTAATTCAACTTTAGATAATTCTAAATTAATTCAACTTTAGATAATTCTTAATTAATTCAAATTTAAATAATTCTTAATTAATTAAATTTTAAATAATTCTTAATTAAATCAACATTAAATAATTCTCAATTAATAATTAGTAATTAATTCAACTTTAATTAATTCCTTCTTAATTTAACTTCAATTAATTAATTTAACTTTAATTGATTAATTTAACTTCAAATTTGTTTCAATTAACTTAACTCTAACTCTTAAATAACTTAAACTCAAATTAAATAAAATCTTACCCAAACTGCAACAATTAAATTAAAAATATTAAATATGTCAAAGTGGGTTGACATATTCGCGGGTTCACACGACATGTATCAAATGACGAATTTGATACATCATTAGAAACTTAATTAAATGCCTTGACCTGTTTGAATCATGCATTAATGTCATGTACATGCATCTGCTATGTTTCTGAATATATGTCATGTCATTCATATTTAAATTTACGCATGACTTAGAACGGTTATAGGAAAAAGAATAGTTGAAACTAGAACAACCTAGTATTAGGTGGTGGTGAGATGATAGCACGTTAGGGAAGCCCTTCTAATAAGGTCAAGTATATTCTACTTGGTCTGTTTAGTCTGGTGGAACTAGCCGAAGCTACCGATCCAAGACCTAAACTAGTTAGACCAAAATTTTTCAAAAAGTTATTTGAAAATGATTTCTCGGTAAAAGGCTTTGTCAAGGAAAGGGTTGTTGCTCCAATAAGGCTACGACCAAAGAAGGCCTCTGTGCTTGGCCAAGACCTGGAAGTCGATTACCGAAAATCAAATTCACTTTATAATTTGATAAATTTGAATCTAACACAAGTTTCGTTTAAATCTTAGATTTAACAATAAATTAAGCAAAATTATTCAACCATCTCACAATACACCCATAAGGCAACCATGTTTGCTGTATTGAGACATCTAGAATGGGTGAGATGTTAAGGACTAATAAATTGAAAAATATTTTTCAAAAATATTTTTCAAAATTGTTAGAATATTTTTCTAAAAATATATTGTCAAAATAGTGCTTCAACATAATAATATTTTTATGAAATTCATGCTTGTCTGATTGATTATATATGATAGATTTTCAAAAATTATATTCTTTTGAAAAATTATTTGACCTACACAATTAGACACAAGCCTCTTAGGTCAACACTAAAGTCCCTTAAGACACTTAGATAGAGTCAAACGGTGTTGGTGTCAGGGGGAGTTTTTTTTTTGGTTTTCATTTGAATCTTTCGAAAATGGTGCTTTAAAATCATTATCATTTCAAAAGTATTTTTCGAAAATTATGCCTTAAACATCATTATCACTTCAAAATGCTTTTCGAAAATGGTGCTTTAAATCACTATCACTTATGTTTTCAAAGCTTATGCTTTAAAAGTTATTTTCATTCCAAATTGAATTTTCTAAAAACTTATCTTCTTAAAAATTATCATACTGACATTCAAAGCTGTTCTTTTGATTTTGATAAACCCTAAAGTCACAGAGGAGGTCTACTTAATGATCTACAAGGACTCCAAGGATGTGTCAAATTTAGGGGGAGTCTAAATAAAAAAAAAATTATTTCTAACAAGTATTTTCTTTGACAATTACTTTTTCGAATTATTAGATAATTTTCTTGGTCTGAACCAAACCCTAAGGACTCAGAGGAAGAGCACTTGTGGTCAACAAGCTTTCTAGGACTGGGTCAAGTTAAGGGGGAGGTCAAATTAAATGAGTTAGTAAACATTTCAAAATAATATATTTTCGTGCACTATATTTTCAAAATCCTGTTGAAAGTATAAGTAATTTGTCTTTAAAAATACTATTATTCTTTTTTCAAAACATTTGTGGCTTATAAAATTGGTTTGAAATACTTTTTGAAATAATATTTACTTGGGTTAGAAAATTGCCAGGACACTTAGAAAAATGTCTTTGTAGTTAACAAGATTTCCTAGGATTATGTCAAACTGGAAAAGAAACCAAGTCAAGTAAAATATTATGTTTTAAAAACAATATTTTTCAAAGAACTTATATTCTTCTAAAAAACTTATATGTTTCAAACTCATAATATTTTTCAAAATACTTATATTGTTTCAAAAATGCGTAATACCCCTTAAAAGTACTAATAGCTTTAAAAAATAATGCATAATATGTTTCAAAAGTACTTGCACATTTCAAAAGCTCAAATATTTTTCAAAAGTACTTGCAAAATATTCAAAATATTTTTCAAAATGGTTTCAAAAAGGCACCATTGTTCAGAAAGTACAAATACTTTTAAGAGTGCAGATATTTTTAAAAATACTAACATTTTTTAAGTATTCTTCGAAATGCACAATTTGTCATGTGAAAATATTTTTATAAGTGCTAATTGTTTTGGAAAAAAATTTTAAATAAAAGTTTTTTCTATGCCAATAGTTTTCTATGTGCAAGAATTTTCGAAGTTCAAAATATGTTCCTACAAATACACAATATTTTTCCAAAGTGCACAATACCTTTCCAAGTAAAATTATTTTTGGGTGCAAGTTAAGTACTTAGTTTTAAACTATGCTTTCAAAAATTCATACTAAGTATTTTCAAAAGCACAAAATGTTTTCAGTGTTGGTGCAAGTGTTCTTGGTGACTTTTTTTTATGTATGACAAAGGGGGAGAGTGAGTTTATGTTAGAAATTTTTTTGTTGTCTTCTAGAAGGATCAAAAAGAAAAATCAAAATGTTTTTCAAAAAGAGGGAAAGTAAGCTTAAGTTAGAAGTTTTTTCTTTTTCTCCCAAAAGATCAAAACTTATATTCAAAACTTTGATTAGTTTTTCAAGGTGAACAATTTAGTCCCTTCAGTAAATCTAACTTAAGATATTGTCAAACTTCAAAAAGGGGGAGATTGTTAGTGCAAGTTGCATCAGTGATGTCATCCTCTAAATATTTCAATGTTTGATAATATACTTAAGTCAGTGATACATTGAACAAGGGAAGGGTTAGTCAAGAAAGGTGTAACAAAGTGAACCGAAGTCCTAGTTATCCTAGACACGAAGTCCTGGTTCGATGAATTGGGCACTAATGTAACGCCCGCTTTTTTTTTTTCTAAGCGGCGTTACGTTAACATGCTTAGGCCATGTAGACATCATAAGGCAGCGGAATAACTTAACTTATACATGCCCTGTTACCATTCTTAACTTATTGACATGGGAACCTTAGCATATTAACTTTGAACTTAAGCATCATATCATGTCTCACATAACATCATATCCTAAGGTTCCATAAGTCATTATTCAAACACATAAGTAAACATATAGTTCCTGGGCCAAGTTACTACGTCACACATGCGTTCTTGCCCTCCTGCTGCTTCCTTCATTATCCCCTTGAATGATCTGCGGTATAAGGAAATAAGACTATAAGCACACAGGCTTAGTAAGACTCTTTCCTACTCACAAAACCATCCATCATTCATCATCTCATAATGAGCACATAAAACATTAACATACTTGGTGCTCTACTTAGAACATAACATCTTGCATCACTTATCGTATACATAGCATGGCATGAACATAAACATAGTAACATTCTAAGCATGGCATGATACATGGCATAAACATAAACATCATAGACATTCTAAGCATGGCATAATTCATTCATTCTCATGACACTATTCATAAACATAGTGAACATTCTAAGCATGGCATAATTCATGGCATATCGTAAACATAGTGAACATTCTAAGCATGGCATAATTCATGGCATAAATCATAAACATAGTGAACATTCTAAGCATGGCATAATTCATGGCATATCGTAAACATAGTGAACATTCTAAGCATGGCATAATTCATGGCATATCGTAAACATAGTGAACATTCTAAGCATGACATAATTCATTCATTCTCATGCATACTTCTTAACATGAAACGTAAGCATAAAGTCTTATCAACATAGCATAATGCATAACATGAATGGATGCATGAGTAGAATGCATATACATAAGGATGCTTAACTTTTAAAACATACTTTTCATTGCTTAAACATAATCATCATAACATCATTTGGGGTCCCCGGCTTGTACCACATACATACATCATTGCGCGCATCCCTAGCAAGTCCGAGGTCGCGAGCCCCAACCTACTAGGGTAAGGACAGCATAGTCGGTAGTCCCCGAACCGAGGCGTTCTTATGGTGCTCATCCCTGTTGCACAGCTCCGGTAGTGCCAGAACCGTGGACAGCTACGGTAGTCCAAAACCGGGGCGTTCTTAAGGTGCCCATCCCTTGGACCCATACTTCAGTCCGGTACAAGCCCATACATAAAGTAAAATACTTTTCATGCTTCATCATTCATATGGCATTCATGACATCTTTAACATAGCATAACTTGTTACGACTTGGCCCGTCTACCGGCCCATTTACCGGTCCTCACGACCGTCGTACCATCGACCATCGACCGTGCCGTCTTAGCATATTTATGCCTTAAAGACATAAGCATCATCTTTCATTCATCATCATTCATTTAACATAGCATAACTTGTTACGGCTCGGCCCGTCTACCGGCCTATTTACCGGTCCTCACGACCGTCGTACCGTCGACCATCGACCTTGCCGTCTTAGCATATTTATTCCTTAAAGACATAAGCATCATCTTTCATTCATCATCATTCATAGCATATTCATTCATTCATCATACTTAACATCATCATTATGTCTTAAAGGCATGAACCTTCACTTCATTCTTCACTTTCATTTTTAGACATGGCATCATTTTCATTCTTAACATGGCATCATTTTCATTCTTAAACATGGCATCATCCTCATTCTTAAACATAAACATAACATACTTAACATGGCATCATTCATATCATGAACCTAACATATCATAGCATCATTTTTATCGTGATCATAACCCTATCATTCTTATCATGGCATCATTCATATCCTGAACATATACTTATCATACTTATCATGGAAACACATAAACATATACTTGAAGTTAAAGGCTCAACCCTAACCCTTGGGTCCTTGAGGTTGGCCGAAACATATGGGGTCTCTAGGGTAATCCAAAAAATCCTAGAAATTATACTTAACCTCCACACATCATAAGGGAACATAAATTAACATTATCAAGATTTTTGGCTTAATTATAGACCTTTAAATCATGGTGACCGAAACCCTTAAACTTAGGGTTCTTAGTTTTGTTTCTTTCATGTTGGCCGAAACCCTAGGGTGTCCTAGCGTACTCCAAAAATTCCCAAAAATTATACTTAACCTCTACACATCATAAGGGAACATTAAATAACATTATCATGATTTTTAGCATAATTATAGACCTGTAAATCATGGTGTCCGAAACCCTTAAACTTAGGGTTCTTAGTTTTGTTTCTTTCATGTTGGCCGAAACCCTAGGGTGTCCTAGGGTACTCCAAAAATTCCCAAAAATTATACTTAACCTCTACACATCATAAGGGAACATTAAATAACATTATCATGATTTTTAGCATAATTATTGACCTGTAAATCATGGTGGCCGAAACCCTTAAACATGAGGGTCTTGGTTTTCTTTCCTTTCAACATCCAATTCGAAAACCAACCACTATATATCATACTAAAAATCATAAAAATCATAGGGAACTATTATACCACAGGTGAGGGAGTCTTACCTTGGGTTTCTTGATTTTTCAAACCTTGGAAGAGAAGAAAATGGTAAGATCTTTGGACCCTTGAACACCCTTGTCCTTGTATCCTTGGAAGAGACTTTAGATCTAGGAGATGGAACCTTGGTGGAAGCTTTTCCAAGGGGAAAACCCTCTAGGAGTGGTCGGCTAGAATGAGGGAGGAAGAGAGGAGGAAATGCAATTGAAAGAAGAGAGAATGAAACTCCCAAACCCCCCTATTTATCATCCATTAAAGAGGTAAATGAAGAGTCTCTCCATGACTCTTCATCTTCTTCTTAATCTTAACTTATATCCATTTCATTTCCTCATAGAAATCCCTTGCTAGGTGAG
This sequence comes from Boesenbergia rotunda, assembly GCA_024364735.1. Classification (NCBI taxonomy): domain Eukaryota; kingdom Viridiplantae; phylum Streptophyta; class Magnoliopsida; order Zingiberales; family Zingiberaceae; genus Boesenbergia; species Boesenbergia rotunda. The sequence goes on from JAGFNQ010002126.1 coordinate 211,506, forward strand.
TTGGTTAAGGCTTACATGGTTGTACAAGAGGTCCAAGGTTCAATCCTTGGCTCATGCACCTTTATTTTTATTTTATTTTTATTTCATTTATTTTATTATTTTTATTTCCTAAATTCCGAAAATCCCCCTAAAATCACCCATAATTATGCCAATATTCCTAAATAAAATTCTTTTATATTTATATTAATTTTACCTAATTTATATTAATTTTACCTAATTAATATCCATTTTTGGAGCCCATTTAAAGCTCATTGGTACTTAGTTTTCTCAATTTAAATGAGAAAACATGGATTTTCTAGGCCTAAGTTCTCCTTAATATTTCTAGGTCCCTTGGAAAATTATTTAAACATGCTTAATATTTTAAGAAAATATTAAGAGAATTTTCCGGGTCGTTACAACTAAGTCATGACCAAGGGTTGGGCACGAAGACCTGGTTCGAGGAATTGGGCAGTAAGTCCTGGCCAAGGGTTGGGCACCGAAGACCTAGTTCGAGGAATTGGGCACGATGTCCTGGCTGAGGGTTGGGTACCTAAGTCCTGGACCTAGGGTTTGGGCATGAAGTCTTGGTCCGAGGGATTGAGCAACTTAGCTGCGCGATGACTAGGGACAGAAGTAGAGACGGGTCGAGTGTTGAACGTCTTGAGATTCGAGAGTATCGAAGGCTAAGTAAAAGTCCACCCGAATGGACTGGGTGGCAACCATCACCTTAGAGGAGTAGGTGAAAGGCGCGTTCCCGGGGGTGGGAACTTGCGTCGGTTCTACCTAGGGTTTCGTGGAAATCCGAAGTCAGAACCATTTCCTTAAGATTAAGATTATCTACTTATTTGTCTTGTGTTTATGTATCTTGCAGGTACCTAAAAGTGAAGACAAAGCAGACAAACTACCAAACAAATAAGGATGGAAAAGGGTTGCTAGGCGCCCTAATGGAGATAGGCGCCCCTTATGTCACAGGCGCCCAGGTTGAAGGTTGTATCTACTGCTACGAGTTCGAAGCGGAGATATGCTTTGACCAAGCTCCTTGAGGCGCCTCAAAGGTCCAGGGCGCCCTGGTCAAGAGTCTTATCTGCTGTGGCGAGTTCGGCGCGGAGATAAACTTTGACCAAGCCCTATGAGGCGCCCTAGTGATCATAGGCGCCCTAATGAAGACTAGAAAAGGGGCTTCGACCCCAAGGCTCAGGACAGAACTTCTGTAAACATTCTAAGCTTCCAAAGTGACGACAAAGTGCTAACGACGAAGCTCTGCGACCAGGAGGCTCCAGGAGGAAGTGTGCGACACTTCGGAGGTTCAGATCAGCCGAGTTTCAATCTGTTTGTTCGGTTTGAGTTTACATTCTGCATTTAAATTTATCAATCTTTTGTTTTTAACTCTTGCACTGTAAGATGCATTTCTCCACCTCCGAAAAGTCCGGAATGGAGCCCATTAGTGGACGGGTGTTCCCGTGCTTAGGCCTTGGATGTACTTGTTGGGAACGAGATGGCTAGAGAGGGGGGGGTGAACATAGTCAATCACTCTTTTCTTGGCACTTAGTAAGTTTTCTGCACTCAACTTATCAGTAGCACAGCAGAAGAAGCAAAGGAAAATAAAGCAGTGCAGTAAACGAAAACAGAAATGAAAGCAAACAAAGACAACTACCAAGATCGCTAACAAGAGGGTTTACAAGGTTCGGGGATAACTTGCCCCTACTCCTTGGCCTGCCCTTAAGGTGGGCGATCCCTTGATCGTCGGCAGATCAAGCCCCGATTTTCACCGGATATAACACAACCTCCTTCTCGGTGGAGAAACCTCTCCATAGCGTTTCAAACAAGGATATAGAGTTAAGCTTAATGAAAGACAGAGAATACTCTTACTCAGCACCCAGCAAGGACAAGAACACAGCAAGCTTATCATGAGCTCCACCCAGCGACGATCTCACGCAAGGACTCCCTCCTTCGTGTCTTCTCACTATTGGACTCCAAGCTCCTTGTTCTTTCCTCCCAGTACTGACGTAAGAGTTGGTTGCTTCTCAGATCTCAATGACTTGCTCAAGGAATCAACAGCACACGGACACAGCAAGTCAAGTGTGGAGAACACAAAATCGCAGTAAGAACTTCAGCAAGCTCGAACACTTAGTATTCTCAAACTCTCTTCTTTAACCGAAGACTCTTCTCGCTTTTGTTTCTCCACCAAGCATCAAATGACACCATCTCTGCAGCTCCCAGCTGCTCATCTGCCAACGCCAGCTGCCACTGAGCTATCCCTGGACTCCCTGAGCTTCCCTCAGCCAAGCTCCAGTCTCAGCTCTAGTCTGCAGCTTAATCAGAGTGTTAGAGCAGCATATCAAGCAGTAAATCAAGATTCAGAAGTGACGCGCAGAGAATCGGATATGTTCAGAGAGTCTGACAACGCAATTTGAATTAAAGTGATCGGTCACCAGACCGATCCAGGACTTGTGGATCGGTCACCAGACTGATCTACTGCTTTGCTGGGATTCCCAGCTCTTATGGCAACACAGGCCTGATCGGTCACCGAACCGATCAGAGTGAAGCCTAATCGGTCACCGGACCGATCAGAGTGAAGCCTGATCGGTCACCAGACCGATCAGAGTGAAGCCTGATCGGTCACTCAGACCGATCAAGTCTAATGAACAGTAACTCCAGAAATTAAATCCTAAGTCCCTGATCGGTCACCGGACCGATCAGGACTTGATCAGCAAGGGAACTCACTCACTATCTACTCCCTGATCGGTCACCAGACCGATCAGGGGCAAGGCAGCGAGGAAGCAGCTTGCTCCCTGATCGATCACCGGACCGATCAGGAGCCACACAGTAGATTCCCAACCTCACTGTGTGCTCCCTGATCGGTCACCAGTCCGATCAGATATCGCTTGATCGGTCACCAGACCGATCCACGAAGGAGCAGCGTGCCAATGTCCCTGATCGGTCACCAGACCGATCTAGGGACTCAAACCTAGCCCTCCAAGCTAGGGTTTCATTCACCTTAGCCATCCAAGCTAAGGATTTTTCCATCTAACTCTCCAAGTTGGGAATTTGCACCTAACCCTCCAAGTTAGGACTTTTCACCTAGCCCTCCAAGCTAGGACTTTTCACTTAGCCCTCCAAGCTAGGACTTTTCACCCAACTCTTCTGAGTTAGAACTTCATCCAACCTAGCCCTCCAAGCTAGGCACCTGACCCTTCAAGCCAGGACTTTTCACCTAATTCTCCAGGATGGGAATTTGCACCTAACCCTCCAAGTTAGGACTTTTCACCTAGCCCTCCAAGCTAGGAGTTTTCACCCAACCCTTCCGAATTAGGACTTTTCCAACACCTAGCCCTCCAAGCTAGGATTTTCCACACCTAACCCTCCAGGTTAGGATTTTCCAACGCCTAGCCCTCCAAGCTAGGATTTTCCATACCATGCCTAATCCTTGATCAGGACTTTAACTCAAATTCGCTCAACCAAACTTAAATCATTGTCAAACACCAAAACAACAACCGGGCCAGACTGCATCAACAATCTCTCCCTTTTTGTTGTTTGACAACCCGATTTAAGTTTAGGTATCAATCAATTGAAATCCGTTCAATTCTCATAAGGGAATCATGATCCTCCCCCTATAATAACCATAAACTTAATCAGCCATTCTCTCCCCCTTTGTCAAACATCGAAAAGGGTATGGTTATTATGTTTGAACATACCTCCCCCTCAAACATGGGTCTCTCCCCAAACCCAAAATAATCAAAGCATAATTTTGAATTGCACATGAAAACATATACACAATAATATCATGGTCAAACATGTATATGTTTCATATGACAGGTAAGTCAAAGGATGATTTTAGATTGCATATGAGAGGCAGATACCATAAATGTATCATGGCAACAATGTATATGCATTACATGACAATAATTATCGCAGTTCCATCAGACTGATGTTCGATACAGAAAAATTTCTGATTTATCTATGAATGATCAATTTTCAGAAAAATTCTGTAATTCTGATTCGTTCATGATCGGACTGCGTTAACACTTGGACTTCCAAGTGAAGACATATACAGAAGCATATTATGGTCAAATATGTATATGCTTCATAGGACTAGTAAGGAATGCATCTGTATTTGAAACATAGTCCTGATTGGTCTTCGTGACCAACCAGGTCTGTTGATTACGTGATACAGAAGTATATCTGATTAGTCTGGGGAGCGATCGGATTTTAGAAAAATTTCTGAAACTCTGATACGTTCCTGAACAGACTGCATTAACAATTTGCATTCCATACCAGGGGAGATGATTCTATTAATATTCGTCATTTCAGAAAAATTTCCGAAACACGATATTAAGATCAAGAGTCATGACTCAACAAACCCTTTCTTATGAATTTGAACATTCCAACATAGGTTTGTCTCAAATCACTATTAAGTACCAGGTTTGTATCACTTGAACAAATTTGTGCTCCCTTAGTACCAGGTTTGTACCAATGGGTGATCAAATTTGTTTCAATTGGACTTGGTTTGTATCAGATTTGTGTGTATCAGTTTTATTGGTGGTATGATCATTACACTGATACAATTTGATGAAAAGGGGATCGGTCTGGAAAGTTTTTGGATCAAATTGGAACGATCCGGGAGTATCTTGATCAGAGTTGATCTGATCGGTCACTGGACCGATCAGAGTGATCCCTGATCGGTCTCTAGACCGATCAGGGTGAGTCCTGTTCGGTCGGTGGACCGGTCAGGTCTCATACAGACAACAGTTCAGACATTCTGAAAGTTCAGAAACTCTGAAACACTTCTAAACCCTAATTCAAACAAATTTAATCCCTAACTTTGTCCATTCAGGAATCAAGATTTTCTAAAAACAAATTTGTATAAAAGCATAATCAGTATGTTCTAAGCATGATCATTAAGTTCCAAACATGTTTGATCTAACCAATTTTGATAACCCATAGCTCTAAGTTTGTCTTAACCCAAAATCGAGTGAAACCATAAACAGGTTTGTATCAAGGCATGATAAGTATATTCCAAGCATGATCATGTTTCTTCCAAACAATTTTGATAATCCAAGTTATTCTTGGGTCCTGATCAACTAAGTGTTAGGCATACGACAACCCAAACATGATAATCCATTTAGTATTCGGCACATGAAACATATCAGATTTGAAGAAATAAGTCATAGACTTTAAGTTCATGTTCTTTGTCTAATCATGTATGGTGAAGTTTTCATAGTGATTTTTGAATCAATAACAACTCATGTGGCCATACTTGTTCTTTAGCATGCATTCATGTTGTCTAACACATACAAGAAAATCTTGGCTTGCTTGAATCAAATTAGCATCAATATTTGATTAAATTCCAAAACATGCTTGTATTAAGTGAGTATTAAGTTTTCATGGTTCCAATCAAGTTTGTGTCAAAATAAAGCATAGTATAATGTCGATAGGAATCTATTCATGCTCCTTTGATCACAATGAATTCCTTATCATAAATTTGTACTTTACTAATAAGAAAATTCACAACATGTATCTACTTAACTATGGATCACAAAAATCATGAAGTTGTCTAAATTTATGAAATGTAGGTAATCCCAAAGAAAAACCTAATTTTAGACCTCTTGTTATGGTGAATGACAATTCATCTCAATTCATGGGTTTGGAGCACCCAATATCAACCACCCATGTTGATAGATGCTCCCCCTCAATCAAAGTTATACAATTCGAAATATGGAGGTTTTAGGTAACCAAATTTTGGGACCTAATGAATCTACAATGAATGACTTTGGTACCCATGCCTTAGCCATTTTCTTTCTAGCCTTTTGAACCCTAGATGCATTTAGTGACCTAAATTGAGTTCTTGACATTAAGGATATGACACTAGGTTCTTTAGGTTGGTAACCCAAACCAGCCTTGTTGTATATCGCCCTTTGTGAGTTGAGTATCATATCTAATGTTTTAGAGCTTGTTGAAAACTTCTCAAGAACATTCTTGAGGTTTTCAACTTTGCTCTTCAAGTTCTTATTTTCATCCTTAAGGAATTCATCATGCAAAGCATCAATATCCTCAACCTTAGAGAATTTCAATTCTTCTACTTCTACATTTAAGGATTTAATCTTGTTCTTGGACTTCTTAAGCAACTTGGTTAGGCACGCTATAGCTCTATAGCACTTATCTAACTCGGGAGAGATTATCTCTTCATCATCCGAAGATGATGAAGGCGCGATTGAGGAGCTTGAAGATTCATCATGTAACGCCCGCTTTTTTTTTCTTTTTCCTAAAGCGGCGTTACGTTAGCATACTTAGGGCATGTAGCCATCATAATGCAGCGGAAACCTTTAACTTACACCTACATGCACTTACTACCCTTCCTAACATTATAATATGGGAACTTGACATATTAACTTTATACTTAGCATCATATCATGTCATTCTTAGCATCATGTCATACTTAGCATCATATCATACTTAGCATCATGTCATCCTTAGCATCATGTCATAGAGTCACATTCAAGCACTTAGTAGTAAAGGTAGAGTTCTATCATAAGACAAACAAACATATGGTCTCTTGGCCAAGTCACTATCACACACATGCTTCATTGCCCCCCCTGCTGCTTCCTTACTGTCCCCTTGCGTGATCTGCAGTATAAGGAAATAAACTATAAGCGCACAGGCTTAGTAAGACTCTTTCCTACTCACTAAAACCATTCATCACTTAATCATGAGCACATGAAACATTAACATACTTGGTGCTTTACTTAGGACATAAGCCTTTATGAGCACTTAGCATACATTTGACATGACATGAACATAAACTTAATCACATTCGTAGCATGACATGAACATAACCATAAAAGCATCCATGTCATGGCATAATACTTGGCATAGACATGAACATCGTAAACATTCATAGCATGGCATAATACTTGGCATAGACATAGACATAGACATAATAAACATAACCTCATAACCATTCTTAGCATGAACCTAAATAAAATCATGGCATCCTAACTTAGCACAAACGTAATTAAATCATGGCATCATTACTAGCATGAACATAAATAAAATAATGGAATCCTAACTTAGCGCAAACGTAATTAAATCATGGCATCATTACTAGCATGAACATAAATAAAATCATGGCATCGTAAACTAGCATAAACATAAATAAATCATGGCATCAGAAGTTAGCATGAACATAAATAAAATCATGGCATCCTAAACAAGCATAAACATAAATAAATCATGGCATCCTAAACTAGCATAAACATAAATAAATCATGGCATCCTAGACTGGCATAAACATAAATAAAATCATGGCATCCTAAATTAGCATAAACATAAATAAATCATGGCATTTTAACTTAGCAATAACATAATTGAAATCATGGCCTTATAACTTAGCATAAACATAAATAAAATCATGGCATAAACATACCTTGCATAAATTTACTTTGCATAATATTCTTATCATAAAGATAATGCATAACATGGATGGATGCATGTGGCAATTGCATATATATATAAGGATGCTTAATCTTTAAAAACGTGCTTTTAAATACTTTAACATAATCATAACATTCATTGGGCCCTGGCTTGTACCACATTCATTCATCATATGCGCGCATCCCTAAGTAAATACGAGGTAGCTAATCTCGACCTACTAGGGTAAGGACAGCTTCATCGGTAGTCCCGAACCGTAAGGACAGCTTCATCGGTAGTCCCGAACCGTGGACAGCTTCATCGGTAGTCCAGAACCGTGGACCTTACTTAGGTCCGGTACAAGCCCATAAAATAAAATAAAATGCTTTCACATGCTTTTTCATTCATCATCATTCATAGCATATTCATTCATTCATCATACTTAACATCATCGTTATGCCTTAAAGGCATGAACTTTAACTTCATTCTTCATTTTCATTCTTAAACATGGCATATGTACACATCATTCATAAGCATGGCATACATACCAATTATTCATAAGTCATGGCCTACCTATATCTCATTCATAAAACATGGCATACTTTCATATCATTTATAAGACATGGCATACATACATATCATTCATAAACTATGGCACATATCCAAACATTCATGTCCTAACATATAATTCATGACATATAAACTAAGGGTTTGGTTAACATAGAATTCTTCCACCTTACTTAAACATACATCTTAATAACCTATACCCAAGCATCTTGGTAGGTTTAACCCAACCCTAGCCCTAGGTTAGATCCTTGGCCGAAAGCCCCAAGGAAACCCTAGGTCCATGAAACTTCCCATAACTTCCCAAACAACATCTCCTACATTCATACTAGGCCGTAGGAAACATTTGAGTTCATACTTAAGACCAACCCTAATCCTTTAACCCTAGTCTTGCTCTTGGCCGAAACTTCAAGGCCATGGGGCATGGAGAAATTCCATTAAAATCCCAAATCAATTGCTTAAACACCAACCATACCTTATCATAGGGCCATTAGGGCCCTTGCTTGAATTAAGTCCTAACTTTCCACCCTATTAGGGTACTTGGCCGAAACCTATAGGGTCTCTAGGCCATGTGAAACATTCACATAAACACCCTCCATCTCCCTTATATCATGATAAAACATAAAACATATACTTGAGGTTTTAAACCCAACCCTACACATGGGTTCTTGATGTTGGTCGAAACCCTAGGGTATTCTAGGTTACCCCTAAAATTCCCAAAAATTATATTTAATCTCTAAACATCATAAGAGAACATTAAACAACATTATAAAGATTTTTAGCAACATCTTTGACCCTAAACTTCTAGTGGCCGAAACCCATAGGATATCCTAGGGTTCTTGGTTTGCTTTTCTTGTTTCTTTTAACATCAAATCCCAAAATCAACCAATATATCATGCTAAAAACATAAGGAACTATTACACCACTTGGTTGAAACCTTAAAAGAGAAGGAAATTGTAAAATCTTTGGACACTTGAACCCCCTTGTCCTTGTATCCTTGGAAAACCCTTAGATCTTAGAGATGAGACCTTCTTGTGGAGCTTTTCCCAAGGGAAACTCTTCCTTTGGTGTTCGGCTAGGATGAGGGAAGGAGGAGGAAGAAAATGCAAAGTGATGGAAGGAAGAGGTAACTCCCAAACCCCCCTCTTTATAACCCATTAAGAAGGTAAATGAAGAGTCTCTCCATGACCCTTCATCTTCTTCTAAGCCTTAACCAATATCTACTTCATTCCCTCATAACATTCCCTTACTAGGTGAGTTGGTTAAAGCATACATGGTGGTACAAGAGGTCCAAGGTTCAATCCTTAGTAGATGCACAATTTTTCCCCACTTATTTTATTTTATTTTTCCTAGTATTTTCAAAAATCCCTTAAAAATTCCCCCATAATTATGTTAATATTTCTTATTAAAATCCCTTTATATTTATACAAATTTTCACCTAAAATCCACCAATAATTATGGTACTAAAAAGCCCATATAAGACTCATTAGTGCCCTTTTTCCCAATTTAAATGAGAAAACATGGATTTTCTAGGCCAAATTTCGCATTAATATTTCTAGGTTCCTCAGAAAATTATCTAGACATGCTTAATATTTTAAGGAAATATTAAGAGAATTTTCCGGGTCATTACACATCACTGCTTCCTTCACTTAAATTCTCTACTGCCATGAAAGCAAAATAATGAAAGTTCTCCTCCTCCTCTTCATTCTTCTTCTCCTTTCTTTTGTTACCTGTCACACAAGCAAACCCTTTCTCTTTTGGGCTTGTTTTAGAGATCTTATGTAACTCCATCTCACAAAACAAATCCTCAAACTTAACAAAAGATAAGTCCTTGGAAACCTTGTAAGCATCCACCATGGATGACCACAAAGTATTCCTAGGGAAGGCATTGAGTACATATCTCACTAGGTCTCTATTTTCTACCTTTTCATCAATGGAGTAGAGACCATTCAATACTTCTTTAAATCGACAATGAAGCATACTTACAGTTTCATTTTCTCCCATGGTGAGATTTTGAAGTTGGCTGAGAAGGAGGTCCTTCTTGGCAGTCCTTGTATCTTGAGTTCCCTCATGGAGCTCAATGAGCTTGCTCCATAGATCTTTAGCACTTGTAAAAGGACCCACCTCGATCAACTCCTCCTTGATCAACCCACATTGCAAAGTGACCACCGCTTTGGCATTTGCTTCACTCTTTCTTACTTGCTCAGCCGACCAACTTGAGAAATCGAGGTCTTTTCCTTCAACATCTCTTGGAGGGATGAAACCTTCTTTGACCGAGAACCATATGCTCATGTTTGTCTTCAAATAAAACTCCATCTTCAATTTCCAATATTGAAAGTCAGCGTCATCAAAGAATGGAGGTCGGGTGGTGGAGAAGCTTTCTCTCAACGCCATCTTGTTGATAACTCTTGGATGTTAAGCCGTAAACAGAGCCCCAAGCTCTGATACCACTTGTTGGGAACGAGATGGCTAGAGAGGGGGGGGGGTGAATATAGCCAATCACTCTTTTCTTGGCACTTAGTAAGTTTTCTGCACTCAACTTATCAGTAGCACAGCGGAAGAAGCAAAGGAAAATAAAGTAGTGCAGTAAACGAAAACAGAAATGAAAGCAAACAAAGACAACTACCAAGATCGCTAACAAGAGGGTTTACAAGGTTCGGGGATAACTTGCCCCTACTCCTTGGCCTGCCCTTAAGGTGGGCGATCCCTTGATCGTCGGCAGATCAAGCCCCGATTTTCACCGGATATAACGCAACCTCCTTCTCGGTGGAGAAACCTCTCCATAGCGTTTCAAACAAGGATATAGAGTTAAGCTTAATGAAAGACAGAGAATACTCTTACTCAGCACCCAGCAAGGACAAGAACACAGCAAGCTTATCTTGAGCTCCACCCAGCGACGATCTCACGCAAGGACTCCCTCCTTCGTGTCTTCTCACTATTGGACTCCAAGCTCCTTGTACTTTCCTCCCAGTACTCACGTAAGAGTTGGTTGCTTCTCAGATCTCAATGACTTGCTCAAGGAATCAACAGCACACGCACACAGCAAGTCAAGTGTGGAGAACACAAAATCGCAGTAAGAACTTCAGCAAGCTCGAACACTTAGTATTCTCAAACTCTCTTCTTCAACCGAAGACTCTTCTCGCTTTTGTTTCTCCACCAAGCATCAAATGACACCATCTCTGCAGTTCCCAGCTGCTCATTTGCCAACGCCAGCTGCCACTGAGCTATCCCTGGACTCCCTGAGCTTCCCTCAGCCAAGCTCCAGTCTCAGCTCTAGTCTGCAGCTTAATCAGAGTGTTAGAGCAGCATATCAAGCAGTAAATCAAGATTCAGAAGTGACGCGCAGAGAATCGAATATGTCAAGAGCGTCTGACAACGCAATTTGAATTAAAGTGATCGGTCACCGGACCGATCCAGGACTTGTGGATCGGTCACCAGACTGATCTACTGCATTGCTGGGATTCCCAGCTCTTATGGAAACACAGGCCTGATCGGTCACCGAACCGATCAGAGTGAAGCCTAATCGGTCACCGGACCGATCAGAGTGAAGCCTGATCGGTCACTCAGACCGATCAAGTCTAATGAACAGTAACTCCGGAAATTAAATCCTAAGTCCCTGATCGATCACCGGACCGATCAGGACTTGATCAGCAAGGGAACTCACTCACTATCTACTCCCTGATCGGTCACCAGACCGATCAGGGGCAAGGCAGCGAGGAAGCAGCTTGCTCCCTGATCGATCACTGGACCGATCAGGAGCCACACAGTAGGTTCCCAACCTCACTGTGTGCTCCCTGATCGGTCACCAGTCCGATCAGACATCGCTTGATCAGTCACCAGACCGATCCACGAAGGAGCAGCGTGCCAATGTCCCTGATCGGTCACCAGACCGATCTAGGGACTCAAACCTAGCCCTCCAAGCTAGGGTTTCATTCACCTTAGCCCTCCAAGCTAAGGATTTTTCCATCTAACTCTCCAAGTTGGGAATTTGCACCTAACCCTCCAAGTTAGGACTTTTCACCTAGCCCTCCAAGCTAGGACTTTTCACTTAGCCCTCCAAGCTAGGACTTTTCACCCAACTCTTCTGAGTTAGAACTTCATCCAACCTAGCCCTCCAAGCTAGGCACCTGACCCTTCAAGCCAGGACTTTTCACCTAATTCTCCAGGATGTGAATTTGCACCTAACCCTCCAAGTTAGGACTTTTCACCTAGCCCTCCAAGCTAGGAGTTTTCACCCAACCCTTTCGAATTAGGACTTTTCCAACACCTAGCCCTCCAAGCTAGGATTTTCCACACCTAACCCTCCAGGTTAGGATTTTCCAACGCCTAGCCCTCCAAGCTAGGAATTTCCATACCATGCCTAATCCTTGATCAGGACTTTAACCCAAATTCACTCAACCAAACTTAAATCATTGTCAAACACCAAAACAACAACCTGGCCAGACTGCATCAACAATCTCTCCCTTTTTGTTGTTTGACAACCCGATTTAAGTTTAGGTATCAATCAATTGAAATCCGTTCAATTCTCATAAGGGAATCATGATCCTCCCCCTATAATAACCATAAACTTAATCAGCCATTCTCTCCCCCTTTGTCAAACATCGAAAAGGGTATGGTTATTATGTTTGAACATACCTCCCCCTCAAACATGGGTCTCTCCCCAAACCCAAAATAATCAATGCATAATTTTGAATTGCACATGAAAACATATACACAATAATATCATGGTCAAACATGTATATGTTTCATATGACAGGTAAGTCAAAGGATGATTTTAGATTGCATATGAGAGGCATATATCATAAATGTATCATGGCAACAATGTATATGCATCACATGACAATAATTATCGCAGTTCCATCAGACTGATGTTCGATACAGAAAAATTTCTGATTTATCTATGAACGATCAATTTTCAGAAAAATTTCTGTAATTCTGATTCGTTCATGATCGGACTGCGTTAACACTTGGACTTCCATGTGAAGACATATACAGAAGCATATTATGGTCAAATATGTATATGCTTCATAGGACTAGTAAGGAATGCATCTGTATTTGAAACATAGTCCTGATTGGTCTTCGTGACCAACCAGGTCTGTTGATTACGTGATACAGAAGTATATCTGATTAGTCTGGGGAGCGATCGGATTTTAGAAAAATTTCTGAAACTCTGATACGTTCCTGAACAGACTGCATTAACAATTTGCATTCCTTACCAGGGGAGATGATTCTATTAATATTCGTCATTTCAGAAAAATTTCCGAAATACGATATTAAGATCAAGAGTCATGACTCAACAAACCCTTTCTTATGTATTTGAACATTCCAACATAGGTTTGTCTCAAATCACTATTAAGTACCAGGTTTGTATCACTTGAACAAATTTGTGCTCCCTTAGTACCAGGTTTGTACCAATGGGTGATCAAATTTGTTTCAATTGGACTTGGTTTGTATCAGATTTGTGTGTATCAGTTTTATTGGTGGTATGATCATTACACTGATACAATTTGATGAAAAGGGGATCGGTCTGGAAGTTTTTGGATCAAATTGGAACGATCCGGGAGTTTCTTGATCAGAGTTGATCTGATCGGTCACTGGACCGATCAGAGTGATCCCTGATCGGTCTCTAGACCGATCAGGGTGAGTCGTGTTTGGTCGGTGGACCAGTCAGGTCTCATACAGACAACAGTTCAGACATTCTGAAAGTTCAGAAACTCTGAAACACTTCTAAACCCTAATTCAAACAAATTTAATCCCTAACTTTATCCATTCAGGAATCAAGATTTTCTAAAAACAAATTTATATAAAAGCATAATCAGTATGTTCTAAACATGATCATTAAGTTCCAAACATGTTTGATCTAACCAATTTTGATAACCCATAGCTCTAAGTTTGTCTTAACCCAAAATCGAGTGAAACCATAAACAGGTTTGTATCAAGGCATGATAAGTATATTCCAAGCATGATCATGTTTCTTCCAAACAATTTTGATAATCCAAGTTATTCTTGGGTCCTGATCAACTAAGTGTTAGGCATACGACAACCCAAACATGATAATCTATTTAGTATTCGGCACATGAAACATATCAGATTTGAACAAATAAGTCATAGACTTTAAGTTCATGTTCTTTGTCTAATCATGTATGGTGAAGTTTTTATAGTGATTTTTGAATCAATAACAACTCATGTGGCCATACTTGTTCTTTAGCATGCATTCATGTTGTCTAACACATACAAGAAAATCTTGGCTTGCTTGAATCAAATTAGCGTCAATATTTGATTAAATTCCAAAACATGCTTGTATTAAGTGAGTATTAAGTTTTCATGGTTCCAATCAAGTTTGTGTCAAAATGAAGCATAGTATAATGTCGATAGGAATCTATTCATGCTCCTTTGATCACAATGAATTCCTTATCATAAATTTGTACTTTACTAATAAGAAAATTCACAACATGTATCTAATTAACTATGGATCACAAAAATCATGAAGTTGTCTAAATTTATGAAATGTAGGTAATCCCAAAGAAAAACCTAATTTTAGACCTCTTGTTGTGGTGAATGACAATTCATCTCAATTCATGGGTTTGGAGCACCCAATATCAACCACCCATGTTGATAGATGCTCCCCCTCAATCAAAGTTATACGATTCGAAATATGGAGGTTTTAGGTAACCAAATTTTGGGACCTAATAAATCTACAATGAATGACTTTGGCACCCATGCCTTAGCCATTTTCTTTCTAGCCTTTTGAACCCTAGATGCATTTGGTGACCTAAATTGAGTTCTTGACATTAAGGATATGACACTAGGTTCTTTAGGTTGGTAACCCAAACCAGCCTTGTTGTATATCGCCCTTTGTGAGTTGAGTATCATATCTAATGTTTTAGAGCTTGTTGAAAACTTCTCAAGAACATTCTTGAGGTTTTCAACTTTGCTCTTCAAGTTCTTATTTTCATCCTTAAGGAATTCATCATGCAAAGCATCAATATCCTCAACCTTAGAGAATTTCAATTCTTCTACTTCTACATTTAAGGATTTAATCTTGTTCTTGGACTTCTTAAGCAACTTGGTTAGGCACGCAATAGCTCTATAGCACTTATCTAACTCGGGAGAGATTATCTCTTCATCATCCGAAGATGATGTAGGCGCGATTGAGGAGCTTGAAGATTCATCATGTAACGCCCGCTTTTTTTTTTCTTTTTCCTAAAGCGGCGTTACGTTAGCATACTTAGGGCATGTAGCCATCATAATGCAGCGGAAACCTTTAACTTACACCTACATGCACTTACTACCCTTCCTAACATTATAACATGGGAACTTGGCATATTAACTTTATACTTAGCATCATATCATGTCATTCTTAGCATCATGTCATACTTAGCATCATATCATACTTAGCATCATGTCATCCTTAGCATCATGTCATAGAGTCACATTCAAGCACTTGATAGTAAAGGTAAAGTTCTATCATAAGACGAGCAAACATATTGTTTCTTGGCCAAGTCACTATCACACACATGCTTCATTGCCCCCCTGCTGCTTCCTTACTGTCCCCTTGCGTGATCTGCGGTATAAGGAAATAAACTATAAGCGCACAGGCTTAGTAAGACTCTTTCCTACTCACTAAAACCATTCATCACTTAATCATGAGCACATGAAACATTAACATACTTGGTGCTTTACTTAGGACATAAGCCTTTATGAGCACTTAGCATACATTTGACATGACATGAACATAAACTTAATCACATTCGTAGCATGACATGAACATAACCATAAAAGCATCCATGGCATGGCATAATACTTGGCATAGACATGAACATCGTAAACATTCATAGCATGGCATAATACTTGGCATAGACATAGACATAGACATAATAAACATAACCTCATAACCATTCTTAGCATGAACCTAAATAAAATCATGGCATCCTAACTTAGCACAAACGTAATTAAATCATGGCATCATTACTAGCATGAACATAAATAAAATCATGGCATCCTAACTTAGCGCAAACGTAATTAAATCATGGCATCATTACTAGCATGAACATAAATAAAATCATGGCATCGTAAACTAGCATAAACATAAATAAATCATGGCATCAGAAATTAGCATGAACATAAATAAAATCATGGCATCTTAAACTAGCATAAACATAAATAAATCATGACATCCTAAACTAGCATAAACATAAATAAATCATGGCATCCTAGACTGACATAAACATAAATAAAATCATGGCATCCTAAATTAGCATAAACATAAATAAATCATGGCATTTTAACTTAGCAATAACATAATTGAAATCATGGCCTTTTAACTTAGCATAAACATAAATAAAATCATGGCGTAAACATACCTTGCATAAATTTACTTTGCATAATATTCTTATCATAAAGATAATGCATAACATGGATGGATGCATGTGGCAATTGCATATATATATAAGGATGCTTAATCTTTAAAAACGTGCTTTTAAATACTTTAACATAATCATAACATTCATTGGGCCCTGGCTTGTACCACATTCATTCATCATATGCGCGCATCCCTAAGTAAATACGAGGTAGCTAATCTCGACCTACTAGGGTAAGGACAGCTTCATCGGTAGTCCCGAACCGTAAGGACAGCTTCATCGGTAGTCCCGAACCGTGGACAGCTTCATCGGTAGTCCAGAACCGTGGACCTTACTTAGGTCCGGTACAAGCCCATAAAATAAAATAAAATGCTTTCACATGCTTTTTCATTCATCATCATTCATAGCATATTCATTCATTCATCATACTTAACATCATCGTTATGCTTAAAGGCATGAACTTTAACTTCATTCTTCATTTTCATTCTTAAACATGGCATATGTACACATCATTCATAAGCATGGCATACATACCAATTATTCATAAGTCATGGCCTACCTATATCTCATTCATAAAACATGGCATACTTTCATATCATTTATAAGACATGGCATACATACATATCATTCATAAACTATGGCACATATCCAAACATTCATGTCCTAACATATAATTCATGACATATAAACTAAGGGTTTGGTTAACATAGAATTCTTCCACCTTACTTAAACATACATCTTAATAACCTATACCCAAGCATCTTGGTAGGTTTAACCCAACCCTAGCCCTAGGTTAGATCCTTGGCCGAAAGCCCCAAGGAAACCCTAGGTCCATGAAACTTCCCATAACTTCCCAAACAACATCTCCTACATTCATACTAGGCCGTAGGAAACATTTGAGTTCATACTTAAGACCAACCCTAATCCTTTAACCCTAGTCTTGCTCTTGGCCGAAACTTCAAGGCCATGGGGCATGGAGAAATTCCATTAAAACCCCAAATCAATTGCTTAAACACCAACCATACCTTATCATAGGGCCATTAGGGCCCTTGCTTGAATTAAGTCCTAACTTTCCACCCTATTAGGGTTCTTGGCCGAAACCTATAGGGTCTCTAGGCCATGTGAAACATTCACATAAACACCCTCCATCTCCCTTATATCATGATAAAACATAAAACATATACTTGAGGTTTTAAACCCAACCCTACACATGGGTTCTTGATGTTGGCCGAAACCCTAGGGTATTCTAGGGTACCCCAAAAATTCCCAAAAATTATATTTAATCTCTAAACATCATAAGAGAACATTAAACAACATTATAAAGATTTTTAGCATCATCTTTGACCCTAAACTTCTAGTGGCCGAAACCCATAGGATATCCTAGGGTTCTTGGTTTGCTTTTCTTGTTTCTTTTAACATCAAATCCCAAAATCAACCAATATATCATGCTAAAAACATAAGGAACTATTACACCACAGGTGAGGGAGTCTAACCTTGGTTAAAACCTTAAAAGAGAAGGAAATTGTAAAATCTTTGGACACTTGAACCCCCTTGTCCTTGTATCCTTGGAAAACCCTTAGATCTTGGAGATGAGACCTTCTTGTGGAGCTTTTCCCAAGGGAAACTCTTCCTTTGGTGTTCGGCTAGGATGAGGGAAGGAGGAGGAAGAAAATGCAAAGTGATGGAAGGAAGAGGTAACTCCCAAACCCCCCTCTTTATAACCCATTAAGAAGGTAAATGAAGAGTCTCTCCATGACCCTTCATCTTCTTCTAAGCCTTAACCAATATCTACTTCATTCCCTCAAAACATTCCCTTACTAGGTGAGTTGGTTAAAGCATACATGGTTGTACAAGAGGTCCAAGGTTCAATCCTTGGTAGATGCACAATTTTTCCCCACTTATTTTATTTTATTTTTCCTAGTATTTTCGAAAATCCCTTAAAAATTCCCCCATAATTATATTAATATTTCTTATTAAAATCCCTTTATATTTATACAAATTTTCACCTAAAATCCACCAATAATTATGGTACTAAAAAGCCCATATAAGACTCATTAGTGCCCTTTTTCCCAATTTAAATGAGAAAACATGGATTTTCTAGGCCAAATTTCGCATTAATATTTCTAGGTTCCTCAGAAAATTATCTAGACATGCTTAATATTTTAAGGAAATATTAAGAGAATTTTTCGGGTCGTTACACATCACTGCTTCCTTCACTTAAATTCTCTACTGCCATGAAAGCAAAATAATGAAAGTTCTCCTCCTCCTCTTCATTCTTCTTCTCCTTTCTTTTGTTACCTGTCACACAAGCAAACTCTTTCTCTTTTGAGCTTGTTTTAGAGATCTTATGTAACTCCATCTCACAAAACAAATCCTCTAACTTAACAAAAGATAAGTCCTTGGAAACCTTGTAAGCATCCACCATGGATGACCACAAAGTATTCCTAGGGAAGGCATTGAGTACATATCTCACTAGGTCTCTATTTTCTACCTTTTCATCAATGGAGTGGAGACCATTCAATACTTCTTTAAATCGACAATGAAGCATACTTACAGTTTCATTTTCTCCCATGGTGAGATTTTGAAGTTGGCTGAGAAGGAGGTCCATCTTGGCAGTCCTTGTATCTTGAGTTCCCTCATGGAGCTCAATGAGCTTGCTCCATAGATCTTTAGCACTTGTAAAAGGACCCACCTCGATCAACTCCTCCTTGATCAACCCACATTGCAAAGTGACCACCGCTTTGGCATTTGCTTCACTCTTTCTTACTTGCTCAGCCGACCAACTTGAGAAATCGAGGTCTTTTCCTTCAACATCTCTTGGAGGGATGAAACCTTCTTTGACCGAGAACCATATGCTCATGTTTGTCTTTAAATAAAACTCCATCTTCGATTTCCAATATTGAAAGTCAGCGTCATCAAAGAATGGAGGTCCGGTGGTGGAGAAGCTTTCTCTCAACGCCATCTTGTTGATAACTCTTGGATGTTAAGCCGTAAACAGAGCCCCAAGCTCTAATACCACTTGTTGGGAACGAGATGGCTAGAGAGGGGGGGGTGAATATAGCCAATCACTCTTTTCTTGGCACTTAGTAAGTTTTCTGCACTCAACTTATCAGTAGCACAGCGGAAGAAGCAAAGGAAAATAAAGCAGTGCAGTAAACGAAAATTGAAATGAAAGCAAACAAAGACAACTACCAAGATCGCTAACAAGAGGGTTTACAAGGTTCGGGGATAACTTGCCCCTACTCCTTGGCCTGCCCTTAAGGTGGGCGATCCCTTGATCGTCGGCAGATCAAGCCCTGATTTTCACCGGATATAGCGCAACCTCCTTCTCGGTGGAGAAACCTCTCCATAGCGTTTCAAACAAGGATATAGAGTTAAGCTTAATGAAAGACAGAGAATACTCTTACTCAGCACCCAGCAAGGACAAGAACACAGCAAGCTTATCTTGAGCTCCACCCAGCGACGATCTCACGCAAGGACTCCCTCCTTCGTGTCTTCTCACTGTTGGACTCCAAGCTCCTTGTTCTTTCCTCCCAGTACTCACGTAAGAGTTGGTTGCTTCTTAGATCTCAATGACTTGCTCAAGGAATCAACAGCACACGCACACAGCAAGTCAAGTGTGGAGAACACAAAATCGCAGTAAGAACTTCAGCAAGCTCGAACACTTAGGATTCTCAAACTCACTTCTTCAACCGAAGTCTCTTCTCGCTTTTGTTTCTCCACCAAGCATCAGATGACACCATCTCTGCAGCTCCCAGCTGCTCATCTGCCAACGCCAGTTGCCACTGAGCTATCCCTGGACTCCCTGAGCTTCCCTCAGCCAAGATCCAGTCTCAGCTCCAGTCTACAGCTTAATCAGAGTGTTAGAGCAGCATATCAAGTAGTAAATCAAGATTCAGAAGTGACGCGCAGAGAATCAGATATGTTCAGAGCGTCTGACAACGCAATTTGAATTAAAGTGATCGGTCACCGGACCGATCCAGGACTTGTGGATCGGTCACCAGACCGATCTACTGCTTTACTGGGATTCCCAGCTCTTACGGCAACACATGCCTGATCGGTCACTAGACCGATCAGAGTGAAGCCTGATCGGTCACCAGACCGATCAGAGTGAAGCCTGATCGGTCACTCAGACCGATCAGGTCTAATGAACAGTAACTCCGGAAATTAAATCCTAAGTCCCTGATCGGTCACCTGACCGATCAAGACTTGATCAGCAAGGAAACTCACTCACTATCTGCTCCCTGATCGGTCACCAGACCGATCAGGGGCAAGGCAGCGAGGAAGCAGTATGCTCCTTGATCTGTCACCGGACCGATCAGGAGCCACACAGTAGGTTCCCAACCTCACTGTGCGCTCCCTTATCGGTCACCAGTCTGATCAGACATCGCTAGATCGGTCACTAGACCGATCCACGAAGGAGCAGCGTGCCAATGTCCCTGATCGTTCACCAGACCGATCTAGGGACTCAAACCTAGCCCTCCAAGCTAGGGTTTCATTCACCTTAGCCCTCCAAGCTAAGGATTTTTCCATCTAACTCTCCAAGTTGGGAATTTGCACGTAACTCTCCAAGTTAGGACTTTTCACCTAGCCCTCCAAGCTAGGACTTTTCACCTAGCCCTCCAAGCTATGACTTTTCACCCAACCCTTCCGAGTTAGAACTTCATCCAACCTAGCCCTCCAAGCTAGGCACCTGACCCTCTAAGCCAGGACTTTTCATCTAATTCTCCAAGATGGGAATTTGCACCTAACTCTCCAAGTTAGAACTTTTCACCTAGCCCTCCAAGCTAGGACATTTCACCCAACCCTTCCGAATTAGGACTTTTCCAACACCTAGCCCTCCAAGCTAGGATTTTCCATACCATGCCTAATCCTCGATCAGGACTTTAACCCAAATTCGCTCAACCAAACTTAAATCATTGTCAAACACCAAAACAACAACCGGGCCAGATTGCATCAACAGTACTGACCCTGGGGGGTCGGGAACCAGGTAAAATCCCGTGTGCAATTTGTTTCATTCTTTACTTTACTGTTTTATTTTTCGCTGTGCAACTAACGCTCTGTTTAGAACGAATCTCAAAGTGTCGAAAAAAAGTTTATGAAGTTTACGAAAGATTTTAACGGTCGATATTCACCCCCCATTATCGACGGCACCTATAGCGACCCGCCTTCTCTACCTTAGACGGTCCGGTACTTTCTCTACTTCTTGACTCTAATGCACGACTAAGAATGCGGAACTTCTTTTTTTTTCTTTTAAATCCATCTAGGGATGATATTCTAACTCTAATAGTCATGCATGATACAATAGCACGCTTCTTTTCATCTGTAGCACTTCTCTGCATTGGTACCAGTCGACTGCCATCTAACCAGTCGACTGGTATCGGCCACAGAAAGTTCCTGGGTGCGGCACCAGTCGACTGGCCTCTTGGCAGTCGACTGATGCATCGAACAGAAGCTACTATTCGATAGGGCAGTCGACTGGTTCTGAACCAGTCGACTGGCACGCCTGAAAGTCTGAAAATTCAGATTCGAAACCTTGTTTCAAAAGTCCACCAAACTTATAGTTTCAAGCCATACAAAGACACAACACCATTTCTATACTCTATACTAGTTTCCTAAACATTTTAGCCAATCATAACAACTTCATAAACTCGAAATTAGGACTTTTGCGAAAGAAATCAAACTATGAAAATCTATAGGGACTTTAAGCTAGAGTTTTGTACCAAACATAACTCCTATGCATCCATAACACCAAAACACATGTTCTAAACATTTCTAAAGCATTGTGGAATGTGTATGCAACTTTTCTAAGCATGTTTAAGCAATAAAACTTGATTCAAAGGGAAACTACCAATATCTTGGCACATGCATCAATTAGCTCCATCAAGTATCAATATTCAAAACCACTCACACTCATACTCATCCAAGGCAATCATAAGGATATGTATGCTAAATAAAATGACATGGAATCTTTACTCATGGTTTTATGACATGCAAAATATCTAAAACGCAAATACTTGGATCAATGCTATATGATCTAACTTAAACTAAGACTTTATAATAAATGCACTATAAGTCCTTCATTCATCTTGTCCCAAGGACCTCTCCAAGGTCAGCCACCACACACACGTCACTCAGCACCGCCTTGTCGCCTTCCTTCAGAATTGCTTGCCTTTACCTTTACCTGCAGTAAGAGGAAATGCAACTAATAAGCAAAAAGCTTAGTAAGTAATATCTAGCTCACAAAATCTCGAAAATGTGCAAACATGCTTTTTAAACAATGTGAAATCACATGAGATACTTTTATGCTTCAAGGAAAACTAAACCATGTATACTCAAGCATTAATAAGTCTCAACTTACTTGTTCTTGGCTTAACTTGAACTTTAGCAATTCTTTAACTTTAAATCTTTTTTTAACTTTTAGAAAACTTCTTTAAACTTTAGAAAAACTTTGCTAAAGCATATACTTGAAAATAATATCTCACTTGGATCCACTTAAGACGTAAGTACCATCTTATGCGCGTTCCCTAAAAGGTTGGGGTAGCGAGCTACCAATCCTAATAGAGCAGACCTTGGTCTACCAGGGCCAAGACCTTGGAATTGGACACCTGGATTTCTTTAACGACGCCCTTGGACGCCGGGTACTGGCCTTAGAAAATAAAATAGCTTTTCTTTCTTATCTTGAATGCCTTGGCATTTTAACGAGCACCTTGTGTGCCCAAATCCCTAAGTCTTGACTTTTGGGGATTTCTTAAGGCCTTGGCCTTTTCTTTTCTTCTCTTTATCTTCTCTTTTCTTTTCTCATAGCTTTTCTTAGACCCTAACCTCATATAGGGTACTTAATTAAACTCATACAAGTATGGGTTAAACTAGGATTACATGCAAAATCATAAACTTAAAGGAAAATTGCATTTTTAACTTTCTAACGGGAAAACTTGCGGAAAACAGCCTCTTACTGCAGGTGAGCAGTACTTACATTGATATCTTGGACTTACAACCGAAATTGGCGTTGGGTGTTCCGGAGAAACTCGGAGTCTCGGAGATTTCTTCGCACCTACGCGTTCTCCTCGTCGAGACGAACGCAACGCTCCGGTCTCCTTGATCCCTCCTTGGCCGGCGCCCCTTGGAAGAGGAGAGAAAGGGCTTGGTGTTGGCGTGCGTGCGTGAGAGGTGGAGAATTCCCGTGCGTCGCGCGGCTAGGGTGAGGAAGAGAGAAAACCAAAAATCCAATTTCCTCTCTTAACTTATCTATTTATACTATCTTTATGAAAAAGAAACGTAACTACTCTATAAATATATTTCTCTCTACCTTTTGTTGTGCTTGATACCCTAGCCCAGCCGGTCACGCGCGCGCCCTTAAGGGCTGGCTCTTCCGGTGGTCGCGAGTTCGAACCCCCTGCTGCCCTTTAAAAGTTTTTCTTTTTTTAAAAATACTAAACGGACTCAGAAAAATCCACAAAAATATTCTAAAAATTTCTAAAAATCTAAAGAATATTTCTAAAGTATTTTTAACTAATTTCAAGGACGTTAAGGACTTGAGATGGAAATTTTGGGGCGTTACAATCCCCCATACCTTATAAAAAGTTCGTCCTCGAACTTAGAATAATTCTGGATATCTTTCTCTCATGCTGTCCTCACGTTCCCAAGTAGCCTCCTCATGCTTTTGATTCTGCCAGATGACCTTCACTAGTGGCACTTCTTTGTTTCTTAATCTTTTAACTGCCTTGTCCACTATCTGTGTCGGTCTGCTCTCATAGCTAAGATCTTCTTGGATCTGCACTGACTGAGGCTGAATCACTTGATTGGGATCGTGAATACACTTCTTTAGCATAGAGACATGAAAGGTACTATGGATAGCTGACATATCCTCTGGCAAGTCCAACTCATAGGCTACCTTCCCAACTCTCTTTACAATCTTGTAGGGCCCTATGTAGCGAGGACTCAGCTTGCCCTTTTTGCCAAATCTCATCACTCCCTTCATAGGGGCGACCTTGAGAAATACTGAATCTCCAACTTGGAATTCAAGTGGCCTATGGCGTGTGTCAGCATAACTTTTCTGTCTACTCTGGGCAGTCTCAATCCTCTGGCGGATCATCTGGATAGCCTGAGTGGTCTCATCTATAAGCTCAGTCTGGCTGCCTAGTCCTGACTCCATCTCTTTCTTCTCACCAGCTTCTTGCCAACATATGGGTGATCTGCATTTCCTGCCATATAGTGCTTCATAAGGTGCCATCCTGATGGTGGCCTGATAGCTATTGTTGTAGGCAAATTCAGCTAGACACAGGTACTTGCACCAACTTCCTTTAAAATCTAGTGCACAGGCCCTGAGCATATCCTCTAGAATTTGATTTACTCTTTCTGTCGGTCCATCAGTCTGGGGATGGAAGGCTGTGCTGAATTTAAGTCTGGTGCCTAGGGCGTCCTGAACACACCTCCAAAAATGGGAGATGAACCGCCCATCTCTGTCAGAAACGATCGACTTCGGAACTCCGTGAAGCCTGATTACTTCTTTCACGTACAGCTGTGCTAACTGCTCTACCGAATGCGATAACTTGATGGCTAGGAAGTGGGCAAACTTGGTCAATCTATCCACTATCACCCATATTGCGTCGTGTCCATGGGTGGTCCTTGGGAGACCTGTGATAAAATCCATGGATATCTCTTCCCACTTCCACTCTGGAATAGGAAGAGGCTGCAGAACTCCTCCTGGTCTCTGGTGCTCTGCTTTGACTCTCTGGCAGGTCATGCAGGTACTGATATATTTGGCCACGTCTCGCTTGAGTCCAGACCACCAGAATCTTTGCTTTACATCTTGGTACATCTTGGTAGAACCAGGATGCATAGAGTACGGGGTACTGTGAGCTTCTTCTAAAATATTCCTTCTTAGTTCCTCATCATTGGGGACGCAAAGGCGGTCTCCAAGATAGAGGATGCCACTATCTGATACTCGAAACTCTGAATTTTCTGCCTCTTGGATCTCCTGCTTGATCTTCTGGATTTCTGGGTCTTGACTTTGCTTTCTTTGTATATCCACAAGCAGGGTTGACTCTAGAGTCAATGCAGAAAGTTGCTCAATTATTACCTCGACTCCAAAATCCTTTATTTCTTTCTGAAGTGGTAGGGACAGTGATGATAGGGACATCAGTGCTGCGCAGGATTTCCTGCTCAGTGCATCTGCCACTTTATTAGCTTTACCTGGGTGGTAGAGGATTTCACAGTCATAATCTTTGACCAACTCTAGCCACCTGCGCTGCCTCATATTCAGATCCTTGTGAGTGAAGAAGTACTTCAAACTCTGATGGTCTGTGAAGATCTTGCACTGCACTCCATACAGGTAGTGTCTCCAGAGCTTCAGTGCAAAAACCACAGCTGCTAGCTCAAGGTCATGAGTAGGGTAATTCCTCTCATAGTCCTTGAGCTGTCTGGAGGCATATCCTATCACTTTACCGTCTTGCATGAGGACAGCTCCAAGGCCCATCTTGGATGCATCACTGTAGATGTCAAAGGCCTTGTCACTTTCTGGAACCGTCAGGATGGGAGCACTGGTCAATCTTTTCTTCAGTTCTAAGAAGCTGTGCTCGCATTTATCTGACCACTCATACTTCTGATTCTTTCTGGTCAGGGCTGTGAGTGGAGAGGCTATTCTGGAAAAGTCCTCCACAAATTTTCTGTAATATCCTGCCAGGCCTAAGAAACTCCTGATTTCACTGGCATTCTTGGGTCTACACCAGTTGCTGACTGCTTCTATCTTGGCTGGATCAACTTGAATGCCTTCTTTGGATACAATGTGACCTAGGAAGGTCACCTGATCTAGCCAAAACTCGCACTTTGAGAATTTTGCATAGAGCTTCTCCTGCTGAAGGATCTACAGCACTATCCTCAAGTGTGTAGCATGGTCCTCTGGAGTCTGGGAGTATATGAGAATATCATCAATAAATACAATGACGGATTTATCGAGATATTCCCTGAAGATGTGGTTCATCAGCTCCATGAAGACTGCTGGAGCATTGGTTACTCCAAAAGGCATCACTACAAATTCGTAGTGGTCGTATCTTGTCCTGAAGGTCGTCCTGGGGATGTCACTTTCTTTAACCTTTAGCTGATGATACCCAGAACGCAGATCGATCTTCGAGAACACTGTAGCCCCTTTGAGTTGATCAAATAAATCACCTATTCTAGGAAGGGGGTACTTGTTCTTGATGGTTACCTTGTTCAGAGCTCTGTAGTCTATGCACAGACGCATAGACCCATCCTTCTTCTTGACGAAAAGTACAGGAGCTCCCCAGGGTGAATGACTCGGGCGGATGAAGCCTTTGTCTAGTAGCTCCTGGAGTTGCTCTTGTAATTCTTTCAGCTCCGCAGGAGACATACGATATGGGGCTTTTGAGACCGGACCGGTACCTGGCACCAGCTCAATCTCAAATTCCACCTCCCTGTTGGGCGGTAGTCCAGGTAGTTCTTCTGGGAACACTTCTGGATATTCGCAGACTACCCGTACGTCCTCCTGCTTAAGTTCTTTCTTTGCTTCTGAGTCCACTATGGGTGTAAGAAAACCAGCACACCCTTGCTCTAGCATCTGGTGGGCTGCCAAGGCTGAGAGGAATTTCTGAGTCTTCCTCTTTGGGGCTCCTTGAAACTCGAATGGTGGTTCTCCTTCTGGGCTGAAAACCACCTTCCTTCTACGGTAGTCCACTGAAGCGCTGTACTTACTGAGGAAATCCATGCCCAGTATGATGTCGAAGTCTTGCATCGCAAGGACTATCAGATCGACATATAGCTCTCGGTTTGAAATCTTGATTGGCACAGCCCGGAGCCGCTGGGTGGATTCCATGATTTCCCCTGAAGGGAGAGTTGTCAGGAATCTGGACTCCCAACTCTCTGCAGGCACCTGTAACTTACTAGCAAAAGGTACTGATACGAAAGAATGGGTCGCCCCAGTGTCAAACAGTGTAGTAGCTAAATGCTGAAAAATAACTATTTGACCTGTTACGACCGTGGAGGCGCTGGCAGCTTCTTCCTTCGTGAGGGAAAAGACTCTGGCATTGGTTGGAACTGGTGCTGCTTCCAACCCTCCCTGACTGATCTGAGGTCCCTCCAGTATAATAGGCATGTAATGTAACTGAGGCTTGCCTCCATACTGTACAGACTGCTGAGGAAGTACCTTAAACTTGTTTGGGCAGTCTCTGGATCTGTGTCCCTCTTGTCCACATGAGTAGCATCCAGTTACACCCAAAAGGCATGCTCCTGGATGGGTCCTCCCACACTTAGGACAAGGTGGGTACCTAGCTTGCTTGTTCTCTTGGTTTCCTTTTTGGCTGCCAGGCCATTGCTTCCTTTTGTGGTTCTTGTTCTTCCAGTTCTGGTTATTTGGCTGAGACTTCTGGCCTCCTGTTGTCTTGTTCTCAATCAGGACTGGCTTCTACTACGTTTGCTGTGCCTTGATGCTATTCAGATAGTGCTCTGAGATTAGAGCACTACTGACCAACTCCTCGCTGGTCTGGGGTCGGTGCGTCCCGCTGTTCACGTTGAGTGCTATTTCAGGGTTCAGCATGCGGAGCATCAGTCTGACTCGCTCCTTCTCTGTGCTGACTAGCTCTGGGCAGAGGCGAGCTAGTCTGTTGAACTTCGCGACTGCTTCTCCCACTGGTAGGTTACCTTGTCTGAACTCCATGAAGTCCTCGTAGTGCTTGTTGGTAACCTGCATGTGGAAGAACTCCTCATTGAACTCTTGCTCGAAATCTGCCCAGCTCATCTGGTTGACTATCCTCTTACTCTTGACTCGCTCCCACCACATACGAGCATCTCCAGTTAGGCAGAAGGAGGCACATTTGACCTTCTCGACCTCTGGCCAGTCAAGAAGCTCCATTGTGCTCTCTAAAGTCTTGAACCAAGCCTGGGCATCCCAGGGCTCAGTCGTGCCTGAGAAGCTTTCGGGTTTCAGCCTCTGCCACTGGACGAGGTATGCTTCTTGTCTTCGGTTCACGACAGGGGTCTCCTGTGTGACTGGTGGAACTTCAGCCACCACTGGAGTTTCCACTCCTGCTGTGGGTGGTGTAGGGGGCTCTGGGTGCTGATTTGCCATCAGTGTGGCGATGGTCTTCTGTTGCTCTGAAATCTGAGCTTGCATTTGAGCAATGACCGCCATCAGGTTTGGCTGTTCTGTGCCAGGCTCATTGTTATCTTGAACTGGGGTTCCGTTCCTTGCATTAGGAGCTCGGCCTCTTCTTGCCATCTAATAATGCATAAGGGAACAAGAAATCACTACTACCTCTCTAGGTATAAACTTGTCTTCTTACTTAGTAACCTAATATCCATTCTAGGGATTAAACACGATTCCGTGATACTAAGGTATTAACATGCTTCCTTGTTCTATGCACATATGTGTAAGTACTTAAGCATTTCTCTATACTGCAATTAAATAAAGGAGCAATAGAAAAACTGAAACTTAAAGCTTTCTTACTTGAAGACGGCAAGGTTGATGCTGATGTGTGTGTGATGCTGGAGAATGGGAACTGCTCTGATACCACCTGTAGCGACCCGCCTTCTCTACCTTAGACGGTCCGGTACTTTCTCTACTTCTTGACTCTAATGCACGACTAAGAATGCGGAACTTCTTTTTTTTCCTTTTAAATCCATCTAGGGATGATATTCTAACTCTAATAGTCATGCATGATACAATAGCACGCTTCTTTTCATCTGTAGCACTTCTCTGCATTGGTACCAGTCGACTGCCATCTAACCAATCGACTGGTATCGGCCACAGAAAGTTCCTGGGCGCGGCACCAGTCGACTGGCCTCTTGGCAGTCGACTGATGCATCAAACAGAAGCTACTGTTCGATAGGGCAGTCGACTGGTTCTGAACCAGTCGACTGGCACGCCTGAAAGTCTGAAAATTCAGATTCGAAACCTTGTTTCAAAAGTCCACCAAACATATAGTTTCAAGCCATACAAAGACACAACACCATTTCTATACTCTATACTAGTTTCCTAAACATTTTAGCCAATCATAACAACTTCATAAACTTGAAATTAGGACTTTTGTGAAAGAAATCAAACTATGAAAATCTATAGGGACTTTAAGCTAGAGTTTTGTACCAAACTTAACTCCTATGCATCCATAACACCAAAACACATGTTCTAAACATTTCTAAAGCATTGTGGAATGTGTATGCAACTTTTCTAAGCATGTTTAAGCAATAAAACTTGATTCAAAGGGAAACTACCAATATCTTGGCACATGCATCAATTAGCTCCATCAAGTATCAATATTCAAACCACTCACACTCATACTCATCCAAGGCAATCATAAGGATATGTATGCTAAATAAAATGACATGGAATCTTTACTCATGGTTTTATGACATGCAATATATCTAAAACGCAAATACTTGGATCAATGCTATATGATCTAACTTAAACTAAGACTTTATAATAAATGCACTATAAGTCCTTCATTCATCTTGTCCCAAGGACCTCTCCAAGGTCAGTCACCACACACACGTCACTCAGCACCGCCTTGTCGCCTTCCTTCAGAATTGCTTGCCTTTACCTTTACCT
This sequence comes from Boesenbergia rotunda, assembly GCA_024364735.1. Lineage (NCBI taxonomy): Eukaryota > Viridiplantae > Streptophyta > Magnoliopsida > Zingiberales > Zingiberaceae > Boesenbergia > Boesenbergia rotunda. Next base: position 241,374 of record JAGFNQ010002126.1, read on the forward strand.
GCAGTAAGAGGAAATGCAACTAATAAGCAAAAAGCTTAGTAAGTAATATCTAGCTCACAAAATCTCGAAAATGTGCAAACATGCTTTTTAAACAATGTGAAATCACATGAGATACTTTTATGCTTCAAGGAAAACTAAACCATGTATACTCAAGCATTAATAAGTCTCGACTTACTTGTTCTTGGCTTAACTTGAACTTTAGCAATTCTTTAACTTTAAATCTTTCTTTAACTTTTAGAAAACTTCTTTAAACTTTAGAAAAACTTTGCTAAAGCATATACTTGAAAATAATATCTCACTTGGATCCACTTAAGACGTAAGTACCATCTTATACGCGTTCCCTAAAAGGTTGGGGTAGCGAGCCACCAATCCTAATAGAGCAGACCTTGGTCTACCAGGGCCAAGACCTTGGAATTGGACACCTGGATTTCTTTAACGACGCCCTTGGACGCCGGGTACTGGCCTTAGAAAATAAAATAACTTTTCTTTCTTATCTTGAATGCCTTAGCATTTTAACGAGCACCTTGTGTGCCCAAATCCCTAAGTCTTGACTTTTGGGGATTTCTTAAGGCCTTGGCCTTTTCTTTTCTTCTCTTTATCTTCTCTTTTCTTTTCTCATAGCTTTTCTTAGACCCTAACCTCATATAGGGTACTTAATTAAACTCATACAAGTATGGGTTAAACTAGGATTACATGCAAAATCATAAACTTAAAGGAAAATTGCATTTTTAACTTTCTAACAGGAAAACTTGCGGAAAACCGCCTCTTACTGCAGGTGAGCAGTACTTACATTGATATCTTGGACTTACAACCGAAATTGGCGTTGGGTGTTCCGGAGAAACTCGGAGTCTCGGAGATTTCTTCGCACATACGCGTTCTCCTCGTCGAGACGAACGCAACGCTCCGCTCTCCTTGATCCCTCCTTGGCCAGCGCCCCTTGGAAGAGGAGAGAAAGGGCTTGGTGTTGGCGTGCGTGCATGAGAGGGGGAGAATTCCCGTGCGTCGCGCGGCTAGGGTGAGGAAGAGAGAAAACCAAAAATCCAATTTCCTCTCTTAACTTATCTATTTATACTATCTTTATGAAAAAGAAACGTAACTACTCTATAAATATATTTCTCTCCACCTTTTGTTGTGCTTGATACCCTAGCCTAGCCGGTCACGCGCGCGCCCTTAAGGGCTGGCTCTTCCGGAAGTCGCGAGTTCGAACCCCTTGCTGCCCTTTAAAAGTTTTTCTTTTTTTAAAAATACTAAACAGACTCAGAAAAATCCACAAAAATATTCTAAAAATTTCTAAAAATCTAAAGAATATTTCTAAAGTATTTTTAACTAATTTCAAGGACGTTAAGGACTTGAGATGGAAATTTTGGGGTGTTACAGCACCGATCCAACATAGAGGACCTCACCAAGGCACTTAGGAAATTTCAAGTTGGCTCTAGCAACCATGATATGATAATAAATAGACAAAGAGCCATGTATAACAAAGCCGGGATAGGTTATAGGACAAAAACCAAGGAGGTAGCTTTTGTTTCACTTATTGGTAGAAATGGTGCCTCTAGGAGACAAGGAGTTAAGGGAAATGCTAAGAAGGCTTGGGTACCAAAGAAATATTTAAATGATACTTGTGGAACTAACATTTGGGTACCAAAAGTTTGTGTTTTCCGTGTTGCTTAGGTGAAGGTGAAGGATGCCTTAAAAATGTGGATAGTGGATAGCGGGTGTTCAAGGCACATGACCGGAGATGTAAGCAAGTTCACCACTATTTGTTATCTAAGAGAAGACACCGTATCTTTCGAAAATAGTGGAAAACTCAAAATAATTGGTAGGGGCACCATTGAGGTATCTCCTACAATCACTATCCACAAAGTTCTTTTAATTAAGGGAATGGAGTTTAATTTACTTAGTGTAAGTCAACTTTGTGATGCGGGATATAGGATTGAGTTTCATGCTAGAAAGTGTTTAATTAAGTAAAATGGATCCGAGAGTATTATGCTAGAAGCATATAGAGAGGCTAATCTTTACTATCTTAATCTTTCTTATGCTTCTAACAATATGCCTAAGTGTCTCATATGTAAAGAAGAAGAAGGATGGTTGTGGCACCGACGACTTGGGCACATCAACATGAAGAATATTGCAAGAGTTGCCAAGAAAGAATTGGTGAAGAGGCTTCCCATGTTCAAGTACGAAAAGACCAAGATGTGTGATGCATGCCAAGAGGGTAAGCAATCTAGGTCATCACACAAAGGTAAAACCTTAACTAGCACTACTTTACCATTAGAATTATTGCATATGGACTTATTTGATTTCCATAGTACTCCATCCTTGGTAGGGAGTAAATATTGTTTGGTAATTGTAGATGATTTTTCTAGATTTACTTGGGTATTTTCATGAAACATAAGGATGATACCTTAGAAATTTTTATAGGTTTTAGTAAGAGGGTTGAACATGAGAAACACCTCAAAATCAACCGAATAAGGAGTGACCATGGTGGGGAGTTTGAAAATTCAAATTTCTCACAATTTTGTTTAGAAAATGGGTACAAGCATGAATTTTCATACCCAAGGACCCCTCAACAAAATGGTGTGGTAGAAAGGAGAAATAGAGCCCTACAAGAGACCGGTAGGACTATGCTTAATGCATATTCACTTCCTAGCTACTTTTGGGCCAAAGTGGTAAATACCGCTTGTTACATCCAAAACTGGGTCTTAATTCATAGGTTTTTAGGGAAAACTCCATTTGAATTGTGGAATGGGAGAACTCCACAAGTTCACTATTTTAGGGTTTTTGGGTGTAAGGTCTACATTTTAAACACCAAGGATGATTTGAGGAAGTTTGAGTCTAAAGCGGATGAGGGGATCTTAGTTGGATATTCATCCACTAGTACGGGATATAGAGTCTATAACAAAATGACTAAAGTAATTGAGGAGTCTTCAAATGTGGATTTTGATGAGACCACTAGTACCTACCCTAGGAAATCTTCTATTGATAAGGATATAGAAGAAAGTCAACCCCTTACCCAAGAAATTCAAAACCTACATTTGGGGGGCAATGATCAAGGGGGAGAGAGAAGTGCATTAGAGGATGAACATCATGTAGTTAATGAACCCATAACCTCTAAGCCCTTAAGGCATCACCAAGATCACCCCATTGACCAAATAGTGGGTGATGTTACTCAAGGGGTGAGGACTAGGTCTTACTTTAGGGAACAAAGTAGTCAAATTGCCTTGATTTCTCAATTAGAACCGAAATCTATTGATGAGGAATTAGGTGATGTGGATTTGGCCCTAGCTATGCAAGAGAAGTTTAATCAATTTGAAAGGAGGGAAATATGGGAGTTAGTTCCTAGCCCCAATGATTGTACCATTGTCACCACTAGATGGGTCTTTAGGAACAAGCTAGATGATCAAGGAAAGATAACTAGAATCAAGGCTAGGTTGGTTGCTAGGGGGTTTAATCAAGTTGAAGGTCTTGACTATGATAAGATATATGCCCTTGCAGCTAGACAAGAGTCTATTAGGATTTTATTAGCATATGTCGCTCACATGGGTTTCATACTTCACCAAATGGATGTGAAGTCAGCATTCCCCAATGGGGTTATTAAGGAAGAGGTATATGTAGAGAGACCACCTGGGTTTGAAAACCCAAACTATCCTAGGCATGTCTATAAACTAAGAAAAGCCTTATATGTGTTGGGACAATCAGCCCTAAGATGATCTGGAGGAAGATGGGGTTTTGATGTGTGTGGTCAATATGGTTAAGTTAGGATTTGTTGTAGGACTAATATGTGTATATGAGTGTGCAGGTGTACAGGTACACATGGACTTGGTTGATGTCTTCAGGTGAAGGACGGCATGGAGGCAAGCTGGAGGCTTGCGTGCGCATCCGAGGGACCGTGGATTGTAGGGACGATGAGCCATGGGACATGAACTTCGAGGCGTACGTGAAGGATGGCATGGAGGCAAGCTGGAGGCTTGTGTGCTCATCCGAGGGATGAGGGCCGAAGATGAAGAGGGTGTGAAGGCAACAGTCGAGGCTGCTGGTGAAGAGTCAACCAGTTGTGAGGGTCCTAGTGTGAGTCGTTGTACCCGGGAACTAAGCTAGGAGGGTTCGAGTGCGGAGTGAAATGTACTAGGGGAGTGTAACCCTTGGCTTAGTTAAGGGACCAGTTGACTGCTCTGGGAGCAGTTGACTGGTGTCGGCTAGAACAGCTGTTGGATTCAAACGTTATACTATAACGGTCGAATCTGAGTGGGATCAGTCGACTGCCCCAGGGGCAGTCAACTGGTAGCGGTTGTTTCAAGACTCGAGTCCTATTTAAAGGAGCTCGTTTCATGCTACTTTCTCTTGGCGAAACTTACTTGGTTAGAGTGAGTTAGTAGCCTAGTGATCTCAGGTAGTGTCTAGAGTTTGTGGAGAGATTTCTCCACCCTCAAGGAGCTACGCGATCTAGCCGGAGGTGCTCCGGGGAATCATCCACCGACGGATTAGGGATCGCCCACCTTACGTGCAGCAGTGGAGTAGGAGTTTATCTCCGAACCACGTAAATCGTGAGTTTTTTCCTTGTTGTAGTTTAGTTTAGTTTTATTGTAGTATATTTCGCTTGCGCAACTAACCGTGTAGGAAGAAAGAGTTCGAAAAATGCTATTCACCCCCCCCTCTAGCAACTAAATCGATCCAACAAGTGGTATCAGAGCTAGGACCACTCTTGATTCGAATAACCGCCAAGAAGAGCAAAAGCTAGAGGGAAAATGATGGAAGATAAGCTCGGGGATGATATAAACTCACCACCAACGTATGACCAAGAGGATTTTGCATATTGGAGAGCAAGGATGAAGATGTGACTCGGCATGGATTGGGAATGCGTAATGGTGCTACAAGAACCATTTGAAATCCCTAAGGACAAGCTTGGAAAGAAGCTCCAACCTAGGTATTGGACCAAGGAGCAACAAGAACAAGCTAGGGCAAATGAAAAGGTAATTGGTATTTTAGAAAATGTGTTTCCTAACAATGTTTTGAGTAGTGTAGGGATATATACAAATGCATATGAGTTGTGAAATAAATTGGAAGAAGTTCATAAGAACCCTACACAAGCTCATCTAGTAGAAGAGCCTGAAGAAATAAGTTCAAGAGCCCAAGAAAACCAAGAAGGAGAAGTGTCAACTTCATCAAGTGAGGTGGCAAAATTTAGTGAAGAATCATCAACCTCCTCAAAAGAAGAAGATGGGGTATCAATTTCAAGAGTTGAGGGGGAGGAGAGACCCTCATCCGTATAAGAGAAAGAGAAAGCTCCGACCTCCAACAAAGCCAAATCAAAGGAGTATATCATATGCTTTGGTTGCAACAAAAAGGGGCACTACAAGGATAAGTGCCCACTAGGTAAAAAGGAGGTAATTCCTAAGCCCAAGTCCATTCATTTAAATTCTAATATGGGTTGTAGGAATGAGGAAGCTCAAAAGAAAAGAAGGAAAATTCGATGCTTCACATGCAGGGAGCTAGGGCATTATCATACAAAATGACCATGGAAAGGAGAGCTTAAAAAAATGGAGCACCTTAGGATATGGGAGAAGGAAGAAAGGAAGAAGAGGAGCACACATCAAGGGGGAGTCCCAAGGGTAAGGGAGGTAATCCTTAACTTTACTTATGCTTCAAATTCTTCCATGAATGCTAGAAATGTTAATAATTGCTTGCCTAGATATAATTTTGGCTTTAAGTATCATGATAGAACTAAGAACACTATTGTGTACCAAAATGTTCAAAAATCTATGATTTGTGATAATACTTGAATTTCTAGAACTAAGGATCAAGGCATCAACACTAAGAAAGGGAGACATATGCCTAGGAAAATGGATAGATCTAGAAATGAACAAAATAGGCATGATGATTCTAAGGTTAGGAGTTTAGAAAAGGAAAATCAAGTTTTGAGAGCAAAACTTGATAAGTTAGAAAAGAACCTAGATAGAGTCATTCGAGGGTTCAAGGGATTGAATGTGATGCCAAAGGATCAAAATCATAGACATGGTAGGCCGGATCCAGGATACCGCCCTAGGAAGGCAAATGATAGTAAAATATCATATTCAGGATGCCTTATGTTTATGGTAAAGAAAAGGTCAAAATGGTAAGGAAAATCCATTTAAAGGAAAAGAAAAGAAATTGACAAACAAAAAGGTCTATAGAGTTACGAGAGTATTAGTTGAAGGCCAAGAAGCACCGGAGGAGCACCGGTGTGGTCTTGCAGTTGTAGATAAGTTATCTAGGGAGGTAACTAGGGCTAGGAGCTCAAGGGAGAGCTCTAGAAGTCAAAATGGGATCCATAGTCAATGGATCTCAAGAGGTTTTCTCCTAGGAGATTAGATGGAGTATGGAGTGTGCCAATAGGATTGGAAGACTAAGATGAGTCTTAATCCTAGGCGATTGGCACACTAAAAGGGAGAATTATGGAGAAAAAGAGTGAAAACGGGATTATAATTGAGAGAAATTGGATTTAAAGTGTAAATACCATATAACTTGATGTTATTAGTGTATTATGAATAAGTATGGGAGGGAACATCAAGAAAAGGTCTAAATTAGAACTTCTAGTTGAGTTTAAATGGATAGTTTTGAAGTTTGTACCAATCTTGAGATTCAGAGGAGATTTATTTAAAGACATATTTTTCCCAAATAGACATAGAATCCATAAATCTCTCCACGAAATTTCAGATTTTTTAGAGATTTGAGAAATTAGTTAGGCATTTCTGAATTTAGGACTGGGAGACTGAATTTTCAGTATCAGTCGACTGCCCTATTGGCAGTCGACTAGTACTAGAGTAAGAAACGCTTTGTAAGGTTCACCAGTCAACTGCCCCAGGGGCAGTTGACTTGTCCTAGAGTGAGAAAGGCTCTGTTTGATTTCGCAATCGACTGCCCCAGGGGCAGTCGACTGGTCAGCAGGTTTTAAGTTAAATCGGGCCACGCGGGGGTGGCCAAAACCTTAGGTTTTGGCATACCACCCCCGGCGATTTCTTCTTCTCCCGAGCCTCTCTCTCGTTCTAAGCCTCTCCCAAGCTCTAAAATCCTTCGCTAAGCCTTCCTCCACCTCGGATCTACTCCTAGGGTTAGTTAAAACTCATCTTCAAGTCGGTTCTCTCCTCACTACCATCATGAAACGTATGGGAAAGAGGTAAGAACTTGAATAGGTCAATGTTTTCCATTTAAACTGTGATTTCGATCTAATGTAACGATTTTTGCATGTTTTCTTTGTCGCTTCCTTTGTGGGGGTGGTTTGGTATGCATGCATGTGTTTATCGCATTTTAGTTTGGCCTCTATGCGACCAAGAGGTGAGGGATCCTCACGACTGTAACGACCCGGAAAATTCTCATAATATTTTCTTTAAAATATTGAGCATGACTAGGTAATTTTCCGAGGAACCTAGAAATATTAATACAAATCTTAGCCTAGAAATCCATGTTTTCTCATTTAAATTGGGAAAAATAAGCACTAATGGGCTTTATATGGGCTTCCTAGTACCATAATTATTGGTGAATTTTAGGTAAAAATTGATATAAATATAAATAGGTTTTAATGAGAAATATCAACATAATTATGGGAGAATTTTTAAGGGATTTTCGAAATAATAGGGAATAAAATAAAAAATAAAATATAAAAAATTAGTGCATGCACCAAGGATTGAACCTTGGACCTCTTGTACAACCATGCATGCTCTAACCAATTCACCTAGCAAGGGAGTGCTATAAGGAAATGAAATGGATTGTAGTTAAGGCTTAGGGAAAATGAATGGTCATCCACCATGACTCTTCACTTGCCCTCCTTAATGTGCTATAAAAAGGGGGCTTGGGGGTTACTTTCTTCCTTCCATCAATTCCACCTTTCTTCTTCCTCCTCCCTCACCCTAGCCGAAACTCCAAGGAAGGTTTTCCTTTCGAAAACTTCACAAGAGGGCTCCATCTTCAAGAGCTAAGGGTCATCTACAAGGCTACAAGGGCTAAGGGTGATCAAGGGAGAACAAGGTCTTCATCATCATCCCTTTTTAAGGTCTAAAAACCAAGATAACCCAAGGTAAGACCCCCTCACCTGTGGTGTAATGGTTTTTCTTGATATGGTCATGATCTAAGCATCTTGTTTGAGATCCAAGTTGAAAAATCCATGAAAAGGGGACTTAGGGTTTCGGCCCTTCCTGTTTCTAGGGCTAGGACAAGTTTTAACTATCTAATGATGTTGGTGCAGTATGCACCCAAGTCAAACCTGTGTTTTGATATTGGCAAAAGGGTTCAAAAGTTAAGGGTTAATGGTTGCCTAACGAGTTTCGTGAGTGTACAGGAAAAGCCCTAGCGAGGGAATGCTAGGCACTGGCGAAGGACTGCCAGAATGGAAAAGCCCTAGCGAAGGATTGCTAGGCACTGGCGAAGGACTGCCAGAAGAAAAGACCTAGCGAAGGATTGCTAGGCACTGGCGAAGGACTGCCAGAAGAAAAGACCTAGCGAAGGGCTGCTAGGCACCAAGCGAAGGGCAGCTTGGTAACTCAAGACCTGGCGAAGGACTGCTGGGCAAAAGTCCAACTGGAGGATCCGATTGGCACCAGGTAAAACTCTCCCGAGAGGAGTAGGTGAGGACGCGTTCCCCTCGAGGGAACATTAGGCGTCGGTTCGACCTAGGGCTCCATTTTGGAGACCCAAAGTCAGAACCAAGACAGCTAAGGCTGTGAAAAATCAACTTAGTATTTGCTATTTTGGACTAACCCTGGATGCAGGACCGAAGGACTGTGTTTCTGCAGCTCAGAGGGCCTCAAAGGAGTGAGGCCGCAGCTGAGCAGGGCGCCCCGGATGTGTCGGGCGCCCCAGAGTCAACCCAAAGTCAGCAGAGAAGTAAACCTCCGACAGCACCGCGTTGGGGGGCGCCCCGCGCATGTCGGGCGCCCCTCTTGTCGCGGGCGCCGCGCAAATCGGGCACCGCGCAGATCGGGCGCCCCGCGTGTCTCGGGCGCCCACTGTGCCACGCCACTGAAGGCGGCTGCAGCTCACCCTCGCGAAGCCTCGGTGATAAAGCTTTGACCGGTCAACCCGGGCGCCCCGCCCGCATCGGGCGCCCCAGTCAACTGTGATCCCGAAGTCGAAGCGATCAGTCACGACCGAGGGCTCGCCGGATCAGAAGCCACGTGGGGGGCGCCCCGAGCATGTCGGGCGCCCCCTGCCCTATATAAAGAGGGCCTCGACCCTCTTCAAAGTACAACGATTTGCTTCGACAATTCTACGCTCTTCTGCTTCCACGACACGCTCCAGAAAGCTGCCAACTCAAGCCGACGACGTCCCGCTGCTCCAGAACTTTAATCTTCACCGGACGTCGGTAACAAGAGTTGTATTTAAAGTTTAATATTCTGCTTTATTGTAAAATCTATTTGTAAACTTTGCGAACTTATAGAATTGCCCGCAGAAAACGGTCAACGACCGTGGGCCTTGGAGTAGGAGTCGACCCAGGCTCCGAACCAAGTAAACCTGCTGTGTTTGCGTTGTTTTACTCTCTTTTATTTCCGCTGCGCACCCGCTCTTTTAAATCCGAACGAATTGCGACATTCACCCCCCCTCTCTCGCATTTCTCGATCCAACAAGTGGTATCAGAGCGGGGAAGTCAAACTTGGTGCAACCACCAGTTTGAATATTTTTCGGATTCTTTTTCTCTCTCATTTTTTTTAAACAAAAAAATCTTCGTTCGAGTTTTTTTTCTCAAGGTTGGTGCAACACCCCTTGAAATCTGTGTTTGATTATTTCTTCCCGCACTACTAATCCAAGACCAAGTCTTGGAAATATTTTTGTTATTTACTTTTATTTCAGTAACAAATGTCTATCCAAGAGGGATACAGCACCGCTAGACCTCCACTCTTTAGTGGAGAAGACTTTTCCTATTGGAAAAGTCGCATGGAGGTCCACCTGAAAACTCAGGTGGACATGTGGATCATTATCCAGTCCGGTCTGGAGATCCCACGAAATACAGAAGGAATTCCACAAAGCTACTGGGAGTGGGACAACACTCTCAAACGCAAAATTGAAGCAGACGCCAAAGCAACCCAGACTCTACAATGTGGACTAACAAAAGAAGAGCTGAACCGCGTAGGCCCCTTCAACAGTGCAAAGGAGTTATGGGCTAAACTAATCGAGCTCCACGAAGGAACCTCAGACACGAGGATCAGCAAAAGGGACCTGCTACTAAACAAGCTCTTCACCATCAAAATGGCAGATAACGAGACTGCAGCCCAGCTCCACGCAAGAATTCAAGAGGTAATGAATGGTCTTCACGCAATAGGTCACCAGGTTCAAAACCGTGATCTGATAAGGTACGCCCTAAACGCATTCCCTAGAACTACCTTATGGGCATCTATGGTAGATGCATACAAGGTCTCTAGGGATCTTTCAAAAATTAAGCTAGATGAGTTATTTTCTGAACTTGAACTGCATGAACAGACTAACTCCAATTTGGTCGAGAAAAGTATAGCTTTTTTTGCAGGGAAAACAGGGAAAATGACCAAGAAGAAAATTCAAGTTGAACCTGAATCTACCTCAGATTCAGAAGATCAAGAAGAAGATCAATCAGAACTGGTCCGGCTAGCTCGGAGCTACTACAAAAAGTTGAAAAACCAAACTAACACACGGAGAACAAGTCGGAGAAAGGACGGACAAGATGAACCGGCAACTGACAAACAAAAGCCCAACGTAACCTGCTACGAATGCAAGAAGAAGGGCCACTACAAGACTGAATGTCCAAGTCTAAAGGAGTCCAGAAAGACCAGAAAGAAGAAGGCACTCCAAGCAACCTGGGACGAGTCTTCCTCAGAAGAAGAAGAAGAAGCACCTCAGTCCAATCTTCTAGCCCTGACCGCTTCGGATCAAATCGAGACTGACTCAGACTCGGACCGGGACGACGGCAAACTGACTTTCTCCGACGACGGCGAAATAAAGGTAACAGGCTTTTCAAAATCGCAATTAAATTCTCTTATTTACTATCTATCCCAAGATTTGGCGAAAGCCAAACTCCGAATTGAGTCCCTCCGACAGGAAGTAAAACTCCTGAAAGAGGGAGCTGATTCTAATTCCTTAACTGAGAAAATTCAGGAAGAAACCCCTGATCAAGTTGAGAAACTTGAATCAGAGAATTTCTCCCTGAAAACTCAAGTCAAGGATTTAAGAACAGCTTTAGAACGATTCACTTCTGGTTCCAAGAATCTTGATATGATTCTGGGAAAACAGAAGTCTGTTCTAAACCGATCCGGACTTGGCTATAGAACCAAATCTCGGCAAAGATCTTACTTTGCTGTACTGAACCAGTCAAGACCTAAGGTTCAGGCATGGGTGCCAAAACTGTGCCTGACTAAACCAACTGGTTCAAATCAATTTTGGATCCCCAAGGACAAGATTCACATCTTGCCTAACCCATATAGAGGCTATAGTCCAGGGGGAGCCAAAATCAAAACAATTTTTATAATTAGATGATTTTTTTTAATTAATTGATTTCTTGTTTATTTAATTTCTTGCAAATTGCCATGCTTAGATTTAAGGAATACTTAGATTTAAGGACGAAATTATTTGAAACTTGAAAACATAGTATTGGGTGGAGGTGAGATGATAGTACGTTAGGGAAGCCAATTTGGCGGAACTAGCCGAAGCTACCGATCCAAGATCCAAGCTAGTTAGACCAGAAAATGACCTAATTTAATTTGAAAATGAAATTTCATTAAAAGGCTTTGTCAAGGAAAGGGTGGATGATCCCATAAGGCTTCGGCCAAAGAAGGCCTAGTGCCTCGCCAAGACCTGGAAGCTAATTTCTGAAATTCAAATTCAAGTTAACTTTTGTCAAATCGAATCTAACTCAAATTTCAAATAATTATAGATTCTAATCTGTTTTTCAAAACCTCTACTTCTCAAAATTATTATCTTTTTGAAAAACACTTAATCTGTTTTCAAAATTTTTTTTCAAAAATAAATATCTTTTCAAAATAAATGAAAATCCCCTTTCAAAATTAATTTTTACCTTCAAACTTGTCTCACAAAAACCTTAAGGTTAACATGTTTTGAAAACCCTAGATTCAGTTAGACAGGAAAATTAAGTTCAAATTAAACCACCTTGCTTGTGCTTTCATAATCATGGTCAAACTATGATTAACCTAGTCAAACATGGTCAAACACAGTCAAACGAAGTCAAACAGTCAAACCTGGTCAAAACAGTCAAAAGTCTGGTATCTAGGGCGCCCGTAACCTGTCGGGCGCCCGTATACGCTCCATGTCCCCCACGCTGATTAAAGCAGTCAAAAGCTGCAGTCAAACAGCCTTTGTGAAGGGCGCCCGTGACATGTCGGGCGCCCCCATCAAAACCTGTCTCCCACGCTGATTAAAGCAGTCAAAAGCTGCTGACAAACAGCTGTTGAGAAGGGCGCCCGTGACCTGTCGGGCGCCCCTACAGACCTTTTCCCTGCCCGAGGCAAAATCAACCTGTTAAGGGCGCCCGTGAGCCGTCGGGACCCGAGACTCCCCCATCAACCCCTATAAAAGGGACCCGAGACTCCCTCATTTCCCACACTACATCTCACACTCCTTCTTCCCTTTGCCTCATTCTTGTGGATCAAGTGAACCTAAGCCTTCCCTTGCCTCAACCATGCCTCCAAGGTATGAAATTTAGTTGTGCAATTAATTTTTCTTAAATTAAAATTTTTTTCTTTTTTTGCACACTCCTTCTTTATCCTTAATCACTTATTTTTTCTACACTTAGAAAACGCCGAGCAGTTCAGTTGAACCCCGGTAATGAGCCCAGTCCCGACCCTAGATTTCCTAACCTAGCACTTTGTAACAAGTTCGCACAAACCACCTACATTCCGATTAAAACAAGCTACCTTAACCGTCATTTCTTCTCCCAATCCTGTCCAGTCGCAATGTCCGCAATTAACTTCTATCAACTCGATAACCTCGTATTATGCACACATTCAATCAACAACACCCTATGTGCAGAATTCTATAACAACATAGTTAGGCAAGACCACTTGAGCTTCGTCACTACCGTTCAAGGAATGCCCTTGAGCATCACTCCTACCCTACTGAACCGATTTTTGGGACTCCGACCATCTCAGTCCATCTTCTGTTGCTACCCTCCAAGGAACCCGCCCTTCGACGCCCCCTACTCTCATATTGACCTGAACACCTTATACAACTATTTCTTTGGGGAAGCCATGGACCCTGCAGGAGGGCAGTTCCACTCCACCCGACTCCCTATTCAGGACTACGCTCTCTACAGAGTAATTGTCCGTTGCATCCTTCCTTTGTCCACTAGGGACACAGCCACCATGAAACCCTTTCACACTTTTCTTCTCTATGCCCTTATCCACCATCTGGACATAGATATAGGCCTTCACCTCTTCCACTGTATCCTACATGCCTCTAGTGTATCCACTAAGGGGCGGATCCGCACTCCCTACTGCCACATCATCACCTCTATCCTCCACCACCACGGCCGAAATATCGCTGACGGCGAGATTACCACGATGACAGAATTCGACGAGATAGGATTTAGAAACTTTTCTTTAGCCGGTATAGACGTCTCGGGCACCGGGGTTCTGACTTGGCGACACTGACCAGCCGCACAGGACATTGCCGACGAGGAGGTCGAGGTCGACGTTGCCGACTTAGCAGCAGAGGTAGATCAGCCCGCTCCACCGACCTTGTACGAGAGAGTTACACGACTCGAGACGCACGTCCAGAACCTCAGAGAAGAAGTAGAAGCGTACCATATTGAAGACCAAGAGACAAACTTAGGCTACTACAACAACATTATGAGTACCCTCACAGCCGATAGAGAAGCCTGGAATGCACAGTACCATGAGATCATGGCACGATTTGATGCATGGCAGCCAGGCCCATTTGATCCTCCTGGTCCCTCCTCTTAGATGACTTGGACATGTACCCATTTGACTACCCCTACTGAGTAGGGTTGACTTCTGTTGACTTGTACTAGACTTCTACTTGAACTATGCTAATCTTAGCTTGGCTTGTTTTTTTTTTTTTACTAAATTAAGTTAGGGTTATGCTTAGTAGAATAGAATCATTTGGTTTTTGGATTTTCAATTTTAAATTGAACTTAAAATGTCTTTTAAAATGTTTTTGTTAAAAATATTACTTTAACTTTAAAAAGTTTTTTTACTTAGTTTTATTTCAAAAACTACCCCTTTCAAAACTAGGGCTCAATTCAAGAGTATTTTGGTTGAGATGCTTAGGTCTTTGCCTCAATTCAAGATGCTTTAAGTCAGTGCATCGGCAGCAATTGGGGCACTAAATGAACAGCAATCAGGTCAAGTGTCAAGTTTAGACAATCTAACTTGAACAATGCACTTAACTTGACTAACTCTAGCAAAAGCTACTGTTTATAACAGTTAGTAAGTAGCTAAATGGGTTAGACAGGTCCCTAAAAGATTTAACCAGACTTAGGTCTTGCTTTGATTCAGTACAGCAAATGCTCTATTTATTATTGCAAATATCCTTTTGTGCATTTTGTTTGATATATGTCAAAGGGGGAGAGTTGGAAAGGAAACAGGGAACAAAAATATTTTCCCAAATTTCTATTATTTTTTGCTCTGAATTGCTATTAAGTTTTTTTTAATTGCTATTAAGTTTTTTAAAAATTATTCTCTGAAAAGCTTTTTCTAAAGTCTGAAATTTTTTTCAAACCCTGAAAAATTTTCTAAATCAAAAAAAAAATTTTCCCCAAGTCTCAATTTTTTTAAAACTGAAAAAGTCTAAAGTTTAAAAAGTTTTCCTAAAACTCAAAATTTGCTAAAATGTGAAAACTTCTTCAAACTTAGAATATTTTTTGAAAAACTCAGGCAATACTTAAAAAGTTTTTCGATAATAAAATTTTTCTAAGTATTTAAAGTAAAACCACCTACTTTTGAAAAACCTAGGGGGAGATTACTTCCAGGGGGAGGGAATCTAACTTAGGATTTTAAATTCAGCACTTTTTTCCTTAACTTTTTGAACTAGGTTGCCATATATCAAAAAGGGGGAGATTGTTGGTGCAGTATGCACCCAAGTCAAACCTGTGTTTTGATATTGGCAAAAAGGTTCAAAAGTTAAGGGTTAATGGTTGTCTAACGAGTTTCGTGAGTGTACAAGAAAAGCCCTAGCGAGGGAATGCTAGGCACTGGCGAAGGACTGCCAGAATGGAAAAGCCCTAGCGAAGGATTGCTAGGCACTGGCGAAGGACTGCCAGAAGAAAAGACCTAGCGAAGGATTGCTAGGCACTGGCGAAGGACTGCCAGAAGAAAAGACCTAGCGAAGGGCTGCTAGGCACCAAGCGAAGGGCAGCTTGGTAACTCAAGACCTGGCGAAGGACTGCTGGGCAAAAGTCCAACTGGAGGATCTGGTTGGCACCAGGTAAAACTCTCCCGAGAGGAGTAGGTGAGGACGCGTTCCCCTCGAGGGAACATTAGGCGTCGGTTCGACCTAGGGCTCCATTTTGGAGACCCAAAGTCAGAACCAAGACAGCTAAGGCTGTGAAAAATCAACTTAGTATTTGCTATTTTGGACTAACCCTGGATGCAGGACCGAAGGACTGTGTTTCTGCAGCTCAGAGGGCCTCAAAGGAGTGAGGCCGCAGCTGAGCAGGGCGCCCCGGATGTGTCGGGTGCCCCAGAGTCAACCCAAAGTCAGCAGAGAAGTAAACCTCCGACAGCACCGCGTTGGGGGGCGCCCCGCGCATGTCGGGCGCCCCTCTTGTCGCGGGCGCCGCGCAAATCGGGCACCGCGCAGATCGGGCGCCCCGCGTGTCTCGGGCGCCCACTGTGCCACGCCACTGAAGGCGGCTGCAGCTCACCCTCGCGAAGCCTCGGTGATAAAGCTTTGACCGGTCAACCCGGGCGCCCCGCCCGCATCGGGCGCCCCAGTCAACTGTGATCCCGAAGTCGAAGCGATCAGTCACGACCGAGGGCTCGCCGGATCAGAAGCCACGTGGGGGGCGCCCCGAGCATGTCGGGCGCCCCCTGCCCTATATAAAGAGGGCCTCGACCCTCTTCAAAGTACAACGATTTGCTTCGACAATTCTACACTCTTCTGCTTCCACGACACGCTCCAGAAAGCTGCCAACTCAAGCCGACGACGTCCCGCTGCTCCAGAACTTTAATCTTCACCGGACGTCGGTAACAAGAGTTGTATTTAAAATTTAATATTCTGCTTTATTGTAAAATCTATTTGTAAACTTTGCGAACTTATAGAATTGCCCGCAGAAAACGGTCAACGACCGTGGGCCTTGGAGTAGGAGTCGACCCAGGCTCCGAACCAAGTAAACCTGCTGTGTTTGCGTTGTTTTACTCTCTTTTATTTCCGCTGCGCACCCGCTCTTTTAAATCCGACGAATTGCGACATTCACCCCCCCTCTCTCGCATTTCTCGATCCAACAAATGATGGTTCTTATGTCTCCTTATGATGTAAGTGATGTTAGTAGTGATTAATGTGAATTTTTGCATGCTTGATGGCTCCTACAAGTTTCGGCCAAGACCCCTAAACTATGGATGGAACTTGATCTAATCCTTCAACATGTTTAATTTGTTTCCCCTATGACATGATGGATAGTGATTGGGTTTTAGAATAATTTCTCTATGAATTTCATGAGCCTTTAGGTTTCGGCCAAGGGCTAATCTAAGGCTAAGGGATTAGGGTTGGCTTTAGCTATGGGATCAAAGGTTTTCTATAGCATTTTATGTTGTATGGGATGTTATTTGTGACCTATATGAATTGTTCCATGGACCTAGGGTTTCCTAGGGTTTTCGGCCAAGACCATAACCTAGGGTTTGGAGTGGGTTAAGACCACAAGAATGCATGTTCATAGGGTACTATGATGTATGTATATGCTTAAGTATGTTGGAAGAATTTTATGCCAATGAAAACCCTAGCTTATGTGTCAAGAATTATATGTTAGGTCACTTGTAATGATGATTCATAAATGTTTAGACATGTGCCATGAACCCAAGGAAATGTATCATGTATGAAAGGACCTAGGCATATTTTTCCATGTACCATGACCATGCATGGTTTTATGAATTAAGATGCTAATTATGTAGGTATGCCATGATTTAGGAATGATATGTATGCATGCCATGATTTATGAATAATATGAATGTATGCCATGATTTATGAATGATATGTATGCATGTCCTGTTTATGGATGAAATGATGAATGAAGTTAAAGTTCATGCCTTCAAGGCATAATGGTGATATGGAATGAGAATGATGAATGAAATGAGGTTCATGCCTTCAAGGCATAATGATGATGTTAAGCATTAAGAATGAATGAATATGCTATGTATGGTTGCGAATGAAGAAGCATGTGAAAGTATTTTATTTTAAGAATGGGCTTGTACCAGACCTGAATAAGGTCCACGGTTTTGCACTACCGATGAAGTTGTCCACGGTTCGGGACTACCGATGAAGCTGTCCTTACGGTTCGGGACTACCGATGAAGCTGTCCTTACCAGAGTAGGTCGAGATTAGCTACCTCGTATTTACTTAGGGATGCGCGCATATGATGAATGAATGTGATACAAGCCAGGGCCCCAATGAATGTTATGATTATGTTTAAGTAATGAAAAGTATGATTTTAAACTAAGCATCCTTATGATAAATGCATTTGCCCATGCATCCATCTATGTTATGCATTATGTTTATGAAAAGTATGTTTATGAAAAGTATGTTTATGCAAGGTATGTTGATGCAAAGTATAATAATGCAAAGTATGTTCATGTTAATTAGGATGCCATGATTATGTTTTTTTGTTCATGTTAATTATGATGCCATGATTATGATTATGTTTATATGTTCATATTAATTATGATGCCATAATTATGATTATGTTTATATGTTCATGTTAATTATGATGCCATGATTATGATTATGTTTAGGTTCATGTTAATTATGATGCAATGATTATGTTTATGTTCATGTTAATTATGATGCCATGATTAGGGTTATGTTCATGTTAATTATGATGCCATGATTATGTTTATGTTCATGTTAATTATGATGCCATGATTATGTTTATATTCATGTTAATTATGATGCCATGACTACATTTATGTTCATGTTAATTATGATGCCAGGATTAGGTTTATGTTCACGCTTAAGTATGATGCCACGATAACTATGTACATGCTAAATTCGGATGCCATGATTTCATTTATGTTTATGCTAAAACGATGATGCATGATTGTGTAGAAGTTCATGATAAGAAGTATGCTATGATATGTAGGATTGAAGCATTATGTTCATGTTTATACGACGTATGGATTTTGTGAGTAGGAAAAGGGTTTTACTAAGCCTCCGTGCTTATAGTCTTATTTTCTTATACCACAGATCAAGCAAGAGATTTCTAAGGGATGCAGCAGGAGAGGCTAGAACATGGATGTGTAGTAGTGACATGGCCAAGAAACCCTCTCATTTCATTTATTGCATGTTTTATGATCTGACAATGCTTACTTTGGGTTATGCTCGACTTATGATAATTATGCCTAAGAAACAACCTACTATTTGGGAAGTTATGGATAAATTACTTGCTACCTGAAATGCTTATGAATAAGTCATGGAAAGATGATATCATGATGCTATGCATGCTGATAATATGTTACCTGAAATGCTTATGAATAAGTTATGGAAAGTTGATGTCACGATGCTAGGTATGCTAGTAATATGCTAAGTATAATGTCACCATGTCCATGAATGATAACCCAGACATGTGTATATGATTTAAGTACTAGTTATTCCGCTGCATTAAGATGTTACATATGCACATGTATGTTTAGCGTAACGCCGCTTAAAAAGAAAAGCGAGCGTTACAGGTTGATATCAGAGCCGTTGCCATCTCACTACACACACATCAAGCCTCCTTCCTGTCGCTTCCAAGTAAGTACCTTTCGGTATCATTTATGATAGTAAGCACTTTATAGGATATTTTATGCTTCTAGGATATGTAAGTAGGAATGACACCTTATGATAGATAATGGAAAGTAATTGCATGTTTTATCTATGAAGATATGTACACGTGTACATAAGAATGATATTTTATTATTTAGAAATTTAAGGGTAGGAGAAGTGGTTATATATTTTAATCCCTAGGGTAGAAGAAACCAATTTGCATGTGTTTTTCTCTGTATATGTTTGCGAATTGGAAAAGAAAAATGGTTTTGTACTGGCTTGGTAGGTTGGGTACTAACCTATGTTTTTTCTTCAATTCCAGATGTTGCATGGGAACTACACTGAGAGGTGCCGCGAGCTGATGGAGCGGATAGAGGAAGTTGAGTACAGTCCGACCCGTGGAATTCAAGGCAACATGGGGTTTTTGGACCGGCTATTCTGGAAACTGGAGCAGGAAGGGTTTCCAATCGTGGACGACTATAGAATTGGAGCGCTGTTTCGGTCGCTACCCAATCGTGCGAGAGAGGTCGCTTGCCAGATCTGGGGGCAGCATGGATGCCAGATCTCGTATACAGAGTTATGCACGCGGCTTCTCCGCCATGAGTTTCCGGAGGACCTAGGGGACTCGGAGGAAGACCCCGAGATGTACGAGGAGGAGCTCGAGGTGTATGAGGAGGACCCCGAGATGTACGAGGAAGATCCCGGGATGATGGAGGAAGACCCTGAGATGCCCGAGGAAGAGATGTTTGAGGAAGACCCCGAGATGCCTGAGGAAGAGATGTTTGAGGAAGACCCCAAGATGCCTGAGGGAGAGATGTTTGAGGAAGACCCCGAGGGACCCGAGGGGGAGATGTTTGAGGAAGACCCTGGGATGCTTGAGGAAGATCCTGGAGTAGCTGAGGAGGTTCCCGAGATAGAAGAAGAGGATCCGATGGAAATAGTAGAAAATCCTGAGGCAGGCCAAGGGGGGATGAACGAAGGGGTGATAGTCACCGCTATGGTATTTTTCATTATAGGCATGATGGCCACCCATTTAGCTCACTGAGTTCGGATAGTTTGTATATAGACTTATAAGATGTGATAAATAAATTTTTGGGTAATATAATAAATAAGAGCTCACCTATCCTATAAATATAGACTAATATAATTCGTAACTCAGATTGAGAATTAATATTTCAAAAGCATAATATTATTGGGTTTATCCATAATCACAATAAGCATATAATTATGATATATGCATGTAATTATATCATAAAGTTAATTAGGACATATTGGACAAACAAAATGGTAATCCGAACCTGTAGAGAATCAAACAGGAGACCCTGGAAGGGAAGGGCGATGGTTTTCGTATCGCCGACGGGGGAGTACTATATCTTAGGGATCGTCTATGTATCCCTAAGGATCCGGAGCTGCGAAGAGCGATATTAGTAGAAGCTCACGAAACCCCTTATTCGATGCATCCAGGATCCACCAAAATGTATCAAGACCTGAAGGAGAAATTCTGGTGATCCGGTATGAAGAGGGATGTGGCACAGCATGTGAATACTTGCCTGACCTGTCAACGAGTGAAAGCAGAACACCAGCGACCCGACGGGGTTCTGCAGCCACTTCCAATCCCAGAATGGAAATGGGTAGATATTTCTATGGATTTCATCACAGGACTTCCCAGGACTACAAATGGATATGATGCGATATGGGTAATAGTGGACAGGTTGACGAAATCAGCTCTCTTCTTAGCAATCAAGATGACTTATTCAATTGAACAATTGGCCCAATGATATGCTAAGGAAATAGTTAGACTTCATGGAGTGCCCAAGACTATCATCTCAGATAGGGATGGTCGTTTCACCTCACATTTTTGGGAGTGTGTTCAGAAGTCTCTTGGCACTAAACTACGGTTCAGTACCGCTTTTCACCCTCAGACTGACGGGCAAACGGAACGAGTGAATCAGGTATTGGAGGATATGTTGAGAGCTTGTGCTCTAGACTTCAAAGGAAGTTGGTGCCGATATCTATGTTTGGCGGAATTCGCGTACAACAATAGCTACCAGGCTACTATCGGAATGGCACCCTATGAAGCTTTGTACGGGAGGAGATGTAGGTCTCCAATTTGTTGGTACGAAGAGGGTGAAAAGAAGGAAATGGGGTTGAAGACGGATCTCATCGACGACACCATCCGAGCTATACAGAACATTCGATAACGGATTGAAGCTGCTCAGAGCCGGCAGAAGAATTATGCGGATGTTCGGCGTAGGCCACTGGAATTTGAGGTTGGAGATCTGGTATTTCTCAAGGTGGCTCCTATGAAAGGGGTAACGAGATTTGGGCAGAAGGGAAAATTAAGTTCGCGATATGTGGGGCCGTACCTGATTCTGAAAAGAATCGGCAATGTGGCATATGAATTAGAGCTGCCTCAAGAGATGTCGGCTATCCATAATGTGTTTCATGTGTCGTTACTCAAGAAATGTATTCTAACCACAGACCAAGTGATCGAGCCACAAACAGTACAAGTTCAGGAGGACCTAAGTTTTGAGAGCCGTCCTATTCAGATCTTGGATCGGGAAATCAACAAGCTAAGGAGTAAGGAGGTACCCTTAGTTAAGGTCCTATGGCAAAGTCAACGGTTCGAGGAAGCTACCTGGGAACGCGAGGACGAGATGAGGCGCAAGTACCCGGAGCTATTCTAAGTTCGAGGACGAACTTTCACGAGGTATGGGGGATTGTAACGACCCGAAAAATTCTCATAATATTTTCTTTAAAATATTGAGCATGACTAGGTAATTTTCCGAGGAACCTAGAAATATTAATACGAATCTTAGCCTAGAAATCCATGTTTTCTCATTTAAATTAGGAAAAATAAGCACTAATGGGCATTATATGGGCTTCCTAGTACCATAATTATTGGTGAATTTTAGGTAAAAATTGATATAAATATAAAGAGGTTTTAATGAGAAATATCAACATAATTATGGGGGAATTTTTAAGGGATTTTCGAAATAATAGGGAATAAAATAAAATATAAAATATAAAAAATTAGTGCATTCACCAAGGATTGAACCTTGGACCTCTTGTACAACCATGCATGCTCTAACCAATTCACCTAGCAATGGAGTGCTATGAGGAAATGAAGTGGATTGTGGTTAAGGCTTAGGGAAAATGAATGGTCATCCACCATGACTCTTCACTTGCCCTCCTTAATGTGCTATAAAAAGGGGGCTGGGGGTTACTTTCTTCCTTCCATCAATTCCACCTTTCTTCTTCCTCCTCCCTCACCCTAGCCAAAACTCCAAGGAAGGTTTTCCTTTGGAAAATGTCACAAGAGGGCTCCATCTTCAAGAGCTAAGGGTGATCTACAAGGCTACAAGGGCTAAGGGTGATCAAGGGACAACAAGGTCTTCATCATCTTCCCTTTTTAAGGTCTAAAAACCAAGATAACCCAAGGTAAGACCCCCTCACTTGTGGTGTAATGGTTTTTCTTGATATGGTCATGATCTAAGCATCTTGTTTGAGATCCAAGTTGAAAAATCCATGAAAAGGGGACTTAGGGTTTCGGCCCTTCCATGTTTCTAGGGCTAGGACTAGTTTTAACTATCTAATGATGGTTCTTATGTCTCCTTATGATGTAAGTGATGTTAGTAGTGATTAATGTGAATTTTTGCATGCTTGATGGCTCCTACAAGTTTCGGCCAAGACCCCTAAACTATGGATGGAACTTGATCTAACCCTTCAACATGTTTAATTTGTTTCCCCTATGACATGATGGATAGTGATTGGGTTTTAGAATAATTTCTCTATGAATTTCATGAGCCTTTAGGTTTCGGCCAAGGGCTAATCTAAGGCTAAGGGATTAGGGTTGGCTTTAGCTATGGGATCAAAAGTTTTCTATAGCATTTTATGTTGTATGGGATGTTATTTGTGACCTATATGAATTGTTCCATGGACCTAGGATTTCCTAGGGTTTTCGACCAAGACCATAACCTAGGGTTTGGAGTGGGTTAAGACCACAAGAATGCATGTTTATAGGGTACTATGATGTATGTATATGCTTAATTATGTTGGAAGAATTTTATGCCAATGAAAACCCTAGCTTATGTGTCAAGAATTATATGTTAGGTCACTTGTAATGATGATTCATAAATGTTTAGACATGTGCCATGAACCCAAGGAAATGTATCATGTATGAAAGGACCTAGGCATGTTTTTCCATGTACCATGACCATGCATGTTTTTATGAATTAAGATGCTAATTATGTAGGTATGCCATGATTTAGGAATGATATGTATGCATGCCATGATTTATGAATAATATGAATGTATGCCATGATTTATGAATGATATGTATCCATGTCCTGTTTATGGATGAAATGATGAATGAAGTTAAAGTTCATGCCTTCAAGGCATAATGGTGATATGGAATGAGAATGATGAATGAAATGAGGTTCATGCCTTCAAGGCATAATGATGATGTTAAGCATTAAGAATGAATGAATATGCTATGTATGGTTGTGAATGAAGAAGCATGTGAAAGTATTTTATTTTAAGAATGGGCTTGTACCGGACCTGAATAAGGTCCACGGTTTTGCACTACCGATGAAGATGTCCACGGTTCGGGACTACCGATGAAGCTGTCCTTACGGTTCGAGACTATCGATGAAGCTGTCCTTACCCTAGTAGGTCGAGATTAGCTACCTCGTATTTACTTAGGGATGCGCGCATATGATGAATGAATGTGGTACAAGCCAGGGCCCCAATGAATGTTATGATTATGTTTAAGTAATGAAAAGTATGATTTTAAACTAAGCATCCTTATGATATATGCATTTGCCCATGCATCCATCCATGTTATGCATTATGTTTATGAAAAGTATGTTTATGCAAGGTATGTTGATGTAAAGTATGATAATGCAAAGTATGTTCATGTTAATTAGGATGCCATGATTATGTTTATATGTTCATGTTAATTATGATGCCATGATTATGATTATGTTTATATGTTCATGTTAATTATGATGCCATGATTATGATTATGTTTATATGTTCATGTTAATTATGTTGCCATGATTATGATTATGTTTAGGTTCATGATAATTATGATGCTATGATTATGTTTATGTTCATGTTAATTATGATGCCATGATTAGGGTTATGTTCATGTTAATTATGATGCCATGATTATGTTTATGTTCATGTTAATTATGATGCCATGATTTTGTTTATATTCATGTTAATTATGATGCCATGACTACGTTTATGTTCATGTTAATTATGATGCCAGGATTAGGTTTATGTTCACGCTTAAGTATGATGCCACGATAACTATGTACATGCTAAATTCGGATGCCATGATTTCATTTATGTTTATGCTAAAACGATGATGCATGATTGTGTAGATGTTCATGATAAGAAGTATGCTATGATATGTAGGATTGAAGCATTATGTTCATGTTTATACGATGTATGGATTTTGTGAGTAGGAAAAGGGTTTTACTAAGCCTCCGTGCTTATAGTCTTATTTTCTTATACCGCAGATCAAGCAAGAGATGTCTAAGGGAAGCAGCAGGAGAGGCTAGAACATGGATGTGTAGTAGTGACATGGCCAAGAAACCCTCTCATTTCACTTATTGCATGTTTTATGATCTGACAATGCTTACTTTGGGTTATGCTCGACTTATGATAATTATGCCTAAGAAACAACCTACTATTTGTGAAGTTATGGATAAATTACTTGCTACCTGAAATGCTTATGAATAAGTCATGGAAAGATGATATCATGATGCTATGCATGCTGATAATATGTTACCTGAAATGCTTATGAATAAGTTATGGAAAGTTGATGTCATGATGCTAGGTATGCTAGTAATATGCTATGTATAATGTCACCATGTCCATGAATGATAACCCAAACATGTGTATATGATTTAAGTACTAGTTATTCCGCTGCATTAAGATGTTACATATGCACATGTATGTTTAGCGGAACGCCGCTTAAAAAAAAAGCGGGTGTTACAACGACAGTCGAGAGAGTCTAGGTTTCGGTCGGTAGAATGTCGAAAAAGGTTTAATGAGAATGAATTTGTGGTTATGAATTGCCGGTACCTCAATAGCACTTTCTTTCAAGAAAAGTCCTCCCAAATAGCCGAGATGATTACACACTTATGGGTAGAGAAATTAGTATATTGCCAACATGACATTAACACTAACCTGTGTAAAGAATTTTACGCCAACCTAACTTACATTAACCCTAATAGTAACCTATATGAGTCCAAGGATGTAGGAGTCATCAATCTTTTTCTTCCACTACGTTAGGGCATTTTTTAGGTTGTAGGGCATCAAATAATACATCCATATATTTTCCTACTATTGTTGAGCCATTTACCTTTCCAGGGGCTACCATTGATCAAATCCATATGCACTACTTTAGGAGGCATCGGCATGACACAGAACGCATCTTTGATGTCAAGTCTATGAGTCTCTTCAGTCATGTTTTATATAAGATTGTCATAGAGTGTATCTTACCCATTGTCACCTTGGGGTGAGCTAGGATTAGGCTGCCACATCTGGTGATGATGTTTGCCTTGGAGAGGAGGCTTGATATAGACATCACCTTGGATGTGTTCACCTCTATTTGTCACTTTTCCCACAGTGGCAATGGGAAAATATATATGCCCTTTTGCCACGTCTTGACCGAGTTCTTTACATATCGAGATATCCGTGTATCTAGCGGTCAGGTCCGACACCTGTCCTAGGACTACGACCAGATTGGCACACGCCAGCTGTCCTTGGCAGGCATAGAGTGTATGCAGGGGGAGTTCATCTGGAGGCAGCGCCCGGAGTCTTCCAGCTCGGATGAGGAGCCCGTTGGTGGCTCACACATGAGGAGTTCTCCAAGCTGCAATCAAAGGTTCATGGCCTCTGGGAGGACCTCCAAGGTTATCAGCAGCAGCAGCTGGGCTTCCAGCAGACCATCCAGACTGAGTTTCAAGGGTTCCGGAGTCGGCAGGACGAGATGTACGAGATGCTACGGCAGATGCATCTCACATATCAGGCCCCTCCTCCTCCTCCTCCAGGTGGCGATGATGACATGGCTTAGACCTGACTGGATTTGATGACTTGAGTGTTGAGAGAGTTTTTATTTTGATCATATGTATTATCTCTCAAACACTTATTATTCTGGGATTGTACTATTTTGATGCTTCAGGGCTTTAGCCCCTGTGACTTTTTAATGTTTTATTTCATGTATGACTCTCCTTATGTTTCTATGTATGAACCATTTGCTTTATTTTTAGTTATGAAATTAATATTGCTTTATGAAATTTTATGTCATGAATAGATATGGCTTATGTGGTTTGTAACTCATGAATTGCAATTTTATGGTTTGACTTATGCCTTCATGATGTTTGATAAGGGTGTATGTATAGGGGGAGTTTAAGGTTTACTTCAAGATTTCAATGTTGATTGATATCATTGGATTTAAAGGAACTTGATACGGATATATATAATCATGAAAGTTAAGGTTGATCATGTATATGAATCTAAGGTCAAAAGATAAATAGGGGGAGGTTATATCATATTGAGAATACTTATTGAAAAAGGGGAGAATTGAGAATCATTCTATGTGTAAAGTAGTGATGGTAGGAATTGGCAAACATTAGGAAACATTGATGAAATTTAAAGTTGATACAAAAGTGTCAATTTTTGAAGAATTTTAGGTTTGTACCAAATGTCAAGCACGTTTGTTATTTTTCATGAACCCATATTTTTCTATTATAGAATATATCCTAACAAACGTGTTTGCAAAATTTTACATTTTTCAGAATTTTCTAGGGGTTTCTGAAATTCGGTTGGAAAATTAGAAACAGGCATATCCGTCGACTGCCCTGGGGGGCAGTTGACAGGTGGTTAGTGCAGAATACGATTTGGTGATTTCAGAGGAGTTTTTTTAGAAATCTGGTAAGTTCTATTTTGCACCAGGGGTAGGATTGCTTGGGGCAATCATTTTGATGGTGTCAAAGGGAGAGAACTTGGGTGTTAAGTTAGGTTTGGGTTGGAACTTAACTTTGGTTGGTTTGTGAAATTTGGGTCTTAAGTTGGGAGAACATAACTTGTGTTAAGTGTTAAGTTGGGAATAACTTAACATGGTGTTGGCAATGAGAATTGAAAATTGGGAGAAAGCATAGGTTAAGGGGGAGGTTGCCTCTTGTTTGTTATGATTTGATTTTCAATTGCTATTGCTATTGTTATTGCTATTATTGGTATGTTTTGCTAACTTAACATATTGCCACACATCAAAAAGGGAGAGATTGTTGCAGCAATTGGCCCTAAGATGATCTGGAGGATCATGGGGTTTTGATGTGTGTGGTCAATATAGTTAAGTAAGGATTTGTTGTTGGACTAATATGTGTACATGAGTGTGCAGCTGTATAGGTACACATGGACTTGGTTGATGTCTTCAGGTGAAGGATGGCATGGAGGCAAGCTAGAGGCTTGCGTGCACATCCGAGAGACCGTTGATAGCAGGGACAATGAGCCGAGGGATGCGGACTTTGAGGCGTACGTGAAGGATGGCATGGAGGCAAGCTGGAGGCTTGCGTGCGCATCCGAGGGACGAGGGCCGAAGATGAAGAGGGCGTGAAGGCAACATTCGAGGCTGCTGGTGAAGAGTCAACCAGGTTGTGAGGGTCCTAGTGTGAGTCGTTGTAGTCGGGAACTAAGCTGGGAGGATTCGAGTGCGGAGTGAAATGTACTCGGGGAGTGTAACCCTAGGCTTAGTTAAGGGACCAGTCGACTGCTCTAGGAGCAGTCGACTGGTGTCAGCTGGAACAGCTGCTAGATTCGAACATTGTACTGTAACGGTCGAATCTGAGTTGGACCAGTCAGCTGCCCAGGGGCAATCGACTGGTAGCGGTTGTTTCAAGACTCGAGTCCTGTTTAAAGGAGCTTGTTTCATTCTACTTTCTCTTGGCAAGACTTACTTGGTTAGAGTGAGTTAGTAGCCTAGTGATCTTAGGTAGTGTCCAGAGTTTGTGGAGAGGTTTCTCCACCCACAAGGAGCTACCCGATCTAGCCGGAGGTGCTCCGGGGAATCATCCACCGACGGATTAGGGATCGCCCACCTTATAGGTAGCTGTGGAGTAGGAGTTTATCTTCAAACCACGTAAATCGTGAGTTTCTTCCTTGTTGTAGTTTAGTTTAGTTTTATTGTAGTATATTCCGCTTGCACAACTAATCATGTAGGAAGAAAGAGTTTGAAAAACGCTATTCACCCCCCCCCCTCTAGCAACCAAATCCATCCAACAGTATGGATTGAAACAAGCTCCTCGGGCTTGGCATGAAAGACTTTTATCATTCTTACTATCCAAGGGTTTTAGGAGAGATACAATTGATCCAACTCTTTTCCTAAAATCTAAGGATATGGACATCTTTGTGACAATAGTATATGTTGATGATATTATATTTGGGTCCACAAATAGTGAATTTCTTCATGAGTTTATTAAATGTATGGAAAATAAGTTTGAGATGAGTCTTGTAGGAGAGTTGACATTCTTTTTAGGGTTACAAGTTAAGCAAACAAATGAATGGACTCATGTTTATCTAACTAAATATGCTGGGAAAATTATTAAGAAATTTGGCCTAGAAAATGCTAAGGTAGCATCTACCCCTATAGGAACAAATGTTAAAATGGATAGTGATCTTGAGGGGAAGATGATAGATTCCAAACATATAGGAGCATGATTGGTAGTTTATTGTACCTAACCGCTAGTAGACCTGATATATTATTTACGGTAGGTATGTGTGCAAGGTACCAATCATGTGCCAAAGTGTCTTATCTAGTGGTAGTAAAGAGGATCCTAAGATATATTAAAGGTACTCTTAATGTCGGGCTTTTGTATCCTAGAACTCTAAATGTTGAACTTTTGGGATACACCGATTCAGACTATGCGGGTTGTAAACTAGATAGGACGAGTACTAGTGGAGGATGTCAATTTATTGGGTTATCTTTAGTTAGTTGGAGTAGTAGGAAACAATCATGTGTTTCCCTATCAACAACGGAGGCCGAATATGTGGCAATGAGTGGTTGTGTGTCTCAACTGCTTTGGATCATGCACACCTTAGAGGATTATGAGTTACATTACCCCAAGGTCAAGGTCTTGTGTAATAATGTTAGTACAATTAACTTGACAAAAAATTCAGTTCACCATTCTAGAACAAAACACATTGAAGTGAAGCATCACTTCATTAGGGATCATGTGGCAAGGGGTGACATAGATTTGCACTATGTTGAGTCAAAGTCAAACCTTGCCGATATATTTACCAAGCCTCTTCCCGAAGCGGAGTTTACATCCTTAAGAAGGGGGCTTGGTATGTGTTTTGTAGAAGTATAGGATGGCCCTTGGGGTAATACAATAGGAAGGTGGTGCTTGATCCATTAAGATGATACAAATGCTTCACTTGCGCTTATGGCATAGTGTTGGGTCATTAGATGTAACAAATTATGAAAAATAGACCAACCATGGGGAAAACAAGTGTTTAATTAATGGACATCATACCCAAAGATCATGGTTGGATATTTTTAAACATTTAAAAACCATTCTATGCTTTATTTGTTTTGCCATAAGTTTGAAACATGTATGATTGCAAAACTAGGTTGGAACTTTAATACAAAGTTAGTGTTTTTCAAGAAATTTGAACTTTAGTAAAAAAAGTCAAGCATGTTTGAATTTTTCATGAACTGATATTCTCCTTGTTAGAGTATATCATATGAATTTTCTACAATTTTGGGGAGTTTCTGAAATTCAGCTCAGAAACCTGTAATTCAGACTAACAGAGTATCAGACAACTACCTTGGGGCAGTCGACTAGCATGGCTGTTTTCAGGAATCTAAGAATTTTCAGAAATCAAGAATTCCCTCATTTGATGCCATGGGTTAGTATTGTTGTGGGCAATCGTTTTGATGGTGTCAAAGGGGGAGAATGGGTGGTTTAAGTTAGCTTTGTAACTTAACTTTGGTTTAATTTTGGTTTATGAAAATTGAAAATGGAGAAGGCATAGGTTAAGGGGGAGGTTATCTCTTGTTTTCTTACTATGTCTTGTTGTTTCAATTACTATTGTTGGCTAGTGTTTTCTCCGTAACTTAAACATATTGTCACACATCAAAAAGGGGGAGATTGTTGGGGCAATTGACCCAAGGATGATCGGGAAGATCATGGTTTTGATGTGTGTGTGTCAATATGTTTAAGGTTAGGGTGTTATCTTGTTATTTGATATGTGTGATTGAGTTTGCAGGACTTGGAGAATCACACATGGAGGACTTATCCGAGGGACGAGAGTCGAGGGAGGAGGGCTCCAAGGGAAAGCCGGGAAGTGGACTTCAAAGGGCACACGTGAAGGGTGGCATGGAGGCAAGCCAAGCGAAGGCTAGTGTACGCATCCGAGGGACGATAACCGGTGGAAGAGGACTTCAAGGGGCAAGCCAAGGGAGTGTACCTGAAGGCACATGTGAAGGAGGGTCTTCAGAGCGAAAGTGAGTGATTGTATAAGCTGGGCTGCCGACTGGGAGAAAGGCAGTCAACTGCCAGCAAAAACAGAAACTCACAGAATGTTTCTGACCCTGGACCTGTCGACTACCCCAGGAGCAGTCGACTGGTAACCCCGAAAACTAGCCGTTGGCTAGCAATTAAGGCTAGACCAGTTGACTGCCCCAGGGGCAGTCGACTGGTGTCGGGTTGGACAACTCGTGGAGTTGTCCTTTACTCTTATTTAAAGGGTGACTTTTGGGCACGAGGAAGGTACGGTTCTTAAGTGTACCAAGGTGTTGTTCGTGCAAAAAGTCATCAATTCTTCCTCTCGCTCTCTATTCTATCTTGTAAAGAGGAAGAAGACAACATTGTAAAGGTTTTCGCCACCTTGAAGGAGGCTTTTCATAGTGGAGAGTGTGCTCGTGCGTGGATCCTTCGATTAGTCACCTTTTGGGATGGATACCAAGTAAATTCTCTGAGTTATCATTGGATTTTCAATTTTTCATTATATTGCTTGTATTGTGCTAACCATCTTGTAAAGAAAGTTGAGAAAAAGTGTTATTCATCCCCCCTCTAGTAAGCGCCACGATCAAACATAGATGTCTCAATACAAGCAAGCATGGTTGCCTTATGGCTCTATTGTGAGATGCTTGAATAATTTTTCTTTAAATCTAAGATTTAATTAAAACTTGTGTTAGTTTCAAATTTATCAAATAGTAAATAAAAAAAGAGTTTCGATAATTGGCATCCAGGTCTTGGCGAGGCACAGAGGCCTTCTTTGGCCGTAGCCTTATTGGAACAACAACTCTTTCCTTGACAAAGTCTTTTACCGAAAGTTCATTTTCAAATTACTTCTTGAAAAAATTTGGTCTAACTAGCTAAGGTTTTGGATTGGTAGCATCGGCTAGTTCCACCAGACTAAACAGACCAAGTAAGATACGTCTTACCCTACTTGACCTTATTAGAAGTGCTTCCCTAACGTACTATCATCTCACCTCCACCTAATACTATGTTGTTCAAGTTTCAACAAGTGTTTTTCCTATCTAACCATTCTAAATTATGGATAAAATTAAACATGAATGTCATGATATATAATAATAAAAAATTAGCAAATGCATGAGCATGACAGTTATGCATGAGTCAAACAAGTCAAAATATTTTACTTAAGTTTCTAATAATGTATCAAATTTCCGATTTGATACATGTCGTGTGAACCCGCGAATATGTCAATCACTTTGACATATTTAATTTTATTAAATTGATTGTTGCAGTTAGGTAAGATTTTATTTAATTTGAGTTTAAGTTATTAAGATTTAATTAGAATTAAGAATTATTAAGACTTAATTAGAGAATTAATTAGACTTGGATTTAACGTTGAAGTTATTTGAGAATTAATTAAGAATTAATTGGATTTAAGTTAATTAAGAATTAATTGGATTTAAGCTAATTAAGATTTAATTGTTGAGAATTAATAGTTAATTTGTGTTTAATTTAAGTTGTTAAAGATTAATTAGGATTAATTAAAGTTAAAATAATTTATGGATTAATTTAAGGTAAAAATTAATTAAGATTTAATTAAGGTTGAAATAATTAAGGATTAAATTAAGGTAAAAATTAATTATGATTTAATTAAGCTTGAAATAATTAAGGATTAAATTAAGGTAAAAATTAATTAAGATTTAATTTGAATTAAGTTTCAAAATTTCTGGGTTAGTTAATAGTTGTGGGTTTAATTGTATCATTTTCATTATTTCAAAAATGTCTAACTTATCTACTATTTTTTCTCATTTAATTTTTCAAGTTTTTCTAACACTTCTACTTTGTTTGGATTTTTGTAGATTTTATTAACTGTTGCCTTGATTCTAGAAAATTCATCTTCCTCCGCATGCTCATCATCAAAGTTATATCCTTCTATATCTTCATGTATGTGGAGAAGTTTTCAGGGCTACTAGTTAATGTTTTATAATTATCTTCAAAATTATCCAAGAAATTAATAATTAAATCATCATCAAAAAAGGTTTTATCTTTACTATCCTCAGAAATATCAGAGTTAATAATGATTTCATCCTTATCCTCAAAAATATCTTCAATATTTTCAGAATTGTCCTTAACATTTTCAGAATTATTTTCAGAATTATCCTTAACATTATCAGAATTAATTTCAGAATTATCGTTATCATTATCAGAATTAATTTCAGAATTATCCTTAACATCATTAGAAAAATTATTAGAATTATTTCTAAAAATATTGCATTGATATTAAAGATTAAAAGGTTAATTTCTAATATTTTAATATTATCTACATTTGGTAATTGGTTATGCAAAATATTAATTTGACTATACAAAAAGTATAATTTTTCAGAAAAATTATCTAACTTATCTAAATTATCATATGACTGTGTAGGAATTTGAAAATTGTTACAAACATAAATTTTTCGTACCTTGGACGCACACTGATTCTTGTAGTGTCTGTGCTTTTGACATTTGAAGCAATTGATGTGACTCTTGTCCCTATGTACTCCTGGCATTGGTACCTCTTTTGTCGCCGGTGGTGAAGAACGAGTCTTACGAGTAGAACACTGATTTTTAAAGTGTCCTCTCTCCTAGCACTTGAAACATGTAATATGAAATTTGAAATTGACCATAATTAACGAAAAATACCTTATTCACCCTTGGGCTCCCCCTCAACTCCTGACGTCTTTGCTCCGTCGTCTGTTAGTCCAATGAAGAGCTACTAGGCTCTGTTACCACTTGTGGGGACCAGTGTCGTCGATAGAAGGGGGTGAATATCGACTCGTTAAAAATTCTTCGGAAAATGTGTCTTTCGATCGTTCTAGATAGAGAGTTAGTGCGCAGCGGAAATAATAAAGAACGAAAATGAAAGACACTTGTACACACGGGATTTAGTTGGTTCCCAACCCCCCAGGGTCAGTACACCAAGGCCTAAGCACAGGAAACACCCGTCCACTAATGGTCTCCTTTCCGAAGTTTCCGGAGGCGGAGAACCCCGTCTTACAGTGCACAATTTACAATCAAAATATTAAGAAAAGTAAATGCAGAAACATAAATTCAAACCAAACAAAGGGTCGAAGACTCGGCCAATCTGGAACTCTGAAGTGTCGCGCACTTCCTCCTGGAGCCTCCTTGATCGCAGAGCTTCATCATTCATGCTTTATTGTCACTCGGAATGCTTAGAATGATGTCGGATTTCATGTACTGAGTTGAGGGGTCGAACCCCTTTATATAGCTTCTTATCGGGCGCCCTAGAGCCTCTGGGCAACCTCAGTTGCGGTCAAAAATTCATCCAACCTCGCGAACTTTGTGAGTTGATAAAATCTCCTATCCAGGGCACCCTAGACCCTCCAGGGTGCCTGGATCATCCAAGGCACCTAGATGCTTGGGGCGCCCTGGTTCAATGGGGGCGCTCTGGAGCTACTTTCCAGCACTTTTGCGTGTTTGTTTGCCTGCTTTGCCAACAATTATAAGTACCTGCAAAATGTACAAACACAAGGCAAATACATATATACTCTTAGCCTTAACGAATTGGTTCTGACTTCGGATTTTCACGAAACCCTAGGTCGAACCGACGCCTATGTTCCCTTCCCGGGGAACACGCCTTTCGCCTACTCCTCTCAGGAGAAGGTTGCCACCCGGCTCCTCCGGTTGGTCTTTTGCCCAATCTTACGACCAGGACTTCATGCCCAGCTTTCACCAAGACTTCGGTGCCCAGCCCTCTGCCAGGATTTATTGCCCAATTCCACAAACCAGGACTTCATGCCCAACCCTCGGTCAGGTCTTCGGTGCCCAACCCTCGGCCAGGACTTATTGCCCAATTCCTCGAATAAGGACTTCGTGCCCAGTCCACGACCAGGACTTATTGCCCAACCCTATGTTAGGACTTCAGTGCCAAGCCCTCAGCCAAGACTTAGTGTCCAATCCATGATCAGGACTTAGTGCGCAATTCTTCGAACCAAGACTTATTGCCTAGGTTCACTTTTATACGGATTTCTTGACTCACCCTTACCTTGTCAATATATCACTAACTTAAGCATATTGTTAAACATTGAAACACTCAAGGATGACATCATTGATGCATCTTGCACAAACACATGTACTACATAATAAATTGAGGTCTGATTCAATTATATAAGTCAGTATAAATTGAATCACCTCCATTTCGGTCTTGCTCAATGGACACAAAGTGCACTAGTGTAATTCTATGATCAAGACAAACCATCACCAAATTCCATTACAACAATCCCGATGGTTTGTCCAAATCCATCTCGGTTGTCAGCCTCTACTTATACTTTACAAGGGACTGATAACATGATCTTCTGTATGCCACCACACACCATGTTATCTACATTGTAAAGTATTAGATAATATGCACATACTAATATAATCATGCAAACAGTGATCTTGTGATTCTCTTTCAAAATGTAGATGTCTTATACAAAAGCAAGGCTTTTAGTATACATCCTACCAATCTCCCACTTATATTAAAAGACTCTGCTGTTCCCACAATGCCATACATCTGACTCCCATATCCTCCACATGCCTTTCAAAGGCTCTCGCTGGAAGGGCCTTAGTGAAAGGATCTGCCTAGTTGTCCTCCGATGCAATCTTGGCGACAGCAACTTCTCCTCACTTTACGATCTCTCGTATCATGTGGTATTTGCGCTCTATGTGTTTACTTGCCATATGGACTCATGGTTCCTTCGAGTTTGCAGTTGCACCACTATTATTACAATAAATTGTGATAGATCTGGGCAAACTAGGAATCACATCAAAGTCCATCATGAAGTTTTGAGACATACAGCTTCCATGGCTGCCAATGAGGCTGCCACATACTCAGCTTCCATGGTGGAGTCTGCCACGCTTTTCTGCTTGACACTCCTCCAAACTATGAATACACCTCCTAAAGTAAACACATACCCCAAGGTAGATTTACTTTTGTCCCTATCTGATTGGAAGTCTGAATCCGTATAACCCACAGGGAGTAATTGGTTTGCCTGGTAAACCAGCATATAATGTTAGTGAGAGCCCTAAAGCCAATCATATGATGATTACTTTTTAGACTCATTGTATCATATTCTTGTATATATATTTCTTATATATAAAGGCATTTCTTATGGTTATTGTACTTATGTGTATTGGTGCCAAATAACTTAGTATAATAACGTCCTTGAGTAGAAGGTTCTTATCTATATCAATCGATTAGTTGAATCGATAGTGAGATGATATAGAGAACACTACTCTTAATTATTCCTAGTCAAGTATTAAAATTCAAGGACAATGTTAATGCATAGAGACTAGCATGTAGGTCAACATGATGACTTGATCTCACAAGTCATGGATATGAGATATCAAGTTGACACATGGGTATACATTAGAGAATGTATACTGAATGGCCCGCCATGAGAAAGTATCATGGATCGTTATATGAGTGTCATATACTTTCTCATGTGACTATTAGTATGACTATAGTCCTAAACCTGAAGTTACCATAGTTCCCTACATAAGGAGTTACGTACTTTGGCTTCGTCAAACGTCACCCGTAACTGGGTGGACTATAAAGGCGATTACTGGGTATGTAACAAATTATGCGGAGGGATATGAGTGATGTATATGGGATCTATCCCTCCTATATGATGGGAGAGATATCATAATCTTGATAGAGTGAGATCACTAAGTGCATGGCCATGCCCAAATAAGGCAATATGAGATATTGAGCTTATTTGATTATAGTGAGTCTACTTGGAGTTCAAGACACATAGATTGATTGGAGGATGACACGGTCTATGCCTCATGAAAGATCAATCTAGATATCGAGGATAGAAGGACATTGTTACATATTGTGATGGTCACAATTATTAGTCACAATGGTGATGTTGGATCTCGGCATTCTTGTAACTTGGGTA
Source organism: Boesenbergia rotunda (assembly GCA_024364735.1). Taxonomy (NCBI): domain Eukaryota; kingdom Viridiplantae; phylum Streptophyta; class Magnoliopsida; order Zingiberales; family Zingiberaceae; genus Boesenbergia; species Boesenbergia rotunda. Next base: position 277,735 of record JAGFNQ010002126.1, read on the forward strand.
GCAATGATGTGTTGCTAGATACCTCTCATTGCTTATGTCCTTAAATAGGTTTAAGGGCATTGCCAACGTTATAAGAACCTATAGGGTCACACACATAAGCAATAGATGGAGAATAAGTCCATATAATGGACCGAGAGTAATGAAGTCAAAGTTTGACTTTGGCTAAATATGGAAAGTCCATAAAAGGCAAGTTTGACTTGACTCAAATTAGACAACTTGAGTTGGACTCGAGTTTGATCCAAGTGTTGGATGAATCTAATCATGGGAGAATAATGAAGTCAAAGTTTGACTTTGGCTAAATATGGAAAGTCCATAAAAGGCAAGTTTGACTTGACTCAAATTAAACAACTTGAGTTGGACTCGAGTTTGATCCAAGTGTTGGATGAATCTAATCATGGGAGAATAATGAAGTCAAAGTTTGACTTTGGCAAAATATGGAAAGTCCATAAGAGGCAAGTTTGACTTGACTCAAGCCACATCACCTTGACTTGACCAAGTGATGACTTGGCATCATCATCAAGGCTAAGTAACCTCCCCATTTGAATTTTGAATTCAAATAGGGGGTTACCAAAAGGTGGTGGCCGGCCACTTATACACACAAAATGAGTTGTTTTATGGGTGTGTGATTGATTCTTCTCCCAACTTGGTTTTGGTTTGGTTTTACTCTCCCTCTCCTCTCATCTTGCCGAGACCCCAAGGAGTGCTAGCACACTTTTGGGCTCTCCTCTCCACTCTCTTGCTTGTGTGGATACTTCTAGAGGGTTGCTACTTTGCATCCTTGAGATCCGACACCAACCGAGGAGCGAGCGGGAATTGCGGGGCACGCATCGAAGGTAGTTTCTCTCTTCTCTAATAGATCTAGGTTGTAGATCGGTTTTGAAGCATGTAAACGAGCACTCGTAAATTTTTGAAATGTTTTTCTTCGCTCGGATCCTTTCTATTGGGGCTTTCGGGGTTTCCGCGACGCGAAAAAGCAGTTTTCGCGGCCCGAAAAACCCTACATATAATCCCTAGTCCTTCTCAGGTACTTCAGTATATGCTTTACCGTAGTCCAATGTCCTTGTCCATGGTTACTCTGATATCTGCTAACCATGCCCACGGCAAAGAAGATATCCGGTCTCGTACACAGCATAACATACATGAGGCTTCCAACTGCCGAAGCATAAGGAACCGCCTTCATCTCCTCTATCTCCTTTGATGTTTTAGGACACATCTCCTTAGATAGAGGAACCCCATGCTTGAAAGGCAGAAAACCTTTCTAGAGTTTTCCATGCTAAAATGAGCTAGGACAGTGTCTATGTTTGAAACTTTGGATAAGCACAATATCCTTTTCTGGCGATCCCTTATAACCTTAATCCCAAGGATGTGCCCTACTTCTCCCAAGTCCTTCATATCAAACTGTTTGGACAACCATACCCTTACATCTGATAATACTTCGACATTGTTGCCAATGAACTAAATATCATCTGCGTATAGTACAAGAAATACCACTACATTTTCGTCACATCTCTTACATACACATGACTCATCCGGACTTTGAATGAATCCATATGACTGGATTACCTCATCGTAGAGGATGTTCCATGATCGTGAAGCTTGCTTCAATCCATAAATGGACCGATTAAGCTTACACACAAGATATTCTTTGCCCTTCGCAATGAATTACTCTAGTTGCTTCCTATAGATGGTCTCCTCAAGACTTTTGTTAAGGAAAGCTATCTTGACGTCCATCTGTCATACCTCATAATCCATATGAGCGGCAATAGATAAGAGAATCCAGATAAACTTAAGCATGGTTACCGACGAAAAGGTCTCCTCATAATCGATACCCTCTTTCTGAGTATACCCTTTCACAACAACCATAGCTTTGAAGGTGTCAACCTTCTCATCTGATCCTCTCTTTCTCTTACATATCCACTTGCGTCCAATGGCTTTTACACCATTGGGTGGTTCTACTAGCTCCCAAACGTTATTAGAATCCATAGATTCTATCTCAGAATTCATTGCCCTTTGCCAAGATTCTGCATCTTTATCATGGAGTGCCTTGTCATAGGTCCACGGATCTGATTCATGTTCGCCAGAGACCAAGTCCGAAGACTCTCCCATAAACATGAATCTTTCAGGTTGTCTAACAACCCTCCCACTACGATGAGGTACCACTTGTGTATCTTCTATGACATGCGGTGTAGCGACTTATGGTATATCCTCTTGTACCGTTGGTACTAAGGTTGGAACGCCCCCTCTTAATTCCATAACAATAATTCTACTCATGGGCTTGTGGTCCATCACATAGTCTTTCTCTAAGAATCAGGCATTCATGCTAACAATTACCCTCTGATCCTTAGGACTATAGAATAAACTACCTTTCGTTCCTCTAGGATACCCTACGAACAAGCGTACTTCTATACGAGATTCCAACTTATCAGTATCTTCCTTCAGTACATGTGTTGGACTACCCCCAATCCGAATATGTCTTAGACTAGTCTTTCACCCAGTCCACAATTCAATGGGAGTATAGGGTACTGACTTAGATTGAACTAAGTTCAGAATGTACACTGTCGTTTCCAGAGCAAATCCCCAGAACGAATCTGGCAACTCGGAGTAGCTCATCATCGATCTAACTATCTTCATAAGAGTCTTATTCCTTCACTCTGCTACACCGTTATGTTGGGGCGTACCTGGTACAGACAATTGGGACTGAATCCCAGTCTCTGACAAGTAATTAGTCCTAAACTCTCCCAAGAGGTACTCACCACCACAATCAGATCGTAGTGTCTAGATACTTTTACCTTGATGTTTCTCCACATCAGCCTTGAATTCTTTGAACGTATCAAAGCATTCAGACTTGCGACACATCAAGTAAATGTATCCATACCTTGAATAATCGTCTATAAAGGAGATGAAGTATTCAAAGCCACCTCTAGCCTGGATAGACATAGGACCACACAAATCAGAATGAACCAATTCTAAGACATCTTTGGCCCTATACCCCTTGGCCTTGAAAGGCCTCTTGGTCATTTACCTTCCAAGCAAGATTCACATGTTGGGAAGTCTTCCACCACTAATGAACCCAAGGGCCCATCAACTATCAACCTTTGAATCCTACTAAGGTTAATATGACCAAGTCTTAGATGCCAAAGATATGTTTGTTTATCTTCGAAGGTTCTTTTCTCTTATTTTGGTTAGATGATGAGTTATTTACATCTATTTGCATCGTGGGAGATTTTGGTTCTAAAGTATACAAATTGTCAAGCAATTTATCTGAATAGATAATCTCTCTATTCCTTTTTATAACAACACGATCATTAAAAGAAATAGAATACCCATCCTTTATTATTTTAGTAACTGAAACAAGGTTCTTTCTAAAAGAAGGTGCATAAGGCAATTTCTTAAAACTAAAATTTTATTTTCAATCAAAAGACAAATAAACATCTCCCACTGCAATAGCCACCACCTCCGTAGCATTGCCCATTTATACGGTAATCTCTCCATTAGCTAGTCGTTGGGTTTCCTAAAACCCCTGCAAAGAATTGCTGATTAGTGGCTCCTATATCTACACACCAGGTACCAGTAAATAACACCGCTAAGCATGTTTCAAAACTAAAGAAAAAGATATACCTTTCTCTTGATTAAGGGGATAGTTTATCTTCCAGTGTCCAGTCTGCTTGCACATGAAGCACTTACCTTTCGGCTTCTTCATGCTAGCCCGAGGTCCCTGAGATCTTGCAGCCTTCTTTGCCCCACCTTATTTCTTCTTCTTCTTTCCTTTCGGCATAGAAGTCAAAATCTTCTGAGCAACCAAAGCATGAGCACTCTGATGAAAAAACCCCTCTGCCGCCTGGAGTTCTGTCAGAAGTTCCACCAACGAATATGTACGTTTGTTCATATTATAGTTCAGGCGAAACTGCTCAAAACTCCTAGGCAGACTGGAGAATGATATCGACCTAGGTTTCCCCATCAATCTCTACTCCAAGAACTTCCATCTCATTGAGATGTGCCATCATCTTAAGGACATGATCCCTCACGGGTGTCCCCTCAACCATGGTAGTCATCATCAAGTTTCTCATTGCTTCCTGCCTAGCAGCCCGATTCTGATGCCCAAAGTGTTCTTTGAGATTGAACATCATGTCATAAGCAATGGAAAAAGCCTGATGCTGATGTTGCAATACATTTGACATAGATTCTAATATGTAACACCACGTCATCTCATCTGCTTTGATCCACTTCTTATAACATTCCTTCTCCTCTTCATCAGAATTCTTGCTAGGTTATTCCGGACAGAACTCGAATAGTACAAAGTTGTACTCATCAGCAGTTAGGACAATGTCCAGGTTCTGTTTCCAGTCAATGCAATTAGGGCTCGTAAGTTTGTTTTCTTTAAGTATCACAGCTAGTGGCTTAAAGGTCATTTTGAAAAAATCCTGAGAATCACAATGATCACACAATTTAGATTTCAAAAAATATTGATTCTTCAAAACAATAAATTTTAAAATCAATCAACACCTCAAAACATCGAGAATTTTGCATGCCACGATAGTGTGGACATATACGAATTCTACATTTGTAAGAGGAGATTTTACCCATTAATTTTATTATTTTGTCAACCTAACTTTTTGACAAATAAAATTAATAGTTGGTTCCTCTTCGACCCTACAAATAATAGCAGTGACTCCGATGGGGAGGATACTATTATTTGCATCTAAGTGTTTACCATTACATGATATTGAGAAAATTATCTCGGATTATATGTCGTCAGATGGGGAAAATCACACGCTCCTAAATAATTTTCTATAATCATGTCTGACTCAGTGATTTACAGAACAAGCTCATCCAATGGGGAGGAAGGCACTCAGAGCCAACGCGCAAGCTTGTTTGCATCACTTGTCCAAATAGAAATGGAGGCCACGGGACCCATAGGGTCCCTCTCCCACTTAGTTATTTATAATGAGGAATTTTCATGCACGCATGACAAGCACATAAACTAAAAGCATTAAACAAGAAAAATTCTAAATTTTCCAACAATAATGGTTTTAGTCTTCAATGTGCCTCCAGTCATGTCGCCACCTTGTCCGCTCCTTGATAACTTTCATTTTGTTGATTAAATTACGCCCTCAAAACCATGTCTTGATCCAATATTATATGCTTAAGTTTGCATTTATATAAGGTTTCATGAATTACCTCCATTTGGTTAAAAATTTAATTCATTCTATATTTAATATGTATTGGCACTAAAATTGAATATCATTTTGTAGGTTTCAAATGATCATGGACCTGGATCACATTGGCTTGAACTTGGGTCAGAATTGGATCCGGATCAAATGGATCAAGCATCGGGTTGACATGGGTCGTCCATTCAAGAGAACGGTTAGATCCAAGCCATCCACCAATTTCAGGTCGATCCAAGTTCAAGATAGACTTAGCTAAAATCAAGGACCAAGATCTGGAAGTTTGGGCCAGATCTAAGTTAACCCAGCCATCGGATTGAGCTCAAAAGGAGCCTAAACCGTCCGTTCAAAGACCAGAGGACTCTGAGCCATTGGATGCAGATCCAGTTGATCCGAGTTGATGAGGAGCAAATCATGACACTTGATCAAGATCTAGAAAGATTGGGTCCGATCCGCATTGATCTGACTGTCGGATGAGATCGGAGTAATCTAAGTCATCCAAATTCAAAATCAATTGCTTAAAATAGAAATTCCCTCGCCAAAGCTAGGGTCGCGATTTCTCTGCTCAGTGTTCTTCGTTGTTCTTCTTCGTTTGTTGAGGGCGACCACTCCAGGTCGAGATCTCATCAAGGCTTCGAATCATCAAGGTCTGTTCTTCGAGGGATCTGCTTCAAATCTACCGCTGACAAGCTTTGGCGAGGGTCTCGCCAAGTTCTGCTCCGCCGAATCCATTCTCGCTCCATCACTGTCTTTGCCAATAGGAACCTTCAGCGCTTGAGTACAGAGGGGTTCTCTGCTGAGCACTTGGAGTTTCTAAAATGGAGTTGCATCAGTTGATCGAAGAGAAAGGAAAGGGAGGGAGATTTCAACCAATTCATTAATTGGATGTAAATCAATTGAAGGAGTTCGATCTTGCTGATTTTCGATCAAAGGGGTTCTTGGATAGGTTCTTGGGTGACGACAAGAAGCATTCCCTTGGTGATGAATCTGATCTGGAGTTCTTAATTGCTAGATTTCCATTTCTAAATTTTGCTTATCAGTAATTGAGCTTTGTATCAGCTGATTTTAGTTACTGAACGGACTGTCGTCTGACCCAGATTCCTCCTGATCAGTCATCAGACCGATCAGGCTTGCATCTGATTGGTCAGCCGACCGATCAAGATAATTCCTGCGCAACCAAATTATGTGTTAAGTTTTCAGCTTGTTTAATTCCATTCCCTACTTTAGACACAACATTCGTGAATTTCTGAAATTAATATCAGTTTATATTTCAATTAGCAACTTCAAATTGTTTGTTCAAATTCCTTAGTGGTTAAGTTTTATTCTTGCAATACCTAGTTCAATTCTAGCTAAGTCAATTCCATTGCAAATTTACTTCAATTTACTTCGAAGACAAATCCCCCATTTTATCTCGAATGCCGAAATCATTTAACGACAAATAACTTTCATGTTTTATTCGAATACTCGCAACTAGCCCTGGAAAAATACGACTTGAGGCCCCTATCCTACATTTCTACTTTGCTAGCAAGGGTTTTCAATTTAACAAATTTCTAAATTTGAGTTCCACATTCGTGACATCTATATTGGGAACTGTCAAATTTTTAGCGCCGTTGCCGGGGAAAACTAGTTGAGTTTGTTTGATTTAGCTTGTGTTCTTATTTCATATCTTGTGATCCAATTTTTGTGCTTATCTCTGTATTTTGTGATTAATTTCAGTTGTTTCATTCTTTTGTATGCATTTGCTGTGTTTTTTTTGTATTTGTGTATGACCAGATCTACAGGTGGTTTTCTTTAAAACTTTGATCCTGAAATTGAAAGAACTTTCAGAGCCAGGAGGAATCAACTCTGTATTTCAGAGGCTTTTGACATTAGTCCTACTCAGCCTATCTCTGCTTATTCAGTTGATCATATGGCAGACCACCAGAAAACTATGAAGGAATTAGCAGCACCAGATGATGCTTTTCAGTACTCCTGTATTGCCTACCCAGAGTTCACTGGAGATTTTGAATTAAGATCAGGACTGATTCATCTTTTGCCCAAATTTTAAGGTCAGTCTGGGGAGGATCCCAACAGACATTTACATGAGTTTCACGTTGTCTGCTCTACCATGAAGCCCCAGGGTATCTCAGAGGAAGATATCAAGCTGAGGGCTTTTCCATTTTCCCTGACTGGAGCAGTAAAGGATTGGTTTTACTACTTACCTACTGGGCACGTTTCTAGCTAGATTTCTATGAAGAAAGCATTTTTGGAGAAGTATTTTCCAGCATCAAGGACAGCAATCATCAGGATGAGCATATGTGTAATACAGCAAGTAGTGGGAGAAACTTTGTATGACTATTGGGAAAGGTTCAACAAACTTTGTTCTAGCTGCCCACAACACCAGATTAGTGAGCAGCTACTCATTCAGTATTTTTATGAGGGACTTCTCCAGATGGATCGGATCATGATAGACGCTGCAGCAGGAGGTGCCCCACTAAATAAAACACCAGATCAAGCTAGGGAGCTAATTTCAAATATGGCAGAGAACTCACAGCAATTTGGGAGTAGAGCTTTGTCCACTAGAGGAGTAAATGATGTTCAGATGGTATCAAATAAGCAGAAGGAAATCAAGAATTCATTGATGGAGCTCACATCTCTGGTGAAACAAATGACTCTAAATAATGTGAGTCAAAATCAAAATTTTTTAGTACCTCCACCTTCAAGCCAAGTGATGAGGTTATGCAGTATTTGCTCAAGCCAAGATCACAATTCGGATCTATGTCCTAACCTCCAACATGATGAGACATTAGCTGCATTGACAAGGGGACAATTCCAGGCCAAAAGCAACCCCTACTCATCCACATATAATCCGGGTTGGAGGGATCTTCCAAACTTGAAGTATGGGAATTTTTTTTATCAGCAAAACCCATCACAACAACCCTATCAACAGCCTCAACAGAATTTTCAACAAGTTCAGCAAGGACAACAACAATTTCAGTCATTTCAACAACCTTTCCAACAATTTCAGCACCCTATCAAGGAAATCAGCCACCGTTTCAAGTGAATCAGCAAGGGTTTCAAGGAAGTTTGAATTTCCAGCAACAAAATCAGTTCTCACAATAGGGATTTCAGCCATTTAACCAAGATTTCCAGCCCGTAAATCAGAATTTCCAGGCCACTCAATTTCAGCCTTTCAACCACAATTTTAACCTCAACCTCAGAATTTTCAGAGTTACAATTCTCAACCATTTCGACCAAGTTCTCAACAAAATTTTCAACAATTTTCTCAACCATTTCAACCTTATAATCAGCCCCAACAACCCTACTTTCAAGGTTCACAGCAAGTTCAACAGTTTCAACCACCTCAATCATCATTTCAAGGTCAATCAAAGCCTCATGCTAAGCAAGGGGGCTATGGAGGCTCTAGTGGAGGAAATGCGCAACAACAAAGGATAGAGGAGATGCTTCAACAACTTTTGCAACAACAAAGGAATGATCCCACCATTCAAAACCTTGAAAGACAAATTAGACAATTGGCTAGTGGGATGAATCAAATTCAAGCTCAAGGATCAAGTCAACTACCTTCTCAAGCTACTCCAAACCCAAAGGGAAATGTTAGTGCTATTACTTTGAGGAGTGGGAAGGTGGCTTCAACTCCAAATGGTCCAAGAGCTGATTTTTCTGAAAATAGGACAACACCTTCATTTCCAGCCCTGAAGAGTCTCCAAATTTAGTTGGTTCCACCCCTAGTCCGAGCCTAACTCTTTCATCAAGCAATCCTGTGATTTTGGTGGAAAATGAGGGAGAAATCAGTGAAAAAGATGGACTTACAGCAGCTACTTCAGTGGAGAAATCAACTCAAAAGTTAGCCCCTCAACTTTAGGCTCAAGAGGAAGAAATGAGTGTTCCTTTGCCATTCCCTCAGCGCAAGACCCAAGCTAAGAAGCAAGTGGAGGAGGAGAAAGCTAAGGAATAGAATGAGCTAGTGAAATTGTTTAGTAAAGTGGAGATCAATGTACCCTTGTTGACCATGATAAAATAGATTCCTAAGTATGCAAAGTTCCTGAAAGATTTATGTGTTCATAAGAAGAAGTTGAAGGAGAATGAGTTGGTCAGCTTGGGGAAAAATGTTTCAGCACTTATTCATGCCATTCCTCAGAAGTGTGAAGACCCTGGAGTTTTTATTGTATCTTGTGAGATAGGGAGGACCATGATCCATGATACTATGCTGGATTTAGGAGCCTCCATAAATGTAATGTCCATATCAGTCTTCCAAATGCTTGGTATAGGTCCTTTACAGCCTACTGGTGTGGTGATTCAGTTAGCAGACCGGAGCCAGACCCACCCAGCTGGTATAATTGAAAATGTGTTGGTAAAGGTAATGGAGCTGATATTTCCTGCTGATTTTTACATTTTGGACATGGAGGGAGACTACCTTGCAAACAGATCCCCACTCATCCTAGGGAGGTCATTTCTGAAGACTGCGAGAACAAAGATAGATGTATATGCTGGCAGACTTTCGATGGAAATTGGAGACACAGTAGTCCAATTCAGCATATTTGATGCCATGAAGCACCCTAGAGAGGACCACTCCATTATGAGAATTGGTATTCTATAGGAGTTGGATGATGCAGATATATTGGTTAAGGGAGTTTCATTTGATGTTTCTAGAGGAGTTGGTATTTCAGAGGAGGCTGAGGGTTTATTCGCTATAGAGGCTAAGGGCATTTCAGAGGCTATTTCAAACTTACTTCCAGCTGGAGAGGATTTTCTAGGTGTAGGGGATGTTGGGACCGGGTGCATGTTGACAAGGATACGGGTTCATAAAATTTTAAATTTTTACGTGCAGCGGAAGAATTAGCATAAAATAATTTCTCAAATTATTTTAACTACGTATCTAGCATGCAACCTTATGATGTGTGGACATGATCATAAATTAAAACTTTGCGGAAAAGTAAACTAATTTACTTTTTACCTCACGTAACTCGAAGAAAGGGACGAGATCCAACCGTAGCGTCCCTTGGAAGCTCCGCCTCTATTCGCGTCCACGTCGAGTTCTCTTCGGGATGACTTCGCAAAGTCACGAGTTTTGTGCCAATGAGAACTACTAGATTCTCTAAAGGCACAACTAGAAGATCAAGAGAGAAGAAAGGAAACTAACCACCAAGAAACGGAATCTAAATTCCGGGAAGGAAGGAGTTGCGATCCGCTTCTTCTTCTTCTTGGTTGGCTTCTCCTTGGTGATGATGACCCACGGCAACCTCAAGGGAGGGTGGTGCGCCGGCCCTAGGGTGGATGTGCGCCGGCCCTAGCAAGTAGAGGAGGGCGCCGGCCCTAGGAGGAAAGGAGAAGGAGAGGGAGAGATTAAGAGAGAGAGACAAGGAGAGAGTTAATCTCTTGATTACTCTATTAAGGAATTCAAGCCTAGCCTTGGTTCCTTTATATAGTATCCTCTCCCTTGCCAAGTCTCCCCTTTAACGAAATTTTTCATAAGAAATTTATCCTATAAATTTTCTTATGAATTATTCCGTTTAAGCCAAGTTTTATTATAACTAACTTTATAATAAAACAAATACATCTCTCCTTTTATTATGGAATAAATTTTACAAGAAATTTATAAATTTTCTTTATTATGGAAAAATCAATTCATAATTGATTTTATAAAATTAAAATAAACCATTCCATGGATCATTTTAATTTCCATAAAAAGAATAAATTTCTATAAATTTCTTTATATAAATTTCTTTATACAAATTTATTTATCCATAATTTATAAAACAAATCGCGCTAGATTTATTTTATTAATTAAACCAAATAAATTGGTTTCTCCCCATTGCTTTGGCCGGCCAAACCAAAGAGGGTTGGCACCCTCTTTGGCCGGCCAAACAGAGCCGAACCCATCGCGAATTAAACTCATTTAATTCGCCCAATAAGCCTTCAAAAGACTTAGCCATTTTAAGCTTCCTTTGCGCCTCTGATTAACTCAGATTCGTCTTATTTCTCTTGATCGGAAAATCCAATTTTCAACTCATTTTAAATCTCTCGAATTACTCGTAGTGCGTGTGACTAAATAGGCTTTCGATTTATGTTGACCATCTATAATCGACTAATTATAGAACGATCATGAGTGGCACCTAGTAGTACATCATGACCCCCAATTAATCGAAAGATCAACGGTTGGCCTCAGAATTAATTCTGAAACCCTTCAGCAGCTCTAATGAATCGTGCCCCATTCCCTTCACCATCTTATACCCACTTGATTCAGGACATGGTCTGTGTGTGTCAGTCCCCACTAGGCTGACTACGTCACACCTAGCCCAAGTAGTGTCTTTCTCGTCCTTTGGATTTCTAATTACTCTCATGTATTTAAGAGACTCATACTCTAAACATGATATGCTCTGGCCAAAGGCTTTGAGTAACAATCCGACGATAGGCCTGGGTATACATCTCCTCGCAAGGAGTGGTGAATCCTTTGTAGGCTGTTCAAACATCTTCGGGCACATTGGCTTATACCCAATCATCCTGGGTCCACACCTCCTTGGAGATGCTTGCTTAAGATGTTAAAGTATAAGTCTCCATGACCAAGATGACTTGAACACCGCGAGTCAAAGGAACATCGCACTTAAGCTGCAGTATGAACTTCATTGACATATCTATATAGATTACCATATGATGTTTTACAGCTAGTCACTCCAATGAACTAGTTCCCTTAACTAGCATCCATGTTTATCTCCGGACATCCCAATGTCACCAGCCAGTGAGAATCAGCTGATTAGAGAATAACCCATGCTAGTCTCAACAGAATTGATAGTGTCCGTTTTTATCAATTCATCGACTAGGGATATTTTCAATACTTCACAATTGCACATGTAGAGATAATCACTATTTGTGATCCCATCACAAATTCTCTTATGCTGTGAATTGTATTGCGGACATTCAGTAGATGAGTTTAAGATCCCAATCAAATACACAAACATGTATACTTAAATAGTAAATTATCATTTATTAAAATAAATGTTTACAATCATAAGGCGATTGTCTTAGGACACTTCTCTCATATCACTAACAAACTCCCACTTGGCCTAATGCCAATCGCTACGGTATCCAATACCACATGCTCTAATATGACCCTCAAACTTGTTCTTAGGCAAGGCCTTAGTTAAAGGATCCGCTAAATTCCTTTCAGTGGGAATTTTCTCAATTTATATATCATTCCTACTTATAATCTCTCTGATCAGATGATAGCGGCAAAGCACGTGTTTGGATCGTTGATGAGACCGTGGTTCCTTTGCTTATGCAATAGCTCCATTGTTGTCGCAGTAAACCAGCACTGCTTCATTAATAGTTGGAACCACGCCAAGTTCGGAGACAAACTTCTTGATCCAGACTGCTTCCTTTGCTGCTTCCGAAGCTGCAATATATTCCACTTCCGTGGTAGAATCCGCTATGATGTCTTGTTTGGAACTTTTCCAACTTACTGCGCCTCCATTCAAAGTAAATACGTATCCAGACTGTGATTTGGAGTCATCCTTATCTGTTTGGAAACTGACATCTGTATACCCACGTATTACCATATCTCCTTCTCCATATATTAGGAACACATCCTTAGTTCTTCTTAAGTACTTAAGGATTGTCTTGACAGCCGCCCAATGATCCATTCCTGGATCCGACTAATATCTGCTTGTGACACTCAAAGCATACGATACATCGGGCCTTGTACATAACATAGCATACATGATAGATCCTATCGCGGATGCATAGGGAATCTTATTCATGCAAATCCTCTCGTCTTCTGTGCGCGGACACATAGACTTTGAAAGGTTGATCCCATGCCTGATGGGAAGGTAACCTTTCTTGGATTCCGACATGCTAAACCTTTTTAGCACTCGGTCTATATATGTAGACTGCGAAAGACCAAGCAACCGTTTTGATCTATCTCTATAGATTCTAATCCCAAGGATATAGGTTGCTTCTCCCAGGTCTTTCATGGAGAAAGTTTTGGACAACCAAATTTTAACTGTCTGTAGACAGATATATCGTTTCCTATAAGTAATATGTCATCGACATATAATACTAGGAATACGACTGTACTCCCACTAACCTTCTTGTACACACAAGGTTCGTCAGGATTTTGTGAGAAATCAAACTCTTTGATTGTCTCATCAAAACGGATGTTCCAGCTCCTAGATGCTTGCTTCAGTCCATATATGGATCGTCGAAGCTTGCATACTTTGGTTTTATCAACCGATGTGAAACCTTCTGGTTGTATCATGTATACATCCTCACGCAGGTTTTTATTAAGGAAAGCTGTTTTCACATTCATTTTCCATATCTCATAATCATAATGAGCTGCTATGGCTAGGAGCATCCGAATGGATTTAAGCATAGCTACTGGCGAATAGGTTTCGTCATAATTAATTCCTTATTTTTGACGATATCCTTTTGCCACTAATCTAGCCTTAAAGGTAACTACATTACCTTCCATGTCGGTTTTCTTCTTGAAAACCCACTTGCACCCTATGGGCTTAATCCCTTCAGGTGGGTTAACCAAGTCTCATACTTGATTTTCATACATGGAATCCATTTCCGACTTCATGGCTTCGAGCCATTTGTCCCTTTCTGAACATTTCAGAACATCTTCATAACTGATAGGTTCGTCATCGCTTATGAGTAACACGTCGTTCGATTCACTTATGAGAAATCCGTATTTCTCTGGAATATTACGTGTCCTATCAGATCTACGAAGAGGTGGTGTTGTTTTAGGTTCAACTAATAACTCATCATTATGAGTCATTGGTTGTGGGTCTAGACTAGGTGTCTCTGTAATGTCTATTGGAGTTTCTTGAACTTCATCAAGTTCAATGCCACTCCCACTATTTTCTTGTAAAAGAAATTCTTTTTCCAGAAATACAGCATGCCTTGAAACAAACACCTTTTGTTCCAAGGGATGATAGAATTGGTAACCCTTCGTTTCCTTAGGGTATCCAATAAATAGACATTTATCAGACTTAGTATCCAATTTGTCTGATATAGTCCGCTTCACATAAGCAAGACAACCCCATATCTTGAGGTGAGTTAAGTGGGGTTTCTTACTATTCCATGTCTCATATGGAGTAGTAGAGACTACCTTGGTCGGGACTCTGTTTAGCAAGTAAACAGCTGTCTTAAGTGCATAGCCCCAAAAGGATTTTGGAAGAGTTGCATGATTCATCATTGACCTAACCATGTCCATCAAGGTTCGGTTGCGCCTCTCAGATACACCATTATGCTATGGTGTATATGGCGGAGTCCATTGGGATAATATCCCATTGTCCCTAAGATAATCTTGAAACTCTTGACTTAAGTATTCACCACCCCGATCGGATCGGAGTATCTTAAAACTTTTGCCAAGCTATTTTTCTACTTCATTTCTGAACTCTTTGAATTTCTCAAAGGCTTCAGATTTGTGTTTCATCAAGAACACATACCCGAATCGTGAGTGATCATCGATAAAGGTGATGAAGTAGTTATAGCCTCCTTGTGCAAGAGTTGACATTGGTCCACATACATCAGTATGTATTAGACCGAGCAATTCTCCCACTGGATTACCTTTTCCAGAAAAGGGTAATTTGGTCATCTTGCCTTTTAAGCACGATTCGCATGTATCAAATGAACCGGGTTCAAATGATTCCAGAATTCCACATCGGTGTAATTCGGTCATGCGTTTCTTACTTACATGGCCAAGACAGCAATGCCAAGTGTAGGAGTCTATTCGATTATCTATTCGAGCACGTTTGTTGCTAACTTTGATATTGAAAACGTCACTGGATAAATCTAACGTGTAGATACCATTGCACAAAGTTTCATTCCCATAAAGAACGCCATTTAAAGTTATGTAACAACAATTGTTACTGAAAGTTAAATGATAACCCTTTTCATTCAAACATGAAATAGATACAATGTTCTTTATTAATGAAGGAACAAAATAACAATTATCCAATTCTAAGACACGTCCAGTGGGGAGCTTTAGCAAATATGTTCCGATGGCAACAGCAGCAATCTTTGCTCCATTTCCAACTCGCAAATTTGCTTCTCCTTTGACGAGTTTTCTTCTATTCCTTAGCCCCTGTATGTCATTACATATATGTGAGCTACACCTAGTATCAAGTACCCAGGTATTTAAGGAAATAGAGTGACATTCAATAACGAAGATACCTGAAGAGTATGGGGCATTGGATGCCTTATTCTTCAAGGACTCAAGATAAACCTTGCAGTTTCTTCGCCAGTGACCCTCCTTGCCACAATGATGGCAAGTTCCTTTTGGTTTCTTTTCAGTCTTTTTGGCCTTTTTCTTCTTTCCTTTATTCTGTTCTTTGGCCTTCCTCTTAGAACCTTTCTTTGAGGAACCAACTAACAGTACCGTCTTTTGATCCGGCTTTACAGAAGGCTCTACAGTCTTCAGCAGGTTGAGCAACTCAGGAATGGTAGTCTCTAGTTTGTTCATCCGATAGTTCATCACAAATTGTGAATAACTTTTGGGCAAACAACTCAGAATTAAGTCAATACTTAGTTCATGATCCATTGCAAAACCGAGTGTGCTCAGTCGCTCAATGTACCCCAACATCTTTAACACAAACTGCGAGGCAGAAGTGCCTTCCTGCATCTTAGTGGTGAAGAGGAGTCTGGAGACTTCGAACCTTTCGGATCTCGCCTGCTCTTCAAACATCTCATGAAGATGGAAGATGATGGTATAAGCATCCATATGCTCATGCTGCTTTTGCAGCTCAGGTACCATAGAGGCTAGCATGATGCAACTCGCAAGTTCAAAATCGGTCACATGTTTCTGATCGGCCACTAGCTGGTCTGGAGTTGCTCCTTCTGGAGGATGGTTGGGAAGTTGATCTTCAAGGACATAGGCAAGCTTCTCTGCCTTGAGGACTATCCTCAGGTTTCGAAGCCAGTCCATGAAGTTTAGCCCAGTCAGTTTATTGGTGTCCAAAATGGAACGCAAATTCAGAGAAGACATGATCGAGTGATTATCCTAGAAATACAAATTGAGCTTATGTGAGAAGAATGATAAAGAATGTATCAACATACATTAATTAAATACTATTTATTTATTGAATTGAATAACCCTTTTTATCAATTCGGGAGATCGTAGGAACATCTCCAAATAGGTTGATATCCAACCATAGATAAGAATCACCATGGCTGTGGCCATCAAGTTATTCTTAGCTATGAAGGTGGGTAATTATACTGATTACATATCACATATATGTAACTATCACTTTATGCTATCAAATAATTGAATGTTTGCATAAATCATTGGGTTGTTAACTCATTAACAAGTATGCAACATTATACATAGCACCCAACTGCACCTCTCTTTACATCGACCTTGGCTGTGGCACAACTAATCGATGCTCCAAGCTTAAGGCTGACCCATTAATCAAGAAATAATTTTAATATGGTTGGAGCTCATTCAACCGTTTAGTCAGGCTTGGATGTATCCAACAACCATAACTAAGGATTGACCTCTGACTCCAACTATATTAATCATAAACTAATTCCATGGTTTGAACATGTTGAGGTTCAAGCTGGGCATGGATGTGTCCATCAACCCAAACGAGAAACAAAACTCCGGTTCTAACCATATTAATGGAAGGTGTTGGCCTTAATATTTTGTAAGGGGTTTTGGGTCTCATCCTTTCCTTTTAATGCACATTCATGACATATAATTATGTCATGACTTAACGATTTCCTTAATAAAGTATGTATGTGACTTAATTTATCAAGTCTCATTGATTGAATTAGGAACCGGATTTTCTAATTCTAATTTCATACTTTATTCAAGGAATTGTTTTGGGAAATCATTTCCTAAATTGTCATAATCAATTTCGGAAATAATATGTTTTAAGACTTTGATTTCTCTAAATCAAATCTTATTAAATTAAGAGATAATTCCCTTAATTCAACCACATATTATTTTCATGAAAATCTCATTTAAGAAAACTCTATAGGAAACCATTTTCCTAATTAATTTTGGAGACAACAATATGTAAGAGCATCACCTCTTAAATCAAATTTCTAAGATTTGATCACATATTTTATTCATGGATTAATTAATTACAACAAATTGTTTTCTATGGGTGGCTCCCCGAGGCTCAGATACCCAAAGAAAAGAAATTTATCGTAAATCTAATTTGGACGGCCCCCGAGGCTCAATCCAAATTAAACATGACAATTTTATTCAAAATGGGAAATTTAAATTACAACAACTAACTTTAAATTGGACGACTCCCCGAGGCTCAATCCAAGATAAAGAATTTTGTTAATAATTTAAAACCAATTCGAATTTAATTGTTAATTAATGATCCATAAATTTGTCTAGACTTTCTTAAAAGAAAGTGCCCAAAATTGCGAGATTTCATAATAGGTTTTCAGAATAATTGTAAGTTTCTGGTACAAAGAAAACTTACATATTTCCAAAATTGGAAAATTTCTAAAATAGAAAATTTCCAAAATTGGAAAGTTTCCAAAGATGGGAAGTTTTCACAATTATCATAAAATTCCAGAAACTAGGATATTTCAAACGTTTACGAAATTTCATGAGGATTTCCAAACTTTGAAATTCCTAAATCTAAAATTTATAATAATTGGAAAATTTCCATAATTGAAAATTTTTCCAAAATTGAGATTATGACAAATATTTTCGCAAAACAATTATATGATTATGTCGAACACTAACCGGCTCTGATACCACTATTGGGATCGGGTGCATGTTGACAAGGATACGGGTTCGTAAAATTTTAAATTTTTATGTGCAGCGGAAGAATTAGCATAAAATAATTTCTCAAATTATTTTAACCACGTATCTAGCATGCAACCTTATGATGTGTGGACATGATCATAAATTAAAACTTTGCGGAAAAGTAAATTAATTTACTTTGTACCTCGCGTAACTCGAAGAAAGGGACGAGATCCAACCGTAGCGTCCCTTGGAAGCTCCGCCTCTATTCGCGTCCACGCCGAGTTCTCTTCGGGATGACTTCGCAAAGTCACGAATTTTGTGCTGACGAGAACTACTAGATTCTCTAAAGGCACAACTAGAAGATCAAGAGGGAAGAAAGGAAACTAACCACCAAGAAACGGAATCTAAATTCCGGGAAGGAAGGAGTTGCGATCCGCTTCTTCTTCTTCTTGGTTGGCTTCTCCTTGGTGATGATGACCCACGGCAACCTCAAGGGATGGTGGTGCGCCGGCCCTAGGGTGGATGTGCGCCGGCCCTAGCAAGTAGAGGAGGGCGTCGGCCCTAGGAGGAAAGGAGAAGGAGAGGGAGAGATTAAGAGAGAGAGAGGGAGAGAGTTAATCTCTTGATTACTCTATTAAGGAATTCAAGCCTAGCCTTGGTTCCTTTATATAGTATCCTCTCCCTTGCCAAGTCTCCCCTTGAATGGAATTTTTCATAAGAAATTTATCCTATAAATTTTCTTATGAATTATTCCGTTTAAGCCAAGTTTTATTATAACTAACTTTATAATAAAACAAATACATCTCTCCTTTTATTATGGAATAAATTTAACAAGAAATTTATAAATTTTCTTTATTATGGAAAAATCAATTCATAATTGATTTTATAAAATTAAAATAAACCATTCCATGGATCATTTTAATTTCCATAAAAAGAATAAATTTCTATAAATTTCTTTATATAAATTTCTTTATACAAATTTATTTATCCATAATTTATAAAACAAATCACGTTAGATTTATTTTATTAATTAAACCAAATAAATTGGTTTCTCCCCATTGCTTTGGCCGGCCAAACCAAAGAGGGTTGGCACCCTCTTTGGCCGGCCAAACCGAGCCGAACCCATCGCGAATTAAACTCATTTAATTCGCCCAATAAGCCTTCAAAAGACTTAGTCATTTTAAGCTTCCTTTGCGCCTCTGATTAACTCAGATTCATCTTATTTCTCTTAATCGGAAAATCCAATTTTCTACTCATTTTAAATCCCTCGGATTACTCGTAGTGCGTGTGACTAAATAGGCTTTCGATTTATGTTGGCCGTCTATAATCAACTAATTATAGAACGATCATGAGTGGCACCTAGTAGTACATCATGACCCCCAATTAATCAAAAGATCAACGGTTGACCTCAGAATTAATTCTGAAACCCTTCAGCAGCTCTAATGAATCGTGCCTCATTCCCTTCACCATCTTATACCCACTTGGTTCAGGACATAGTCTGTGTGTGTCAGTCCCCACTAGGCTGACTACGTCACACCTAGCCCAAGTAGTGTCTTTCTCGTCCNGAACTGTAGTTTTGTGTGTGTGTGTGTGTGTGTGTGTGTGTGTGTGTGTGTGAAGAGGCCTTTAGGTATGTAAAATCGGCTTTTTGAAATGAAATTACCTTATTTTCCGGCTCCTGCTCTGCCACCTATGACTCGTGGAGTGTACTACATGTTATATTTTGCCTACTGCTCTGCCTCCTGTGACTCATGGAGTGTATTACATGTTGCCTTGCCTTTCTTGTAAAATTCCACCCACACTGATAGGGACAGACCTGATCAATCGAAGATCTCATCATGTGCCACTGCCCAGGCCTTCCCCGACCCTCCTAGTTGCTCATGACTGCTCAGGCTGCTCCCATCGAACATCCTCAGAACCTAGGCTAAGCCTACACATCATGGGCATCCTCGGTGGCACAAGATGGTAGAAATTCGGGCTGCTCTCGGTCAGGCATCCTCAGCACGTCAGTCAGGTCTATGCATCTTGGGCATCCTCGGCACCACAAGACGATAGGAACTCGGGCTGCTCTCAGTTGGGCATCCTCAGCACCACAGTCAGGTCTACACATCTTGGGCATCCTTGGCGCCACAAGATAGTAGGAACTCGGGTTGCTCCCGGGAGTTGATTCATCGCCTACCTCCACAAGAATTACTGCCTCTGCTCCATAGACTAGATTGAAAGGTCTTTGTCCCGTCCCTTCCTTTAGAGTGGTACGGTACAACCATAGGATACTCAGGAGTTCTTCGACCCAGCTACCTCCGACATGGTCTAACTTTATCTTGAGCCACCCAATGATTTCCCGGTTGATGACTTCAGCCTGGTCGTTACCTTGCGGATCAATGACTGAGGTGAAAGCCTAGCGAATATCGAGCCCTTCACACCACTCTCTAAGTTTACGCCCCGCGAACTGTCGGTCATTATCTAACACTAATTTATGAGGAATTTCGTACCTGCAAACTATGTCTTTCCACAGGATTTTCATCATGGCAGCCTCCGTGATTTGGGCGAGTGGCTCAGCCTCGACCCATTTGGAAAAGTAGTCCACTAATACCAATAAAAATTACTTCTATTGAGGTCCAATTGGAAAAGGACCCACTATATTCATTCTCCACTGGTTAAAGGGACATGATACAGTAGAGAATTGTAGTAGTTCAGCAGGGTGATGAATAATATGTTGATGCTTGTGGCAGGCTTCACATCCGGCGATAAATTTGTTAGCATCTGCTTGTAGCGTGGGCCAAAAGAATCCGGCCAGAATAATTTTTCTAGCCATTGACTGCCCGCCAATGTGACTCCCACATATGCCCTCATGTATCTCCCGCATGATGTATTCGACATCTCCGGGGTTGACACATTTGAGCAATGGTCGGGCGAACGCACGTTTAATTTAGTGCTCTCCAATCAGTGTGAACCTGAAGGCTCTATGATGGAAAAGTCACACTTATTCACCGCCCGCTGGTACTATTTTGTTGCGTAAAAACACCACATAGGGTTCTCTCCAATCCTGTAATTCAGCCTCCACATCTTCGTCCTCTATCTGGGCCACAACCTCTTCTTGAGCGCTTGGCTCTTCCAGCGTCCACAGCGCAAGAGAGCTCGCAAACTTAGCCAATTCATCCGCCTTGACATTATTCGCTCGGGATATTTTATGCAGAGTGATCTCAGAAAAGAAGGATTTCAATTGTCCATACAATGTTACATACTTTTGCAAGCGTTCATTCCGGACCTCGAAATCTCCTTTTAGTTGCTGCGCCATGAGTTGAGAGTCTGAATATAACATAACTCGAGTAGCCCCAACTTGCTTGGCGGCTTGTAGCCTCACTAGTATTGCCTCATACTTGGCTTTATTGTTGGTGGCTCGGAAACTGAGTCGGATGGATAACTGTACTACATCTTCACTAGAGGAAATCATCAGAACTCCAACCCCACTAGACTTATGATTGGATGAACAATTAACGTAAATCTTCCATACTTCTCTTGCTTCAGGTACTGGGACTGCCTCGAGCATGAAGTCAGCTAGAGCTTGAGCCTTGATAGTCGTTCGTGGAAGATATTTAATTCCGTATTCGCTCAACTCTGCAGCCCACTTGATTAATCGTCCCGAAGCCTCCGGATTCGTGAGGATGCTTCCGAGTGGACTGTTAGTGAGCACCACGATAGGATGTTCTAATAAGTATGGTCTCAACCTTCGGATACTAATGCGTATGCCAATTTATCTAGAGTAGTATATTGAGTTTCTGCTTCTTTAAGGAGATGACCAAAGAAATAGATAGGACATTGAGTGTTACCTTCCTCAGCAATAAGCGCAAAGCCTACAGCTTATTCAGCTGCAGATAAATAGACAAAAAGGGTCTTCCCCACAATGGCTTGTATAGTATGGGGAGTTCAGATAGATATACTTTTAAGTCTGTAAAAGTCTTCTCTCATTAGTCATCCCATTCGAACTTTACTTCTTTCCTAAAATTTTGAAGAAGGGCAGAGTTCTATCAGTAGACCGAGATATGAATCAGGATAAGGCTGTAATCATTCCATTAAGTCGTTGAAGCTACTCGGAGATGGCATGTTAAGAATAGCCTGTACCTTCTCAGTATTTGCCTCGATTCCTCTTTCCGTTACCACGTATCCGAGGAACCGCCCACTTTTCACTCCTAACAAATACTTAGCGGAGTTCAACTTTAATCTATTAGCCCTCAAGGTGGCGAATGTCTCCTCTAGATCGACAATCATGTCCTTCCCCTTCTCTGTCTTGACTAAAATGTCATCCATGTAAACTTCAATATTTCATCCAATCTGGTGCCGGAACACCTTATCCATCATACGCTGATAGGTTGCTCCTGCATTACGCAACCCAAATGACATGACATTATTACAGTAAGTGTCATCCGTCGTTACGAAGCTTACTTTCTCTTGGCCTTCCTGAGCGAGAGGATCCTGGTGGTATCCCTGATACGCATCTAGCATGGAAATAAATTTACAACCGGAAGTTGAGTCTACCAGCTAATCAATGCGAGGCAAAGGGTAACAATGTTTAGGGCAGACTTTATTCAAGTCACGAAAATCAATACAACCCCGTCATTTACCCCCGGGCTTAGGGACTAATACTACATTCGCCGGCCATGTCGGGAATTGGACTTCTCTAATATGCCCGACCTTTAACAATTTTTCCACTTCTTCTTTGATTATTCGGTCTTGCTCTAGAGTGTCTTCGTCTCTGCTTTACTGGTCAGACTCCTGGAGTGATGTGTAATCAGTGTGTGGCCAAAACAGGAGGAACTCCTTTGGTTTCTTCGGTGGCCCAAGCAAACACATCCCGATGATCCACTAGGAAACTAATCAACCGGCTTCTGAGTTCTAGCTTAAGATCTGCAATAATTCTTGTGATTCCTCCGACCTGTTGGGGATGAATATGTACTTCCTCACTCATGACCTCCCTGTGTTCCTCCTTGGCCCCTTCTCCTGCTGGGGATTGGCCAGATCGATCTACAAGGTCTCGTGAGTCTTCAAGTTCTTACAAGATTCCATCCTAACATCCTCACTGTAACATCGTCGGGAGGATAACTGGTCTCCGTAACTTCAGCCACCTGCCCTCCCACTGGGAATTTGATCTTTTGGTGATAGACTGAGACCTCCGCCTAGAATAAGCTGAGTACTGGTCTTCCCAGAATTGCATTGTATGACAATGGGGCGTCTACTATCATGAAAGGAGTTCTCCTTGTTCTGTGTAAAGTGTTATCCCCCAGCGACGGGGATAATGAGATCTGTCCCATCGATTGTACTCCGTAACCAGTGAAATCGAAGAGTGGCATGGAGACAGGGTGTAGTTCATCTTCATCGACTTGCATCTGGTTCAGCGCCGCCTTGTACAAAATGTTAATAGAGCTACCTGTATCCACGAAAATGCGTTTAACCTCGTAATTGGCTATACGGGCGAGAATTACCAATGCATCCTCATAAGGGGCTTCAGCATCCGCCAAGTCATCAGGTCTGAAGGAAATGACAGGGCCTTGGCGCTTCTCCTTATTCGTCCCAATGGCGTAGCTTCCCAACCTGCAGGTATGAGCCTTCCTTGCTTAGTGGGAATCTCCTCCGATCGAGCCTCCTGAGATCACCCCCACATGGCTCGATGGAGGTCCCCGAGCCGGAGCCTTGCCTTTCTCGGGATCTCATTCCAGGGAGACACACCGGTGAGATACCGTCTCCCGGCTTCTTCCTTTCGAGGGCGACCGAGACCGGCGCCTAGATCTATCCTTCCCCAGCTTCTATCGATGAGGAGAAGGGTTGTGGCGAGGTGACCTTCGTCTATATCCCGAATTGCTCCACTTTTTGCATGGCTTAGTGTCTACATCCTTGCATCTCCTCTTACTAAGAGTGTAACATTCCTCCGTGGAGTGGGTGGTACTGCCATGAAAGTCACAGTACTTCTCCAACAGTGTAGGACCTTCGGTGTCTACTGTCTCCACCAACCTCTTCTTGTCGTTCCAGTAATCTTTACCGGAGCGAGGGTCCTTTGATCGAGCAGGAGTGGGTGGTTCCCTCCTCTCGGATGGTACCAAGATTTGGACACGGACTCCTGTTGAATCTTTTCGACGGGTGTACTGCACCTCCTCCACATTAACATGCTTGACCGACCGCCCCAATAAATCATCAAAGCTGGCCGATGGTTTCTTCATCAGCGATCGAAAGAAATCTCCTTCGGAAAGCCCTTGAGTAAAAGCGTTGATGAGGATTTCTGAGGTGGCACTCGGCACATCCTGTGCCACTCGATTGAATCGTTGGATATAATCCTTCAATGGCTCCTTGCTTTTCTGCTTTAGGGCAAAAAGGTTTAATACCGTCCTTTGGTATCGCCAGCTACTGGCGAAGTGATGTAAGAAGACAGTTTTAAACTCCAGAAAGGAGTTTATTGAGTTTTGAGGCAGCCTCTGAAACCATCTCTGTGCGGCTTCCGATAGCGTGTTCAGAAGCATCTGACACTTCACACCATCTGTGTATTGGTGTAACATGGTCATATTTTCAAACTTGCATATGTGGTTTCCGGATCCGTCTTCCTATCATAATCAGCAATTCCCGGACTACGAAACTACTTGGGCATGGGATCTGTTATGATGTCCTGGGAGAAAGGTGTAAACGTGGAGTTCTGGAGGACCCTGACAGGTTCACTCTTCCCCTGCCCTTCTTCATGTCGCAAAACGCTGGATGCGACGGAATGTGCCTTCTCCATCTCTCCTATGGAGTCTAGCCTGGGTCCAGGTGCTATCTTTGCTGGCGCTCCTGACGGTGAGACGGATCTTTGGTTTTGATTGTGCGAAACAGACACCCTTGGAATCTCAACCTGCGTCGGGGCCGCACGTTGAGATGCGGCTTGTTCAATCTGATGTTGCTTCAGTGCTCCTCTGACGGCGTTGGTGATTAAGCGGTCCAACACTTCTCGTGTCAAAATGATGGGTTGTCCTTCTGGTTCCGCCATCGCAGTGTTCCTTCTAGTGCTTAGACTAGTTTTCCACAGACGACGCTAAAACTTGTTCCGGAAGTGAACGACGGGGATGACGAATCACCAAAGCGCAGTCCAGGATAACGATGACGAGGAGAGGACGCTGGCGCTTGCGAAATTAACACGAGCATAAAGGGGATGCACCGGAAGAAGTTCCGATGGAGTCCTCTCCGACGCTCAAGTCAGAAATATCTCTTTTAGGGAGAAAATAAGGAATCAAAGTATTCCAGTTTAAAATCTTACCTTCCCCTTTTACCTGAGTGTCGAAGCATCTTATATACTTGATGTCTTCCTTCTACACATCTCCACCACCTCCTCCCCCCCCCCCCATGTTTAATGGCCATTAATAATTTCACTATTTTTCTCTCTCTGCGGCCGGTAATGGTCATCATGGCTATTAAGTCCATCATCACCATGCGTTACAGGCAATAACTACCTACTGAATTTGCTGTTCTGGAAGGGGGAAGGGTACTTGAAGCTTTGTTCTTCTCTCTAAGCGGTTCTTTGGGCTCCACTCTCACGAATTAGTCTCAGGGTCTTACCTCCCGGACTAAGCTCGGGGACCTTTCTCATTCCCCCGAGATAGTCTTGGGAGCTTGAGCTCCCTGTCTGGTCTCGGGGGTCTTCCTTCATTCTCCCGAGATAGTCTCGGGGCCCGACTTCCCAACCTGGCCTCGGGTGTCTAACCTGGTCGACATTGTCACGTAGCTTTCCCGTGCCATGTGTCCTCCCCAATTATCCATCTTTATCAATCATCATGCGTTACAGGCAATAACTACAAGTTGAATTTCCTGTTCTAGAAAGGGGGAGAGTATTTGAAGCTTTGTTCTCTTCTCTCTAAGTTGTTCTTTAGGTTCCACTCTCCCAAGTTAGTCTTGGGATTTTATCTCTCGGACTGAGCTCCGAGACCTTCCTCGTTCCCCCCGAGATAGACTCGGGAGTCCGAGCTCCCAGTCTGACCTTGGGGGCATTCCTTCATTCTCCTGAGATAGTCTCACGGCCTGACTTTCCTACCTGGCCTTAGGTGTCTAATCTAGTTGACATTGCCACGTAATTTTTCTGTGTCATATATCCTCCCCAATTATCCATCCCTATAACTACCAAATCAGTTTTATTTAAAATCTTATATTTAGTTTTTTTTAAGTATTACAATTTTAAGTTACAGTAGATTTGAATAATTTGACAAATACTTTTAATAAGCCATTAATATTAAAATATTTTTGTATAAAAATGCTTACGCCCGAGAAGCAACAGATTACGAATAATAAAATAAATATTTTAAAACTCTTGATGACATTTAAAGAATAAAAAATATACAGGGAATGTTATTTATATGACATTATTATTATTAATTTTTTTATACCAATTATAATTGTAGATAAGATTATTAGTCTGACTCATTATTTAATTAAAATTCAGTATATTTTATATCAAATTGAGTATAACTTAATTAATTCATCCTAAACTAATTAATTGATATGAACTCCTAATCAATTGGTCCGGGAATTATGCTAAATTTGTTATAGCATATACTAAATTCTAATTGAAATATACTGAATTGAGGAAGGATTATACTTATTTTTGGACTTTTTATACGTATAAAAAGTGTGGTACTTAATTTGATAGAAAATATACTAGATTTTAATTATATGATACTGAATTTAAGAGGAACTATATCTCATTTTAAACTTTTTATACCTAAAAATAATAAGAGTAATTAGATAAAATAATATTTATTAGGGAGCTGAAACAAATGAAACTTTACATGTAGGGAGTAGAAATGAATTTTTTTTAATATAGGGATTGAAAATAAAATTTAAAATTAAATTGAGGATTTAAAGACAATTTATAATTAAAGTAAACAGAATATCTTAAGAATATTAGACTTGCAAATAAGTGATATTTAGCCCACAGATCGTCAATTTATGTTAACTATTTATTTTTCTTTGTACGTAAAAGGAGCTAATTAAAGAGTGACAGCACAATGGTATAATTTTCTTGCTTATTTTACAAGCAATTTACCTTTTTCAATAGAGCAATCAAATTTTTATAATAGAAAATTATTTAAATTTCAATTCTTTGTTCCAAAAGTGCCTTTGTACGCTCTTTAATATATTTTAAAACACTTTTATTTTAGGATAAAAAGCAAAAAAGGCATTTTTTAATTGGAATAGTCAAAAGACAATATTTTTTTATTTTTTTTATTAAAACAATATCGTATCCCTCTCATTCCATCTTTATCCCTGCAAATAAGACGCACAATTCTAAGATACTAATTTATTTTAATGATAAATAAAATTTTTTTATAAAATCAAATTGATCATCCCAAATTCGATATTACCTGTTTCATATTTTTTTAATTATAAGTTTCAATTTTATTCAAAATCTTAATTATAATTAGTTTTTTTAAGTAATACAATTTTAAGTTCTAGTATATTCGAATAATTTGACAAATAGTTTTAATAAGCCATTAATATTAAAATAGTTTTGTATAAAAATGCTCATGTCCAAGAACAACAGATTAATTACAAATAATAAAATAAATATTTTAAAACTCTAGGTGACATTTAAAGAAAAAAAAAATATGTTGCGAATATATGATTAAAGCATTTACATGACATTACTATTATCAATCTTTTTTATACCAATTACAGTTGTAGATAAGATTATTGGTCTTTTTATAGGGCTCTAAGAAATCTATGCGATCAAAATAAGAGGAAGCAGGAGTTTCCTAGAAAACAAAATCTTAAATGAAATCTCATGATAGTATTCTAAAACACCCACATAAACAAAGATTCCTTCCTTATAGAAACCATGGGTCCATAATTTCTTTAAGTCACAAACCATTTGGGAGTGTCAACCTAAAAAGAAGATTTACTATTAATGAAACCGCTAATGAAGAATCTTGCTTGAATGCTAATATTGGCATGCATGTACATATCAATTGTGGAAATAACATAATCAATAATATTTAAAATCTTACTATGTGCAAACCATGGGAGGGCTCGAATAGATGAGAGAGTTTTTCGAGTCGCCAGCCCGAGGTTCGACCCGCTTGCTCAATATACAAATCACCATCCACTGAGCACCTTAACTAGTATGTGGGGTCCTATTTACACTCCGTTTGGAAAGTTTTTAAGTAATGGAATTGAATTGAATTTAATCAAGAATTGAATTCCAGCGGGAATTAAATTCAATTCTTATGTTTGAAATGAGTCAGTAAATAAAGGAATGGAATTCAATTCCTTTGTTTGGAATGAATCTAAAACTAATTGAATTTGATTGTTTTTACTATTTTATCTTTCATTGATAGGTTAGGAATCAAACATTATATTTATGTGAAGTTATTTTAGTATTTTCATTTGTTAGAATTTAATTCCCACACCAAATCACACCTATTTGGATATGATTTCAACTCCTTAATTTTGTTGGATTTCAATTCCCATGAGAATTCAATTTCTTCACTTAAGTTGCTTCCAAATTATGGAATTCAATTCAATTCCTGGATGGAATTGAATTCCATGGGTTTCCAAACAGGAGGTTAAAGTCTTAATAAAAGACAAATCCGCTACCTCAGCGGCCTCCTAGAATCGGCCCTATAGATATGGAGCGAAATAAATTCAAGAACATAGGCGATAGGCATAAGATGTATGATGGAAAAGTACTAAATCATTAATTCTTAGGAACCTACCCTAATCATTATGTCAAAAATATTATACGTTCATCGCCCATTGTCTATGGTCATTTAAAGTCTTAATAGTTTCTACAATCCAAGACTATCTTAATCAATTTTAGGCTTTAGGTTAAAAGAATATTTGGGATTTTAATTTTTTAAAAAAATAAATTTGTATACAAAATTTAATTTTTTACTTTTGAAGATAAAAGATGCTAATTAAATTTTTATATTCAACTCTGATAATAAAACATTTTCAATTTAAAAAATTATTAAATTATTATATTTTTTAGATATTGTTGAATGTAAATAAAATTTTGTTGGTGTAGGAAGTATCATGTAATCAAATCTAATTTTCTTGTGGATAAAAATTTAAAATTAAGATTCATTGTGATCTAGTAAACATTCATTAAATGTGTAGGGAGCATAACCAGGGAAGTCCTATATAGGTCTAGTTGATCGGATATTAAGTAGTTGAAAGTCCTAGTAGGTTAACATGATAGAATATTAAGCAAAGGTGGAACACATGGCAAATCAAGGACACCATGTGGAAAAATTAGACTGGTCAACGGACTGGATGTCTAGTAAGTCGATGAATCAGGAAGATCGAACATCGAAGAAAGTCCTAGGTGTCAAAGGATCGGATGCTAAGAAAAAGGTCCAAATAGGTCAGGATGACTGGATGTTTAGCATCAGGTAAATTCTCATGAGTAGAGAGTTGGTCTGGTTGGACCGGCTAAAGAAGGATGAATAGCTCTATAAGTTAAATTAGCAAATATCTTGCTATGTACTTAGCAAGGAGAAACACACATTAATTGTAATAAAAGAAATGTATAAAATAAAGTAGAGGACTCAGAAATTTTACTTGGATACTGTAAGTGTCCTGGATTGGTTTTGATATGGTTGTCAACCGAGTAAGTTATGTCCTGTTGTGATTTGTCCTTGTGTCTAAGTATATAGGATCTTAGGAGCACAAGAAGTCGAGCAGAAGACGTAGCGAGCTAGAAGGATGGCATGGGAAGGAAGTTGACTGGCTCGGTACATCCAAGGGGCAAGGAGTTATGGAAGAGTACACCAGTGGACGAGAAAGACGTGTGATGTAAGTACTCTGGGATAGTTTTGATATGGTTAACAAAGTCAAATTAGGTCCTGTTTATTTTGATATCTATGTCTAAGTATGCAGAAGCTTAGGAGCACAGGAAGTCGAGCAAAAGACTCAGCAGACGAGAAGGATGGCATAGGAAGGGAGCTGACGAGCTCAGTGCATCTGAGAGACGTAAGGTCTACGAAAGAGTACACTGGTGGATGAGAAGGGCGTACACGATGTCCGAGGGACGAGATGTTGGGGAGGAAGTATGTTCGAGGAGAGAGCCGGAGACGAGTTCGGGTGAGTCCAACTATGGATGGCCAGAAATCACCCAGAAGTGCTAGAAAACTGATCAACCAAAGGTTGACCAGAACCAGCCCAACTCAGGTGTCCAAGTCAACTCAAGCGACTGATAATACAGGCGCCTGAGTTGACTCGGGTACCCATGTATACAGGCACCCGTATTGACACGGGCCTCTAACCTTGAGTCTATCGCCAACTAGCCATTTTTTCAACTGTTGCAACGTGGATAAACATTGACCCTGATCAGACACCCATGTTGCACTCGGACGCCCGTGATGTGCTACATCAACACGTCGATAAGATTTTTCAAGGGTTATAAATAGGTCCCGTAACTCAGAGTAATTATTCATTCATGTTGTATTCACTTATGTATTCGTGTTCCTTAGTTTTCTCTGAGTTTTCAAGTGTGTAAGAGGTTTCTTTGCCCACAAAGAGTTAATTTGGAGATTGAGTTATTCATTGTCTTGGATTAGCAACCGCCCTAGTTGCAACCAACTAAAATTCGGTTGTCTCTTTCTTTTTTAGTAGTTATCTTATTTATGTTATTGAGTTACTTTTAATTGATCTTATCTTTGTAAAGAAGACAAAAGATCCAGTTTTTTATTGCAAGGCTATTCACCCCCGCCCCCGCCCCCCCTAAGTCGGCCTGCACCGGTCCTACAAGTGGTATCAGAGCAAGGATGCTTTGGAAGGACTAACCACCAACTAAAGTAACACATATGACTGGATCAAACAACTACCCACCTAAGTTCAAAGGAGTGTTCAAACTTTGGAAGCGCAAAATGGAGGTATTCTTTAAAATCGACTTTGACATTTTATTAATAATTAAATTTGATTTTGTTGTACTAAAAGATAACAACAGAAAAGAAAAGGAAGAACTCCCATGACAAAAATGAGAAAGCAGACTTCGTGGCCAACGCCAAACCAGAATTCTATCTGCTAAATGTCTTGCTGCTGCAAGAAGTCAATTAGATCAACGCCTACAAATCCACAAAAGATCTTTAGGAGAAGTTCTTAGAACTGCACAAAGGGACGTCAAAAGCAAAACTAGCATGGCGAGATCTTCTCCGGAGTCAACTAACAAATCTTCGAATGGACACTGAAGAACGATAACATAGCTGCATGCACGAACCAAGGAGTTGATAACCAGACTCATCAACCTTGGAGAATCAGTCTCAAACTGTGACGCAATCAGATATGCACTAAACTCATTCCCAAAGATGCAGGATTAGTCATCAATTGTAGACTCATACTACATTTCGAAAGATCTCGAGGTAAGTACGTTAGAAGAGTTGTTTTCAACTTTTGAACTTTACGAGTCTAGATATGAAAGACAAAGAAAGGAAAGCCCAAGCAAGAACCTAGTGCCGAAGGCCCAAAAAGACGTGAAAGCCGAAAAGAATGGATCAAATTCAGACACATCGATCGACAAGGATGGAAAAGTGTACATGATAAGAAAATTTTCAAACTTCCTTAAAACTAATAAGTTTAATAAGTCACAGGCAACAAAACTACTAAGAAGAAAAAGAAAGATTCGCTGCTACAATTGTCAAGAGGAAGGACACGTCAAGGACAATTGTCCAAAACTGAAGGAGAAAGACAAACAAAAGAAGCATGGTCAAATTAATCAAAAGAACCTAAAGGAGATATGGAACGAATCTTCATCCTCGGAATCTGATATAGAAGAGTTTGTTAGTCTTGTGTTAATGGCGAGTTACCAAGGAGAGAACAATGAAAGCTCATTCGAAATGAGCATCAAGAGCAACGATGAAGGAGAAGTATCAGATTACGAATCTGACACAGTGAGTGGTATGTAACCTCCATCCTGATCAACTATATGATGTCATTTAAATGCTAAGTAGGTCATTATGTAAGTTACGAACCAAGTACATTAATTTGAAAAATAAAAATATAGAATTGAAATTGAATTTATCCAATGCATGTCCACTAGAATTATTTATCAAAATTAATGCTAAAAATACAAAATTAAAAGAACAAATAGAGACCTTAGAAAAGAAATCAACATGTTTAAATAATTTTTAAAATTCAAATTATAGAAATTTTTATAGAAATCATAATTGGTATATAAGAAATCATAAGGATCAAATTGGTAAAATCCGAAGAAATTATATTCCTCCGAAATATTTGATAAATCATATTGGTAGAAACTTATTTTCGATTTCAAAATCTGTACCCAATTGTTAGGTTTTTTTAATTAATGTTTGTGTGTGAATTTTTTTTCAATTTTAGAAATATTTCTTTGTCAAATATTTAATTTTTACAAAAAAAAATATTTTTAAATTTATTGCTTGCAGTAAATTTATTACTTGAGATAGACATCATTCATACTTATTCACAAAAAATGTGTTTGATTTTTTTTATGCTTAAATGATTTTTTTCAAATTTTTATTAGAAAATTATATCTTTAATTTTTGAAAATCTGATTTTCTTTTTCAGATATGTACTTTACATGTTGAACGTTGAAAAAAAAATTAATTGTTTTCAAAAGTTAATATCTAATTTTGAGAATTATCTTTTTTTAAAAAATTTTACAAAATTGAATATGCCAATTTTCCACTTTGACAAATTCAAAATTTGAGAATTTTTTCTAATAGTCGATAAAATTTTATAAATATTTTATCAAAAATTAGAATTTTAATTTTAAAAATACTTTGAAATCAAATTTTGAAAAACTCAAATTTTTCAAAGACTGACAGTTGAATTTTGTCTTTACAAAAAATTTAATGATTTATCACAGATAAATAAATTTTTAAACATTTATTTTCGAAATTCATGCACTATCAAATTTTTTTATGATTTTTTTTCAAAAATTGAGTTTTTAACAATGAAATTCCTTAAAAATAGTTTTTTCTAAAATGAATCTTTTAAGTTAAAAGTTATTTTTTACCCTTAATCGTTTTCTTTTTTTTATGTGACCAAAGTGAGAGAAAAGGGAATTAAGTTAAGAGGGAGACTTTAATTGCAAAATATTATTTTAATTGTAAAATATTTTAGATTTTATTGCAAAAATATTATTAATTTTTTTTACTGTTTATGTTTTTTTTCTAACTTAACTCAGATTTATACATATCAAAAAGGAAAGATTGTAAGTATCTCGGGATAGTTTTAATGTGGTCAACCAGTCAAGTTAGGTCTTGTTTATTTTGATCTCTGTATCTAAGTGTGCAGGAGCGTAGGAAGTCAAGCAAAAGACGCAACATACGAAAATGATGGCATGGAAAGAAAGCTGACTGGCTCGGTGCATCCATAGGATGCAAGGTTTGCGTAAGAATACACTGGTGGATGAGAAGAGCATATACGACGTTCGAGGGACGAGAAGCCAAGGAGGAAGTCCATTCGAGGAGGAGGCCGGAGACGAGTTCGGGTGAACCCAACTCTAGTTGGCTAGAAATCACCCAGAAGCGATAAAAGACTGGTCAACCAAAGGTTAACCAAAACCAGCCAAACTCAGGCGCCTGAGTCAACTCGAGTGCCCGATAATATAGACGCCCGAGTTGACTCGGGCGCCCGTGTATGTGGGCTTCCGTATTGACTCAGGTGCTCAACCTTGAGTCTATCGCCAACTAGGCATTTTTTTTTGTCGTTGCGACGTAGATAAACAGCGACCCTAATCAGGCACCCATGTTGCACTTGGGCGCCCATGATGTACCATGTCAACATGTCGATAAGATTTTCTAAGGGTTATAAATAGGCCCCTTAACACAGAGTAATTATTCATTCAAGCTATAATCACTTCTGTGTTCGTGTTTCTTAGTTTTCTCTGAGTTTCCAAGCGTGTAATAGGTTTCTATGCCCATAAGGAGTTAATCTAGATATTAAGATATTCATTATTTTGGATTAGCAACCTCCCTGGTTACATCCAAGTAAAATTCGGTTGTCTCTTTCTTTTTTAGTAGTTGATCTTATTTATTTTATTGATTTAATTTTAATTAACCTTATCTTTGTGAAGAAGACAAAAGATCCAATTTTTTATTGCAGGGCTATTCACCCCCCCCCCCCCCCTCTAGTCGGCCTGCACTGATCCTACATGCGCGAGGAGAAGACCAGAGTTGGGTTAAAGTGAGCTCAACTCTAGATGACCAAAGCATCACCCAAGTGACCAAGCAATGATCGGTCTAGTTTCGAGCTCCTGGACGGGATCCAAGCGCATGGAACCTTTCTATGCGTCCGGACCCCAGGCACCTAGAACCATTCCAAATGCCCAAATTCCAAGCGCCCGGATTGGTTCCAGGCGCCCGGAATAGGCTAAATAGTCATTAGGCTACCTTTGTTGTGTAGATAAATTTCTATTCATTGAGGGCACCCTGGGTCTCAACTGAAGCGCCCTAAGTGTCACATTAGCAAATGGTCACTTTGACTGTTGAGCTATAAATAGCCTTTAGAGCAAGGAATTAATTGCAACAATTATAATTCATCATTCCTACTCTTTTATGAGCTTCCAAAGATTGTAAGAGACTAATCCACCTTCAACGAAAGAGTCTTTTCTTGTAGAGCTTTTCAACGTCTAAGATTAGCAACCTCCCCGATTACAACTAAGTAAATCTGAGTCTCTTTCTTTTTGTCATTCATATTAGTTTATTTTTTTAATTGTTAGACTAATCTGATTATCCTTGCCAAGGAAAAGCGAGAGATTAAGTTCTTCTTGCAAGGTCATTCACTGCCCCCCTCTAGTCGGCCTAACCAGGACCTACAGTTACAACATCGATAATTGTTAATCTAAGACAATGGTAATGCACTAAAAGATCTCATTCTTTAGGTCAGAGGCGGAGAAGTCCCTTACAACAGTTCAAAGCTCAAAATGAAAGTGTAGAAGTTGATTACTTGTGTTGTGTTTAACTCCTAACTTTAGGGTGTTATTTATTGCCTTTTAACAAAGTAATCATTTGCTAATGAGGCATTGGAGGTGCCTCCAATAAGACCCAAGGCACCTCAGTTGGATTATATTTTATCCACGCGACAACACCTCTGTTACTGTTCATCCAAGGTGCTTTCAATGACATTTTAGGTGCCTCAATTACTGTTCATCCAGGGTGCCTTCAATGACATCTAGGGTGATGGGGTTGAATGCCCCGTGGCAGGCACGGGGGCTAAAGAAGCTATGTGGCAAAATCCACCGAGCCAGAACGACTCCCTTGTTGTGACACCCGAGACCCTCTCAGGAGAGGGAACCTAGAGATCAACTCGAGTAGGTATAACCCCGAAGATAGCTTCAGAAAGACACACCCCCAAACTCACATCAGGGGGTAAGTCCCCGAGAGCACCTCGAAGAGATGAATGCCCGGGACCCCCGGGCCAAACAACCTTGAGATCACCTCGGGGTAGTGGGGCCCAAGGAACACTCAAGTAGAGGTCCGTTTTCCTCGGATCGGCTGGTCATCATCATCCATTATTATAGAGTAATTACAACCCATGATAAACGACCATCAAAGCTTTAATCGTCGCAACGGACCAAATTGAGGAACCGGGGGGACCGTTACCAAGGTGATCCATTAACCGATAATCAAGGGGACGTGGCAAAGGTCGTGGGGACTCGTGGATGGTCGCCGCAGGTATAAAAGGTATTCCAACCCCTCTGGTAAAGGGGATACACATTCTTCACTATGCACATACTGTCTTGCCTTCTTTTCATCTTCTCCATCGAGGCACTGACTTGAGCGTCGAAGTGGGCTCCGCCGGACAACCTCCGGTGTGTTCCCCTGACGTTCATATTAATCTCGCAGGGTGTGACTTCCTCTTGATCGTCAGCGTCTGCGTGGGTAGAACACTGGTGACTGACCATCGACGTCGATTCCATCCGGAACAAGTTTGGCGTCGTTTGTAAGAAACCAGTAAAATACCAAAAGGAGCACAGATGGCAGAGCCGGCGGGACAGTCCATGATCCTGAAAAAAGAGGAGTTTGATCGCCAAGGGGCTAACACCATCCAAGAAACGCTCTGGCATCCACAAGTGGAGCCCGTCGATTCACCACGAGGGGCTTTGGATCAAAGGGAGATCCCCGTGATCTCCCTAGGTCCCTCTTACAGGGCCTTACCAAAATTCTACGAAGCCTTGCAAGGGGATCTCGCCGACCCACGAGAAGATAAAGGACCCAAGGAAGAACGAAGGGAGGTTGAGAATGAGGAGATGCAGATTCACCCTCAACAAGGAGGGGGAGTTACGAGGATCGCCATCGACCATGCACCAGAACTATGAAGTTGTCTCGTAGACTGCCTGTGGAACCACAAAGAAGTCTTCACCTGGGCCGCCGAAGAAATCAAAGGGGTTCCCCCGGCATTAGCCATGCATCATCTGAATGTTACCCCGGGAGGCCGACCTGTGAAGTAGAGACGAAGGCACTTTGCACCAGAACAAGATAAAGCTATCCGAGACGAAGTTCAGAAGTTGTTAAAAGCCGGACACATCAGAAAAGTTCAATTCCTGGCCTGGTTAGCTAATGTAGTCCTCGACCCTAATCCAGGAGGTAAATAGCGGGTCTGCATTGACTTTAACGATTTGAATAAAGCCTGCCCCAAGGATTGTTATCCCCTGCCTCGGATAGACCGGTTAGTGGATCTACAGCCGATTGTGAGTTTATCTCAATATTGGATGTGTTAGTAGGAGCCCTAGCGCCAATTATGTGATGATTGACTAGTGGCATTTTGTATCATATTCTATCATTAATAAAGGCATGTTTGGTTGTTATACTTACTTTGTATTCTGTGCCGAATGACTAAGTATAATAATGTCCTTGTGTAGTAGGTTCCTATTTACATTATATCGATTGGTTGAATCGATAGTGAGATAATGTAGAGAACACTATACCAAATTATTCCTAGTCAAGCATTAATACTCAGGGACAATATTAATGCATGGAGACTAGCATGTAGGTCAACTGATGACTTGAGCTCACAAGTCATGGATATGTGATATCAAGTTGACACATGGGTATACATTGGAGAATGTGTACTGAATGACCCGCCATGAGAAAGTTTCATAGATTGTCATATGAGTGTCATATACTTTCTCATGTGACTATTGGTATGAATAGTCCTTAGACCTGAAGTCACTACGGTTCCCTACATAAGGAGTTATGTACTTTGGTATTGTCAAACATCACCCGTAACAGGGTGGACTATAAAGGCGATCACTGGGTATGTAATGAATTATGCAGAGGGATGTGAGTGATGTAGATGGGATCTATCCCTTCCATATGATGGGAGTGATATCTGTGGGCCCCTTGATCGAGTAGGACTACTGAAACGCATGGTCATGCTCAAATGAGTTAATATGAGATATTGAGCTCATTTGTTTGAGTGAGTCTACTCGGGGATCAAGAAACACAAGATTGATTGAGGATGACACGATCTATTCCTCATTGGTCAATCTAGATATCAAGGATAGAAGGACAATGTCATACATTATCATAGTCACGTAGGTTTAGTCGGATCTCGACTTTTCTTGTTACTGGGTAGCTATGATGCATTGCTAGATGTCGCTCATTGCTTATGTGTCTAAAGTGTTTAGGCACATTGCCAACGTCACGAGAACCTATTAGGTTATACACAAAGGACATAATGCTTCGGGAAAGTTGATCGGCAGATCTGAGCCCGAGTTGGGAACTCGGGAGATCTGAGCCCGAGTTGGGAACTCGGGAGACTTGAGCCCGAGTTGGGAACTCGGGAGGTCAGTTCGGAGGACTCGAGTTGGGAACTCGAGAGAGACCAAGTCGGAGCTCGGCGGGCCGAGTCGGAGCTCGGCGGGCCGAGTCGGAGCTCGACTGTAACGCCCGCTTTTTTTTTCTTTCGTAAGCGGCGTTACGTTAACATGCTTAGGGCATGTAGACATCATAAGGCAGCGGAATAACTTTAACTTATACATGCCCTGTTATCATTCTTAACTTAATGACATAGGAACCTTAGCATATTAACTTTGAACTTAAGCATCATATCATATCATGTCATACGTAACATCATATCATAAGGTTCCACAGGTCATTATTCAGACATATAAGTAACCAAGGTGAAGTTCTAGCATAAACTGTAAACATAAAGTTTCCTGGGCCAAGTCACTACTACACATGTCACGCCCCGAGACCCAGGAGCCGCTGACCCAATAGAAAAAATCGGACAGCACCTCCCCTGTCCGGCGGACAATTTACACACACATACAGATGAATATATCACACACAATATATATATAGCACAACCACGCAGTTTAAAGGGCCTCAGGCCTCAGATATATGCAGAAACAACAGTTATATGATTATAACTATCGAAAAACCAAATCCGAACTTACCTGAGCTGCCAGGGGACAGGAACAAAGCCAAAACCAAACGAAGTCCAACATAGGACTCAAAAATACAATACCTTCGAATAAAACATGCATACATGGTTAAAACATCACAACGGAAGCATAGGAATACTACAGGGTCCATAACAAAACCACGTAAACCAAAAAGAGCTCCTCTGGAGCTGGGGACTGGCTGCTAGGGATCTCCTGGCAGGCATCAACCTGAAATAAAATGTATGGCAACGGGGTGAGTCCATAGCTCAGCGAATACCCAACAGATATGCATAGAAAGTTATACTAACAACAAGAGTTCCGCTAATACAGTCTCATATTAACAATAGGGAAAGATTGAAACTGAAAACACTAGGTAGATACATACCTGAATCCATCTAACCTGGAAAGAGGGTAATAAATACCAAAAGAAGACAAATAGGCATATAGTCTCAGATAACAAGTCTCTAGTATATGCGATGTCAAACAAGTGCAGCAAATAAGTGCAGCAAACAATGCACAATGCAAAATATGCACATGGTGCAATGCCATGGTCACCCCCTAACTCCAGTCAAGCCACCGAGACAGGCGATACTGTGTCGGCCGAGTGGGTAGAGCTGTGACACTGTACGCACTCTGCCATCACTGCTCCTGAGTGACCGAGTGGACAGGATGCTGTCGGGGGACCGCCCCCCTACCCCATGTATATATGAGGGAGCGTCGCTCTCATCTCCTCTAGTCTATGGGAAGAGAAGGGATCTCCGCCTGCTACCACGCTCCGAAACCACTACCTCTGAGCGGTCGAGCGGAGCAGTACAGAGCA
This sequence comes from Boesenbergia rotunda, assembly GCA_024364735.1. Taxonomy (NCBI): domain Eukaryota; kingdom Viridiplantae; phylum Streptophyta; class Magnoliopsida; order Zingiberales; family Zingiberaceae; genus Boesenbergia; species Boesenbergia rotunda. The sequence continues at coordinate 316,809 of JAGFNQ010002126.1, forward strand.
AATGCACACACCCAACGGTATCCACTAACCCATGAGTGGCCGTGTGCGCATAACATGTACCGGAAGACGATAGGCTCAACCACAAGGGAGTCGCTGATCGCCGGCATGCAACAATGCAAGGATGGTGTATGATAGATACACATACCTCCCTCCCAAGTCCTCGGTATACTAGGTCTCAGTCTGAAATCCTATAACCAGAAATACAGGTACCCTACAAGGTATACTGGCCGAAAACTACATATCCCTCAAGGTCAAAGGTAGGAGATACATCACAATCTCTAAGCATATATATAGATATGACACTACCTGATACTGTATGGAACTGACAGCATAATAACTCAGGGATAAACCACAGGTATCCAGGACAGGCATAATAAACAGGGATAACCAACAAGTATCCAGAACAGGCATAATAACCAGGGATAGATAACAAGTATCCAGAACAGGCATAATAAACAGGGATAGCGTATGATCTTACTGCTATCTATAACAGTCTATGCATAACAAAATGACAATATCATAAAGATAAGTCAAAGGGTACCCGCCTCCAAGAGTGTAGTCTGTATCAATCGAGACAGAACCACCCGTCAAAATAAGTAACAATAGATCCCGTCAAGTCCCTGTGTAAAGGATACATTTTAATTAGCTATTACAAAATTATTAACTAGCTAATTAATCCCTAATCCGTATTAGGGTTTACCCTAATCCATCTTTTTCCATTTAATTACCCTTGGTAATTAAGATTAGATTTACTTTAAAGGTAAACTCGAATTCCAGTTCCTTAAGCTTAGGTTGTTAGGTTTAAGTTTCAAATTAAACTTAACCTCAACCCAAAGTAAACCCACGGCACCAATTTCACCTTCATTACTGAAGCTACAATGATCCACAGCCTTATACCTAAACTCATTAACATAAAAAAAGAATCACTGAGCTTACTCCATTCCTACCAATTCATCCACTTAGCAATTCAATTAGAACCCAACACATCTTCTTACCTGAGCCCAGAGTAGCTCTCCACGGCAGGAACACAACTCCCAAGTCTACCACAGCCCAATCTACAAAGGTAGATTTCTACCAAATTCGAATCCACTCCAATTGTCGCTCCACACAGCCAGCGAGAGAAATCTCCACCACACAGTGAAGCTCACGCGCTGCAAACCCCAAACACAGCCAATTATACAGAGTTCATTCAAAGATAGGGCAAAATCAGCAAGTCTATTACCTAGTTTCTCCCAAATTCAATACAAGCACACAACCTTACCTGTGTTAATACGCGCACAGTCTTTCTCCGAAGAACCCTAGCTCCGTTCCCAGGAAATCGCGCACCCAATCTCAACCTGAGAGAATCACCTCAATCCCTAATCCAAACAACAATGACATCGAAACGCTGTAACGAGATCAATCCCAGGAGACGAATCAAGACTTGATGATCTCAACTTACTTCTATTGTGGTCGGAGATCGACAATAAAGGGTTGCAGCTCCTTCACGCTTGAAGGTGGAAGGAAGAGGGTACTCGCAGCAGGGCTTGGCGTCGATCTAGGGCTCACAAGGGGCGTCGGCGCTGATGGACGGAAGAGACGATGGAGTGGCGATGAGTTGCGGCTAGGGCACGCGGATAAGGAAGGGGAAGGGCGATCGTGCGAGGTGGCTTGGCTGCGGGTTGGCTGCGGCTGAATGAGTCGGCCACATGGTCTAGGTTAGGGAATATAAGAGAGAGGCTATTTTGCACTTTAACCCAAACATATTGGATTTTTACCCGTCTGCCCCTCAATTCTAAGTTTATTTATGCATTAGTCCCTGTAACTAATAATTTGTTACAGTTTGGTCCCTAAATTTGCGTCCAAGGACTCGAAAAACCTAGAACCTATCTGGTAATCCTCCGGAAATTCTCGGGACCATGTCAAAAGTGTCGGATTTAACATCCTCCCCCACTAATAAAAATTTGGTCCCCAAATTTCGGCTATTCCACATATGCCACACACTAGCAGCCAAACATGTCTGTACTAATCATGAGTAATCACTTCGTCTGATACACTAAGATTACACTGATACCGAACAACTAAAGTTATCAATCCAGAGGTTATCTGATAACCAGGTATACCCGAACAATCATTCGGTCATCACCTATCCAGGGCACGCAATCCTAAGATCACTGCCGCCAAATCTATACTTTGATCCTCGAACATAAAACGTTCAAATTCATGAATATCACCCAAATATCTCCAAGTCAATAACATTCTTCCAAACATCACCAGTCATATCTAGGTATACATATAACCTCCAATAGACCATCAGAAGATAACATATAATTTAAAGATTGCGCTAATCTGTCGTACCATATGCAACTATTCATAACAAAATTCTAATTAATAAATCCCAAAAGGATCCAATATCTACCCATGACCCATCCAAAAACTGCATATCTAGCAAGATTAGGTCTCACAATATCCATCAATAGAATCCACAAAGCACAACACATCATAGAGATTCGTCCATCTCATCCACCTCCCCCACCAACGAGAAAGTCCACGGTGATATCAACCTCATCATCACGTGAACTAATAGGTTCACGATGGGAGTATAATAACCGAAAATCAGTGGACATCTTTGACCTCCTGATTAATGTCCAATTCTCAACGGAAGGTAAGGATACAGCTAACTCCACCTCCTCTGCACCCTAACCAGTTATACATCCCGATGTACCATCAAGATTATTCAACCACATACGTCCAATCTATGAGTCAAATCCCTCACAAAATAACGTAGTGACGAGTGAGTCGATCGACCATCGCCTCGAACCCCAAACTCTTCAATTCCTCCACTCAAAGTTCAAAAACCTCTGAGGTTAACTCCATAGCAAGGAAATAGAGATACTCTACTTCTCAAGAGTATCCCAACATAATCACGAAATGATTCTTTATTTCATGAAGGTCATCTTCGACATCTTCCACCCAAAGGTGGTCTAGCCTCGTAAGTGTTTCGCATCAGCACAAATCATAAGTACAAATGTGTCTCCATGGTTATCCAAACCAAGTACACGCGATAACTCGTAGGTGTCAAGCAACTAGCTTCACACTTTTTTTTCATATCAACGTAAGCCACCTATCAAATTGTACCTTCTAGGTCATCAACTAGGTACAGGTGATCCATGGTCAAAGTCCCCATGGAATAAAATATATCACTCTTCAACGATGGTAGCACGTAGCTAATGCTACTCTTCTACATCAATGTAGATCATATACCCCAAAACGTGTCTTCCCGGTCACCTAACCAGGCACGAACGACCCAAAGGTCTGAAACTCCTTGAACTAGGGTAAGTCGATCATATATTGATCGAGCCAACTACGGTAGCCAACCCTAGTTCTCGCTTAGCTAATAATAGCTAAAACACGTACTATAAATAGTACGGTCTAGAACAACCAAAATCCTTATCCTCCAATAGGTTGTCGACCGATTCGACCTTGGCTTTCCGACTCAACAGTCGATGCTGCTAGAGAATTAACATTCCCCAGTCCAAGATCTCATTCACAACGTGTCGACTAGTCGCTCCAATGAACGATCACAAATAAGATAGATTGACAACATGTAAATCCAACTGAACCAAGTCTACATATCTCTATACATCCAGTATGAATATATAATTCCACCATGGTAGGGTAATCTAACCAATCCAAACTCTAATAGTGAATACTAAAAGTAGGATAAGTCTAAAAGATATACCTCTTGCTGCCTGGAGATGTCCCGTCGCCACCAGGTCCCATAGTACAAATCATGTCGTGAAAACGACTCCGAAAATCCGAAATGTACTCAGGTAGACTCATCTAACCCGAGCTCCGACACCTACCGAGTAGGTATCAGATTTAACTCCGACAAATCACGAATCGATGGTATCCCACATCCTGGGCTTGATACCAAAAAGAAATTGGTATCAGATAAACACCGAAAAATCCGAAAACACGTAAGCATCGAAACCTACGCTCTGATACCAAAATAAATTGTCACGCCCCGAGACCCAAGGAGCCGCTGATCCAATAGAAAATCGGACAGCACCTCCCCTGTCCGGCGGATAATTTACACATACACACAGATAATATAACACAACCACGCAGTTTAAAGGGCCTCAGGCCTCAATAACATATATAACTGCATAAATGACTATACGTCGAAAAACCAAAATCCGAACTCACCTGAGCTGCCAGGGGGCAGGAACAAAGCCACAACCAAATGAAGTCCAACATAGGACTAAAAAATACAATACCTTCGAATAAAACGTGCATACATGGTTAAAACATCACAACGGAAGCATAGGAATTCTACAGGGTCCATAACAAAACCACGTAAACCAACAAGAGCTCCTCTGGAGCTGGGGACTGGCTGCTAGGGATCTCCTGGCAGGCATCAACCTGAAATAAAATGTATGGCAACGGGGTGAGTCCATAGCTCAGCGAATACCCAACAGATATGCATAGAAAGTTATACTAACAACAAGAGTTCCGCTAATACAGTCTCATATCAACAATAGGGAAAGACTGGAACTGAAAACACTGGGTAGATACATACCTGAATCCATCTAACCTGGAAAGAGGGTAATAAATACCAAAAGAAGACAAATAGGCATATAGTCTCAGATAACAAGTCTCCAGTATATGCGATGTCAAACAAGTGCAGCAAATAAGTGCAGCAAACAATGCACAATGCAAAATATGCACATGGTGCAATGCCATGGTCACCCCTAACTCCAGTCAAGCCACCGAGACAGGCGATACTGTGTCGGCCGAGTGGGTAGAGCTGTGACACTGTACGCACTCTGCCATCACTGCTCCTGAGTGACCGAGTGGACAGGATGCTGTCGGGGGACCGCCCCCCTACCCCATGTATATATGAGGGAGCGTCGCTCTCATCTCCTCTAGTCTATGGGAAGAGAAGGGATCTCCGCCTGCTACCACGCTCCGAAACCACTACCCCTGAGCGGTCGAGCGGAGCAGTACAGAGCAAATGCACACACCCAACGGTATCCACTAACCCATGAGTGGCCGTGTGCGCATAACATGTACCGGAAGACGATAGGCTCAACCACAAGGGAGTCGCTGATCGCCGGCATGCAACAATGCAAGGATGGTGTATGATAGATACACATACCTCCCTCCCAAGTCCTCGGTATACTAGGTCTCAGTCTGAAATCCTATAACCGGAAATACAGGTATCCTACAAGGTATACTGGTCGAAAACTACATATCCCTCAAGGTCAAAGGTAGGAGATACATCACGATCTCTAAGCATACATATAGATATGACACTACCTGATACTGTATGGAACTGACAGCATAATAACTCAGGGATAAACCACAGGTATCCAGGACAGGCATAATAAACAGGGATAACCAACAAGTATCCAGAACAGGCATAATAACCAGGGATAGATAACAAGTATCCAGAACAGGCATAATAAACAGGGATAGCGTATGATCTTACTGCTATCTATAACAGTCTATGCATAACAAGATGACAATATCATAAAGATAAGTCAAAGGGTACCCGCCTCCAAGAGTGTAGTCTGTATCAATCGAGACAGAACCACCCGTCAAAATAAGTAACAATAGATCCCGTCAAGTCCCTGTGTAAAGGATACATTTTAATTAGCTATTACAAAATTATTAACTAGCTAATTAATCCCTAATCCGTATTAGGGTTTACCCTAATCCATCTTTTTCCATTTAATTACCCTTGGTAATTAAGATTAGATTTACTTTAAAGGTAAACTCGAATTCCAGTTCCTTAAGCTTAGGTTGTTAGGTTTAAGTTTCAAATTAAACTTAACCTCAACCCAAAGTAAACCCACGGCACCAATTTCACCTTCATTACTGAAGCTACAATGATCCACAGCCTTATACCTAAACTCATTAACATAAAAATAGAATCACTGAGCTTACTCCATTCCTACCAATTCATCCACTTAGCAATTCAATTAGAACCCAACACATCTTCTTACCTGAGCCCAGAGTAGCTCTCCACGGCGGAACACAACTCCCAAGTCTACCACAGCCCAATCTACAAAGGTAGATTTCTACCAAATTCGAATCCACTCCAATTGTCGCTCCACACAGCCAGCGAGAGAAATCTCCACCACACAGTGAAGCTCACGCGCTGCAAACCCCAAACACAGCCAATTACACAGAGTTCATTCAAAGATAGGGCAAAATCAGCAAGTCTATTACCTAGTTTCTCCCAAATTCGATACAAGCACACAACCTTACCTGTGTTAATACGCGCACAGTCTTTCTCCGAAGAACCCTAGCTCCGTTCCCAGGAAATCGCGCGCCCAATCTCAACCTGAGAGAATCACCTCAATCCCTAATCCAAACAACAATGACATCGAAACGCTGTAACGAGATCAATCCCAGGAGACGAATCAAGACTTGATGATCTCAGCTTACCTCTATTGTGGTCGGAGATCGACAATAAAGGGTTGCAGCTCCTTCACGCTTGAAGGTGGAAGGAAGAGGGAACTCGCAGCAGGGCTTGGCGTCGATCTAGGGCTCACAAGGGGCGTCGGCGCTGATGGACGGAAGAGACGATGGAGTGGCGATGAGTTGCGGCTAGGGCACGCGGATAAGGAAGGGGAAGGGCGATCATGCGAGGTGGCTTGGCTGCGGGTTGGCTACGGCTGAATGAGTCGGCCACATGGTCTAGGTTAGGGAATATAAGAGAGAGACTATTTTGCACTTTAACCCAAACATATTGGATTTTTACCCGTCTGCCCCTCAATTCTAAGTTTATTTATGCATTAGTCCCTGTAACTAATAATTTGTTACAGTTTGGTCCCTAAATTTACGTCCAAGGACTCGAAAAACCTAGAACCTATCTGGTAATCCTCCGGAAATTCTCGGGACCTTGTCAAAAGTGTCGGATTTAACAACACACATGCGTTCTTGCCCTCCTGCTGCTTCCTTCATTGTCCCCTTGAATGATCTGCGGTATAAGGAAATAAGACTATAAGCACACAGGCTTAGTAAGACTCTTTCCTACTCACAAAACCATTCATCATTCATCATCTCATAATGAGCACATAAAACATTAACATACTTGGTGCTCTACTTGGAACATAACATCTTACATCACTTATCGTATACATAGCGTGGCATGAACATAAACATAGTAGACATTCTAAGCATGGCATAATTCATGGCATAACTCATAAACATAGTAGACATTCTAAGCATGGCATAATTCATGGCATAAATCATAAACATAGTAGCATGGCATCTTTCATGGCATAAATCATAAACATAGTAGCATGGCATCTTTCATGGCATAAATCATAAACATGGTAGCATGGCATAATACCTATCATAGCATACGAACATCTTCCTAACATAATCATGGCATAGATCATTCATTCTCATGCATACTTCTTAACATGAAACGTAAGCATATCATCTTATCAACATAGCATAATGCATAGCATGAATGGATACATGAGTGGAATGCATATACATAAGGGATGCTTAACTTTTAAAACATACTTTTAATTTGCTTAAACATAATTATCATAACATCATTTGGGGTCCCCGGCTTGTACCACATACATACATCATAGCGCGCATCCCTAGCAAGTCCGAGGTCGCGAGCCCCAACCTACTAGGGTAAGGACAGCATAGTCGATAGTCCCCGAACCGAGGCGTTCTTAAGGTGCCCATCCCTGTTGCACAGCTCCGGTAGCGCCAGAACCGTGGACAGCTTCGGTAGTCCAGAACCGGAGCGTTCTTAAGGTGCCCATCCCTTGGACCCATACTTCGGTCCGGTACAAGCCCATACATAAAGTAAAATACTTTTCATGTTTCATCATTCATAAGACATTCATGGCATACTTATCATAGCATAACTTGTTACGGCTCGGCCCGTCTACCGGCCCATTTACCGGTCCTCTCGACCGTCGTACCGTCGACCATCGACCGTGCCGTTTAGCATATTTATGCCTTAAAGACATAAGCATCATCTTTCATTCATCATACTTGTCATTCATCATTTTCATCCTTAGACATGGCATATGTTCACATCATTCATAGAGCATGGCATACATTCGTATTATCCTAAAACATGGCATATCATTCATAAACATGGCATATCATGCATAAACATGGCATATCATTCGTAAACATGGCATATCATTCGTAAACATGGCATATCATTCATAAACATGGCATATCATTCGTAAACATGGCATATCATTCGTAAACATGGCATATCATTCATAAACATGGCATATCATTCATAAAACACAAATCACATCTTATCATAGGGCCATTGGGACCCTTACTTGAAATAAATCTTAACTTTTACCCTATTAACCCTTCTTGGCCGAAACTTGTGGAGTCCCAAGGCCATGTGAAAATTCACATAATCACCTTCCATCATCCTTATATCATGGCAACACATAAACATATGCTTGAAGTTAAAGACTCAACCCTAACCCTTGGGTCCTTGGGGTTGGCCGAACCATATGGGGCCTCTAGGGTACCCCAAAAATTCCCAAAAATTATACCTAACCTCTACACATCATAAGGGAACATTAAGTAACATTATCATGATTTTTAGCATAATTATAGACCTTTAAAACTTGGTGGCCGAAACCCTTAAACTCAGGGTTCTTAGTTTTTGTTTCTTTCATGTTGGCCGAAACCCTAGGGTGTCCTAGGGTACTCCAAAAATTCCCAAAAATTATACTTAACCTCTACACATCAGAAGGGAACATTAAACAGCATTATACAGATTTTTAGCATAATTTTAGATCTTAAAAACGTGGTGGCCGAAACCTTTAAACATAAAGTTCTTGGTTTTCTTTCCTTTCAACATCAAATCCAAAAACTATCCAATATATCATGCTAAAAATCATAAAAATTATAGAGAACTATTATACCACAGGTGAGGGAGTCTTACCTTGGGTTTCTTGATTTTTCGAACCTAGGAAGAGAAGAAGATTGCAAGATCTTTGGATACTAGAGCCCCCTTGTCTTTGTATTCTTTTGAAGACCTTAGATCTAGGAGATGGAACCTTGGTGGAAGCTTTTCCAAGGGAAAAGTCCCTTCTTGGTGCTCGACAAGAATGAGGGGAGGAAGAGTTTAGAAAATGAATGTAATGGGAAGAAGAGGTAACTCCCAAAACCCCCCTTTAATAGCCCATTAAGGAGGTAAATGAAGAGTCTCTCCATGACTCTTCATCTTCTTCTATGCCTTAACCAATCTCCACTTCATTCCCTCCTAACAAAACCTTGCTAGGTGAGTTGGTTAAGGCTTACATGGTTGTACAAGAGGTCCAAGGTTCAATCCTTGGCTCATGCACCTTTATTTTTATTTTATTTTTATTTCATTTATTTTATTATTTTTATTTCCTAAATTCCAAAAATCCCCCTAAAATCACCCATAATTATGCTAATATTCCTAAATAAAATTCTTTTATATTTATATTAATTTTACCTAATTTATATTAATTTTACCTAATTAATACCCATTTTTGGAGCTCATTTAAAGCTCATTGGTACTTAGTTTTCTCAATTTAAATGAGAAAACATGGATTTTCTAGGCCTAAGTTCTCCTTAATATTTCTAGGTCCCTTGAAAAATTATTTAAACATGCTTAATATTTTAAGAAAATATTAAGAGAATTTTCCGGGTCGTTACATCGACGGACCGAGTCGGAGCTCGTCAGACCGAGTCAGAGCTCGGCGGACTGGGTCGACACTCGGCAGACTGGGTCGGGAGCTCGCCACTCGGGAGACTTGGTCGGGAGACCAAGTCGGAAGCCTGAGAGGCCCGGTCGGAATTGCATGAAGGAAAGAGAAAAGTTTCTCTTCATTGGATGAAAAGATTCTTTTCTTGCATGGGAAAAGATGAAGAGCCACATTAAAAGATGTGCTCTTTATTGGGAAGCTAAAGAGACACAAACCTCTTCATATTCATGGGATGATTATAAAAGAGGGCTTGTGACTTTGGATGAGGACTTCTTCTTGCCTTAGCATTTCCTTCCCTTCCCTTCTTCTTCCTCTCCTCCCCTTTTGGCCGAAACCTTATTGTAAGGTTCTTGGTGTTCTGCGAGCTACCTCAAGTTGCTAGCACAACTAAGGTAGCTCTCCCGAAGTTGAGAGATTGTGTCCGTGTGGATACGAATAGAGGCACGAATGCTTGAACGTGCAAGAGATCCGGCGCATCTTGGACGAGCGGGATAAACGAAGGGCACACTTCAAAGGTATAAACAGTAGATAAATCTATTAGATAGATAACTTCGTACGAGTTTTCTTTCGCATGGATCGCTAGAGAGTTCTTGTTTCCACTGCGTTTTTATGTTTTGGTGCCAGGAGAACCCAACAGGATGCCTATCAAGGCTACCACCAACTCTCGCTCGCTCCCGAGGACCAGGAGAAAGTCAATTTTGTGACGGCCGACGGCACATATTGCTATAACATCATGCCTTTCGGCCTGCGCAACGCTGGTGCCACTTACCAGCGGATAATGGACAAAGTCTTCAGGCACCAGATCGAAAGGAACATCAAGGTGTATGTGGACGATATCCTGGTCAAGACTGACAAGGGAAGCGACATGATAGTGTTAGTAATATGAGAGAAGTGTCCTAAGGCAATCGCCTTATGATAGTAATCATTTACTTTAATAAAAGAATATTCACTATTTGAGTATACATGTTCATGTATTTGATTGAGATCTTAAACTCATTTACTGAATGTCCGGAATACAATTCACAGCATGAGAGAATTTGTGATGAATTCACAACTAGTGATTATCTCTACATGTGCTATTGTGAAGTATTGAAATTGTCCCTAGTCGATGAATTGTTAAATATGGACACTGTCAATTCTGTTGAGACTAGCATGGGTTATTCTCTAATCAGCTGATTCTCACTGGCTGGTGACATTGGGATGTCCGGAGATAAACATGGATGCTAGTTAAGGGAACTAGTTCATTGGAGTGACTAGCTGTAAAACTTCATATGGTAATCTACATATAGATATGTCAATGAAAGTTCTTACTGCAGCTTAAGTGCGATGTTCCTTTGACTTGCGGTGTTCAAGTCATCTTGGTCACGGAGACTTATACTTTGACATCTTAAGCAAGCATCTCTAAGGAGGTGTGGACCCAGGATGGTTGGGTATAAGCCGAAGTGCCCGAAGATGTTTGAACAGCCTACAAAGGATTCACCACTCCTTGCGAGGAGATGTATACCCAAGGCCTATCGTCGGATTGTTACTCGAAGCCTCTGGCCAGAGCATCACATGATCTGAGTATGAATATCTCAGATACATGAGAGTAATTAGAATCCGTTGGACGAGAAAGACATAACTTGGGCTAGGTGTGACGTAGTCAGCCTAGTGGGGACTGACACACATAGACCATGTCCTGAACTAAGTGGGTATAAGATGGTGAAGGGAATGAGGCACGATTCATTAAAGCTGCTGAAGGGTTTCAGAATTATTTCTGAGGTCAACAGTTGATCTTTCGATTAATTGGGGGTCATGATGTACTACTAGGTGTCACTCATGATCGTTCTATAATTGGTTGATTATAGACGGCCAACATAAATCGAAAGTCTATTTAGTCACACGCACTACGAGTAATCCGAGGGATTTAAAACGAGTTGAAAATTGGATTTTCCGATCAAGATAGATAAGTCGAATCTGAATTTATCAAAGACGCATCGGAAGTTTAAAATGGCTAAGTCTTTTGAAGGCTTATTGGACGAATTAAATGAGTTTAATTCGTAAGGTGACGGCTTGGATTTGGCCGGCCAAAGAGGGTCTCCACCCTCTTTGGTTTGGCCGGCCACAATAAAAAGGGAAACCAAATTGTTTGGTTTAAATTATAAAATAAATCGAGCGTGATTTGTTTTATAAAATTATGGATAAAGAAATTTATATAAAGAAATTTTTATAAAGAAATTTATAGAAATTTATTCTTTTTTTATGGAAATTAAAATGAACCATGGATTGGTTTATTTTATTTTATAAAATCAATTATGAATTGATTTTTCCATGAGAAAAAAAATTTATATAGTAAATTTCTTGTAAAAATTTATTCCATAATAAAAGGGGAGACATGGTTGTTTTTATTATAAATTAAGTTATAATAAAAACTTGGCATAACGGAATAATTCATAGAAAAATTTATAAGATAAATTTCTTATGAAAAATTTATTCCGTTAAAAGGAGACTTGGCAATAAAGAGGCTACTATATAAAGGTACAAAGGCAAGGCTTGGAAATTAATTCAAGTGATCAAGGATTCTTGCCTAGCCTCTCTTCCTCTCCTTCTCTCCCTCTCCCTCTCCAAGTGGGCGCCGGCCCTAGAAGTTCCTCCTAGGGTTGCCGTGAGCCAACTCCACCAAGAAGGCGCCGAAGAAGAAGAAGAAGCGGGTCGCGACTCCTTCCTTCCTTTCCCCGGAATCTTGATTCCGTTACTTGGTGGTTAGTTTCCATCTCTCTCTCTTGATATTCTTGTCGTGCCTTTGGAGAATCTAGTAGTTCTTGTCGGCACGAAACTCGTGGCTTTGCGAAGTCATCCCGAAGAGAACTCGGCGTGGACGCGAATAGAGGCGGAGCTTCCAAGGGACGCTACGGTTGGATCTCGTCCCTTACTTCGAGTTACGCGAGGTATTGAGTAAATTAGTTTACTTTCTGCAAAATTTTAATTTATGATCATGTCCACACATCATAAGGTTGCATGCTAGATACGTGGTTAGAATAATTTGAGAAATTATTTATGCTAATTCTTCCGCTGCACGTAATTATTTTTTAAAATTACGAACCCGTATCCATGTCAACATGCACCCGGTCCCAACAGATAGCTGACTTGGAAGAAACATTCGCCAGCCTAAGGGCCAATAGGCTGAAATTGAACCCCGCTAAGTGTTTGTTCGGGGTGAAGAGCGGTCGGTTCCTGGGTTACATGGTGACAGAGAGGGAGATTGATGCTAATTCAGAAAAAGTAAAAGCTATTCTGGATATGCCGCCCCCTCGCAACTTCAACTAGGTATAATGGCTGAATGGAAGAACCACGACGCTGTTCAGATTCATCTCCAAATTTGCAGATAAGACCCTATCATTCTTCCAGATTCTGAGAAATGCAGCCAAGTTCGAGTGGGATAAACAGTGTGAGAAAGCCTTCGAAGATTTGAAAACTTACCTCGCCGCACTCCACATCCTCTACAAACTGGTGGAAGGGGAGACTTTGTTTATCTACCTATCGGCCACAGAGCAAGTGGTAGGCTCGGCGCTTGTTTGAGAACAAGGCAGGGCGCAATATCCCATATACTTCTTCGAAAATCTCCTAAAAGATGTCGAAACGCGATACACCATGATAGAGAAACTGGCTTATGCCCTGGTCTTAATGGCTCAGAGGTTAAGGTCGTATTTCTTAACACATCCCATCGTGGTCGTCAACAACAGCCCGCTCGCACGAGTCCTCACCAATCCCGAAGCTTCATGTCGGTCGATCAAATGGACGATGGAGTTAAGTGAATACGGTATTGAGTATCAGCCTCGGGTCGTTATCAAGGAACAAGCCCTCTCAGACTTCATGCTGGAGACTGTTCCAGAGGCCAAGGCCGAAGGAATGTGGAAGATTTATGTGGACGGGTCCTCCAACAGCCAGCACAGCGGGGTTGGAGTGTTAATGGTCTCCCCTCAGGGAGACACATTACATTTATCCATCCGGCTCCACTTCAAAGCTACCAACAATGAAGTTGAGTATGAGGCTATCCTGGCGTGCTTGCAAGAAGCCAAGCACATGGGGGCTAGTCGGTTTACTATATATTCAGACTCTCAGCTTGTGGAGCAATAGATAAAGGGCGACTTTGAAGTCAGATGTGAGCGCCTGCAGAAATATGTAGCTCTTTACGAACAGCTGAAGGTCTCCTTCATGGAGGTTATCTTGCAAAAGATCTCCAGGGCTGACAATATTCGGGCCGACGAACTAGCCAAACTGGCTAGCTCTATCTCAACCTGGCAATTAAATGAACCTAGTGACACGGAGGGGACAGTAGCACAAATTGGAGAGGAAGCAGGGGGCGGCACCAGAACTGATTGGAGGGATCCATATGTGGGGTTCCTGCGCAGTGGGACCGTTCCAAGCATGGACTAAGGAAGTCCATTATTCCATCGCCGGGAAGCCAGATTCATGCAGGTCGGTGATCAACTGTATAGGAGGGCCTTTGTGCGACCTCTCCTCAAATGTGTCAGGCCAGAGGAGGCTGACTACGTGATGAGGGAGGTACATGAAGGTATCTGCGGGAGTCACATCGAGGGAAGATCCCTATCCAGGAAGATCATTTTGGCAGGGTACTTTTAGCCTACCCTCCAGGTCAATGCTCTCAAGTTCGTGGCTGGGTGCGAAGCCTGTCAGAGACATCAGCATACGACTCACCGCCCGACTGAGCCCTTGCGAGTCTCTACAGTGTCTTGCCCTTTCAATCAGTGGGGAATGAACATTGTAGGCCCCTTTCCCATCAGGCCACAGTAGAAGAAGTTCCTGCTGGTTCTTGTCGATTACTTTTCCAAGTGGGTAGAAGCGGAGCCTCTGGCACACATTACGGAGCCCACAATGATGAAGGTCCTATGAAGGGATATTGTCTGCAGATACGACATCCCCCACAAGCTGGTGTCGGACAATGGAAGACAATTTTTCCGACGCATGTTAAAAGAGTGGTGAGAGGTTGGGCATTCGTCAAGCCTTCACCTCAGTAGCATACCCTCAGGGCAATGGACAAGCCGAAGTTGTCAATCGGGAAATCCTCAGAGGACTCAAGATAAAGCTAGATCATGTCGGAGGCAGCTCGGTGGATGAACTCCCCAGCATCCTGTGGTCCTATCATACCACTCCGCGAGATGGAACAGGTCAGAGGCCTTTCCAGCTAGTGTACGGGGCTAAGGCGGTCATCCCAGTGGAAGTAGGGGAAGAGCTCGCCCGACGGCAATACTATAATGAGGAAGACAACGATCAGGAGCGGAGGATCGACCTGGACCTCATCTCAGAGGTGAGGGATAAAGCAGCAGCTTGGCTGGAGGCATATTGACGAAGGATGCAGCAAGCCTACAACCATCGGGTAATCTCCCGTAGCTTTGAAGTCGGTGACAAGGTGTGGAAGAGGATCAAACCGGTAGGTGACCCTGGAAAGCTAGAACCTCGGTGGGATGAACCTTACGTTATCACTAAAAATCTCACTGGGGGCAGCTATTATCTAGAAGGTAACAAGGGCAAGGGGCTAGAAAGGCCCTGGCATGCCAACCATCTCTGCCCTTATCGTACTCGGTGAGGTGTTGAGTTGTTTTGCTTCCCATTTGTATCATTTGTTTGCGCTGCCTTGCAGTTCGATAAATAAAAAGAGCAAACAAACTATTACTCGAAAAGCGTTGAATCACTGCTTCTCGGTGAGTAGGCTTGGCCTCGGTGCTGCACATGCCTGGGCAAGAGTTGTAAAACCCTACTGTCTCTCAGTGAGTAGTCTTGGCCTCGATGCTGCACATGCCCAGCCAAGAGCTATAAAACCTACTACCTCTCGGTGAGTAGGCTTGGCCTCGGTGTTGCACATGTCCGACCAAGAGCTGTAAAACCCTACGGTAAGTAGGCTTGGCCTCAGTGCTGCACATGCCCGATCAAGAGCTGTAAAACCCAACTGCCTCTTGGTGAGTAGGCTTGGCCTCGGTGCTACACATGCCCGATCAAGAGCTGTAAACCCCTACTACCTCTCGGTGGGTAGGCTTGGCCTCGGAGCTAACATGCCAGGCCAAGAGCGGCAAAATCCTACTACCCTTGCAATGACTAGGTCGGGCCCTCGAAATATTGATTGGTCATCTTGTACCGGTGGCCAGAACAGGAACACTTGTTTCTTCGAGCGTGGTTGTTTGCCCCCTTGCAACTTAGAGCAGGGGGGAACCTTGATTCTCACTTTGAACTGGGCGCTGGTCGGGGACAAAACATTTTAAAGGTGGTGAGAAACTACTCAAGACATAAGAAGCCCAGAGATTCTTGCATTCACGGCTGAAACAATTACATATCTAGCCTACTAGAAAAAATTGAAAAAGAAGAAGAAAGTGCAACAGGCGAGGAGCGACCAAGGAGCCAGGGCTCAGGTCGGGAAGGATTCTATAGTTTTTGCTCTTCAGGAGTGAGCTCGTTCCAAACCCAGCTGATACTTATAGCACTCAAGTTTGAGCCTGGTTTCAGTAGTTGATCCTTCTCCAACTGTCTGATAGCACCATAAAAGCCCTATTTAAGGCGCTTCAATGCTTGCCCTTCTATAATATCACCGTACTCGTCCAACTGCAGGAACTTAGCCTTGGACTCCGCCTCGACCTTGGACAGTTGGGTTGCATGGTCAATCTTCTACTGTTGTAGCTTAGTCTCAACCTCTTCCTTGGCGGCCTTCAGTGTCGCCACCTCCCGGTGTAGACAATCCTGAGCCCCCAGTATTTTTTGAAGCTTCTGGGTAGCGACGGAAACTTGGTCCTGGGCCTGAGTAACCTTGTCCTGGAGGTCGGTAGCATAAGAGGCTGATAGCTCTAGGTCATATTCTTTTGAGTCAACAAGCGCTCCCATTCTTTATTCTAATCCTCCAGGGCTTTCTTTGAAGATTCCAGGAGTCTAACATGATCAGACAGCTCCCTCGTCTGAGTCTGAAGCTACTCCCACTCCTGGGATAGTTTCTGCAGGTCCTCGGTGAGGGCTTGGTTCTTCTCGGACTTGAGGTGTTCCCAGAGTCTATAACCGTGTAAAGTATCCTCAGAAGCCAGCAAGGTACTGAGACAATGCTCGATCTTCACCCGGAGGGCTCGGCTGACCTCCAACTGCAAGAGGTCGGCTTCATAGGCAAGGCCAGCCTCTGCCTCTGCGACCGCCACCCGCTGGAGAAGGTCTTCAGTGACTCCCTCGGAGCACAACAGGCAGCTCGTAGCCTCATGTTAGTATGAGCCCTAGAGCCAATTATGTGATGATTGACTAGGGACATTTTGTATCATATTCTATTATTAATAAAGACATGTTTGGTTATTATACTTACTTTGTATTTGTGTCAAATAACTAAGTATAATAATGTCCTTGGGTAGTAGGTTCTTATCTACATTATATCGATTGGTTGAATCGATAGTGAGATGATGTAGAGAACACTACTCTAAACCATTCCTAGTCAAGCATTAATATTCAAGGACAATATTAATGCATGGAGACTAGCATGTAGGTCAACTGATGGCTTGAGCTCACAAGTCATGGATATGTGATATCAAGTTGACACATGAGTATACATTGGAGAATGTGTACTGAATGACCCGCCATGAGAAAGTTTCATAGATTGTCATATGAGTGTCATAAACTTTCTCATGTGACTATTGGTATGAATAGTCCTTAGACCTGAAGTCACTACGGTTCCCTACATAAGGAGTTATGTACTTTGGTATCGTCAAACGTCACCCGTAACAGGGTGGACTATAAAGGCGATCACTGGGTATGTAATGAATTATACGGAGGGATGTGAGTGATGTAGATGGGATCTATCCCTCCCATATGACGGGAGTGATATCTGTGGGCCCCTTGATCGAGTAGGACTACTAAAACGCATGGCCATGCTCAAATGAGTCAATATGAGATATTGAGCTCATTTGTTTGAGTGAGTCTACTCGGGGATCAAGAAACACAAGATTGACTGAGGATGACATGGTCTATGCCTCATTGGTCAATCTAGATATCGAGGATAGAAGGACAAGGTCATACATTATCGTAGTCACAAAGGTTAAGTTGGATCTCGACTTTTCTTGTTACTTGGGTAGCAATGATGCATTGCTAGATGCCGCTCATTGCCTATGTGTCTAAAGTGGTTTAGACACATTGCCAATGTTACGAGAACCTATTGGGTCACACACTAAGGACACGATGCTTCGGAGATTAATTGATCTTGGTTTGACTATGATTTGATTTGAATTGGATTAATTGAGTTAGACTCAAGTGAATCCAATTAGATTATGGGATTGAGTCTAATTTGAGTTGGACTCATCTAGATTAGACTCAACCACTTAATTATGGATAATATTCATTAAAGGGTTTAATAAAATATTATTTAAGAGGAAGGCTAAGAGACATTCTATTCATTAGATGAATAGAATACTAAGAGTCTCAAGGGATACCAAGAGGCTTGGTATTCATTGGGTTTTATTAGCATTAAGATGAGAGGAGCTCAAGAAGGGACATAGACCCTTGATATTCATTAGATGAGTATAAATACCCCCCCCCCTTGTCAAAGGCTAGAGGGTGCATCTCTCTTCCTCTTCTTTCTTCCTCCTTGTCCATGACTCTCTAGTGGAGGTTCTTGTGCTTTGTGAACCATCCCAAGTTGCTAGCACAACTAAGGTTGTTCCTCTCCAAGGCGTAGATCGTGTTCGTGTGGATACGCATAGAGGCACGGACACTTGAACGTGTAAGAGATCCAGCGAACTAAAGGACTAGCGAGATAAGCGAAGGGCACGCGACAAAAGTATTCCTATAAGATAGGAATTGTAGATCACTTTGTATGAGTTTTTCTTTCGCATGGATCGCTCGAGGGATCTTATTTCCGCTGCGATTTTAAATATTTTTACCTATAGATCCCTTCACCTCACAATTAGAGGCAACATACGATGCGGAACAAAGACAGTCAGGGCAAGGAAACGAAATAAAGAGGAAGAACTCAAGTATAATCACCGTCAATAGAGATTGATGTAGAATGCCTAGATATTGAGCTGATCCAGCTAACCACCCCGGTCGAACGGGAGGAGAAAGAATTTCCTCAGCAGGGTGCCCTGACTGGATAGGGGCATCTCTCGGATCGGGGGCGTCCTCCTTCGAACTAGAAGCCATCTGCGGACCATCAGAGGGGATTCCATTTATCCGGATAGATTGGGAGCTCTCTGTCGCCATCTTCTTCGCCACAGGGACCTTCCGGCGGGAGCTGGGCACGTCGTTTGACACCTCCTTGTCGCGTGGAGCAGCGGGAAGGTCGGTCGGGGGAACCAAGTTGTGGACGAGGGGAGCGGTGGCTGCTGCAGCTGGAGAAGAAGGTTCTTCCTGACCTTTTGGGGACCGGGGAGCTGCATCCTCGTCAGCAATAGAGCGTAGAAACTCTAAGGATATGCCCTTCTTCAACCACTTCAGGGGCTAGCCTTCTGGGCTAGCCACATCCACCGTCTTTTCTCAGTAGCTTGGGTCTCTGTGGGTGCGACAGAGGGAGGGGGTGCAACTTCTCCCTCTGGCGCCTTGGCAGGAGAGGCAGTTGAACCCCCTTCAGGGCCCGTCGGCAGTTCTGATGCTCTAAGATCTTGGGAAGCCTCCGGGGTTTCCCGCCCTCCTGAGGGCTCAGCCATTTCCTCGCAGCCCTCAACGGAAGCGCCCACAGGAGAGGAAGAAGATGAAGCGGGAACCAGCGCTTGTTTGTTGGCCTGGTCCCACTTCAGGATCCGGTTCATAGCTCGGGAAAACATAACTTTATCTACAAAATAGAGACAAAAGGGCATCAGTTAGCATTAGCAAGGAAACTTACAAGACAAAAGATAACTTACGAAGACTGGAGCTAAGGCTCGTGACTTTCGGACTAAGCTAGTCCCGATAAAGAAGCTCCTCACATTGCACCAGTTGGAGGCCATGGAACCCCATCCCTGCCAGGATACCCCTAGCCCTCTGATATCCCACGTCCTGCTGGAAGTCACCGAGGTCTGGGATAGGTGGCAGGCTTTCCGTCCAATGGATAGGACTAAAGGGACGCTCAAGGATCTAGATATAGAGGAACTGTTCCTTCCATCCCTTGTGGGAGGAGAGAAGACCCCCCAAGAACCTATGACCAGAACGGGCAGTAAAGCCAATGCCCCTCGGGACCCGACCGGAACAAAGAAAAAAATGAAAGAATGGGGGGTCAGAGGAATGTCCAAAAGCTTGAAAAAGACAAAAGCTCCGCCCATCTGGGCAAAGGCATTCAAAGCCATTTGTTAGAGAGGGATACCGAAGTATTTAGCAACATTCATGTAACAGGGGGGATAGGGAAACGAAGCCCTAGTTCTACCTGCCCTAGGAAGAAAGCGAAAAAACCCTTAGGGGTTTCTACAGGTGGTTGGCTGATGGACCCAAAATATAGATGTCACGAATGTGGGCCTCAAATTTAGAAATTTATAAAGTTGAAAACCCTAGCGCACAGAATATAATGTAGTAAAGGGGCCTCAAGTCGTATTTTTTTTTCCAAGGACTAGTTTAGGATGTTTGATTCAAGCTCAAATTTATGTGTCGTCAAATGTTTTGGGGTTTTCGAATAATATGGGGGTTTGTTTTGCATTTTGAAGGAAATAACAGTAACAAGATGGACTTAGCTAAGCAAATACAATTGCAAAATTCCACACTTAAACTAAGCAACCATTAAACCATGCAACTTGAAAGAATAAAATTGGAAGTCAAAGCTAAATTGAATGCAAGGACACTACAACTAAGGAAATTTAAGAATTAAAATTAAATTCACTGCATTTTATGTCTAACGACAAGTTGGGAAAATGAAAACAAGTAAAGCTTAAGCAAAACAGAGCATGGACTGAAGCTAGACTGCCTGATCGGTCGACAGTCCGATCAGAAGCAAGCCTGATCAGTCGTCAGACCGATCAGATGATGCTTGGGTCGGTCGACAGACCGATCAACGTCTGAAAATCTGCAGATACAGAACTGAACTGCAAAGACAGAATTGCAAAACGAAAACAAAACTTAAAACTAAACAACAGAGTCGATTCTCTAACTCAAGATCTATCTTCCTGTCACCAAGATTCAACTAGAAACCCTCTAGCTCACAGATTGTCTGAAGCCGATTGCTCGCGGACGAATTGCACAGGATCACTGGCGAAACTGGAAACTCGATCCGAACTCCTCTCGGTGGATGAATTTAGTTGCGATTGTGAACCTGGATCTCTCGAAGACCTTCAGAAGACCCTTATGAGTGCTTCGATAGCTCCGCGTGATGAAGATGGTCAGATGGAGCCGATCGGATGAATGCGCGCCTTGGAGACACCCTCTCCGCAGCTACTTACAGTGACGAGAAACCACATAGTCCGCTCGGAAACTTGATTTCAACTCTCTGAGATCTTGAATCAAAGCTCCCTCTGCTGTTGGCCACGCGATCGGACGAAGAAACGGGAAGAAGACGCGAAGAACACGAAGAACACGAAGAAAACGAAGAAACTGGCTGCGACCCGCGACGACACAAATTCTGAGGGATTTTTGGCTTAAATACCTTGAAACTAATGGTTGAGATTGTCTTGGCTAAATCCAACGGTTGGATCTTCTCCGATTGAACCCTAAACTTCAAGATCCCAATCTGAAGGTCAGCTCTACCTCTCCTCAGCTGGGATCAATCTGATATGCCCTGGATGGCCCAGATCTACTTGCCTTCCGAATGGACGGCTCACGGTTCTCCAAAGCTTGATCGCCTTGATCTGAGCCCAATTCTAACCCAACCTTGACCCAATTTAACCTAGATCCATGTTCCTTCAGCCTACAAAGATCAGATTCAAATTAGATATCAAAACATCTCAAAATTGCCAAGATTTGCAATTAAACCCAAAATAGAATTAATACATGGAACCTAGGGTAAATTCAAGATTAATCTTGTAAAATATGGGTCAAACATGGATTTTAAAGCCTGAAATAATCAACAAAAATAGTACTTATCAACTCCCCCACACTTAAACATGGGTGTCTCGCACAAGCTAACTAAATATGTACCCCCCTAGATAATTCTCAATCATATTCAGAATCAATTGAAAAGAAATTACCTAGGGTTATTAATTCTCAAAAATCTAAGCTCAATGGACTAGCAACTTGTCCTTAAATCAACAACTTAGCAAATTTCATCCTTCATGATTCATTGAGATGAACTAAACTCACAAAGCCTCTCAAGGAATGATTTAGTGGCTCTCTTCCTACATTCTACATTTGTGATGAAGTGGAGCTCACTCAAACACAACATGGTTCTTGTACTACCATAAGCTTGCTTGTTATCTACTCTCCACCACTATTCTTGATTCGGATCCACATCAACAAATGCATATTAGAATATGTCAAAGAAGATATGTGAAATGCTAAGAATGAAATAAAGGTTTAGAAAATGGAGAAATTAAGAAAGTGGAAGACTTATATGCTCAAAAATCATTTCTAATGCACTTTGCCCTCTTTTATGGTCTTCTCAATTAAATCAGAGTTATGGCGGGTAGGTATTAGCTGATTTGGAGGAGAAATCTCAAGAAATAGTGTGTCAGCTCCTTTTGATCAGTCTGGAGACCGATCAGCCTTTGACTGATCGGACTGGAGTTCGGACTAAGCTGCTCCCGATCATACTGTATTGCCTCTGATCGGTCACTGGAACGGACTGGCTGCCCTCTGATCGGTCACTGGACCGATCAGAGTCTGATCAATAGCCAAAACTGGTTCTGAATCTGAAACTGCTTCATGCCTTATTTCTTCTTTCCCAATCCCATATCTCAAATCCACTAGCTTCTTATTCGTGACTTCTATTTCTATCCATCTTTTGGCAATTCATGTTCATTCTTTCTCCTTTTCTTTTTTTTTTCTTCTCATCTCTGTTTTTTTCGTTTCCTATTTTTTTCAGCTGCTTTCATAGCAGCTTTTCTCTCCTTTCTTCTTCTTTTTTTTCTTTTCTCAAAATCTAAGCTTCAGAGTCAATTTTACAGCTCCTCCCTTCACTGATTAGTAGCTTAGCTTGTAACCCAAACTTGATAAAAACTCCTTCAAGTCAATTTGGCACACTTCCTTATGTTAGTGATATGAGAGAAGTGTCCTAAGGCAATCGCCTTATGATTGTAATCATTTATTTTTAATAAATGAATATTCACTATTTGAGTATACATGATTATTTGATTAAGATCTTAAGCTCATTTACTGAATGTCCACAATACAATTCACAACATGAGAGAATTTGTGATGAATTCACAACTAGTGATTATCTCTACATGTCTAATTGTGAAGTATTGAAATTGTCCCTAGTCGATGAATTGATAAATACGGACACTATCAATTCTGTTGAGACTAGCATGGGTTATTCTCTAATCAGCTGATTTTCACTGGCTGGTGACATGGAGATGTCCGGAGATAAACATGAATGCTAGTTAAGGGAACTAGTTCATTGGAGTGACTGGCTGTAAAACTTCATATGGTAGTCTAC
Organism: Boesenbergia rotunda; assembly: GCA_024364735.1. Classification (NCBI taxonomy): domain Eukaryota; kingdom Viridiplantae; phylum Streptophyta; class Magnoliopsida; order Zingiberales; family Zingiberaceae; genus Boesenbergia; species Boesenbergia rotunda. Next base: position 340,041 of record JAGFNQ010002126.1, read on the forward strand.
ATATAGATATGTCAGTGAAGTTCTTACTGCAGCTTAAGTACGATGTTCCTTTGACTTGCGGTGTTCAAGTCATCTTGGTCATGGAGACTTATACTTTGACATCTTAAGCAAGCATCTCCAAGGAGGTGTGGACCCAGAATGATTGGGTATAAGCCGAAGTGCCCGAAGATGTTTGAACAACCTACAAAGGATTCACCACTCCTTGCGAGGAGATGTATACCCGAGGCCTATCGTCGGATTGTTACTCGAAGCCTCTAGTTAGAGCATGACATGTTCAGAGTATGAATCTCTTAAATACATGAGAGTAATTAGAATCCATAGGACGAGGAAACGTTACTTGGGCTAGGTGTGACATAGTCAGCCTAGTGGGGACTGACACACATAGACCATGTCCTGAACCAAGTGGGTATAAGATGGTGAAGGGAATGGGGCACGATTCATTATAGCTGCTGAAGGGTTTCAGAATCATTTCTGAGGTCAACCGTTGATCTTTCAATTAATTGGGGATCATGATGTACTACTAGGTGTCACTCATGATCGTTCTATAATTAATTAGTTAATTATGGACGGCCAACATAAATTGAAAGCCTATTTGGTCACACGCATAACGAGTAATTTGAAGGATTTAAAACGAGTTGAGAATTAGATTCTCCAATCGAGATAAACTATTTTTGGTAAGTCCAAACAATAGTGAAAACTGAATTTATTTCAGACGCATCGGAAGCATAGAATGGCTAAGTCTTTTAAAGACTTAATGGGTGAATTAAATAAGTTTAATTCATTAAGGGATTTGATCCAATTGGGGTTAGATGGGCCGGCTAAGGAGGGGGGCCTCCTCTCTTCTTGTCATGGTCGGCCACCACCATATGAGGATAAAGCTATTTTGGTATGTTTTATAAAATAGACCAAAGGTTGCTTTATTTTATAAAAGGTTATATAAATTTTTATAATGAACCAATGGTTGGTTTGTTTTATAAATTTTTATATAATGAACCAATGGTTGGTTTGTTTTATAAATTTTATATAATCATGCCAAAAGAAAGAGAGCCTTGATTATGGATTGATTGAGAAATTTTTCCATAATCAAGAAGAATAAGCTTGATCATGAGAGCCTTGATTATGGATTGATTGAGAAATTATTTCATAATCAAGGAGAGGTTTGCTTGGGAATTAAGAAACCTCTCCCTATATAAAGGACCCAAGGGGTGCCATGGAAGAGGATCTATCAAAGAATTGCTTGGGCTCTCTCCCCTTCTTCTCTCCCTCTCTCTTGGTCGGCCATAGGCCTTCCTTCTTTCTTCTTGCCGTGAGCACAAGGAGAAGCATCAAGGCAACGAAGTTCTTCCTTGCGACGATCTTCCTCTTAGGCCAACCTTGATGGTGAGTCTTTCGATTTGATTACTCTCTCGGTTTTCGTCGTGTTCACGGAGAATCTAGTAGTTCTCGTGAACACGAAACTCGTGGCTTAGCGAAGTCATCCCGACGATACTCGGCGTGGATACGAATAGAGGCGGAGCTTTCAAGGGACGCTAATGGTTGGATCTCGTCCTTTCTTCCAAGTTACGCAAGGTAATTCGTAGAGTAATTTCCTTTTCAGCAAAAATTTTATATTACGATTATGTGAACACATTGCATGCTTAGGATATGTGTTAGAATAATTTAGGAAATTATTCATGCTTTTGTTTCCGCTGCATGTAATTATGTAACAATTACAATACGTGTCCGCGTCGTCATGCACCCGGTCCCAACAGTGGTATCAGAGTCGGTTAGTGTTCGGCATAATCATATAATTGTTTTGCGGAAAACTTTGTCATGATCTCAATTTTGGAAAATTTTCCAATTATGGAAACTTTCCAATTATGGTAAATTTTAGATTTAGGAATTTCAAAGTTTGGAAATCCTCATGAAATTTCGCAAACTTTTGAAATATCTCTGTTTCTGAAATTTTATGATAATTGTGAAAACTTTCCAATTTTGGAAATTTCCTAATTTTGGAAATTTTCTAATTTTGGAAATACGTAAGTTTTATTTGTACCAGAAACTTACAATAATTTTGAAAACCTTTTACTTTTGGAAACTTTCCATTTATGGAAAGCTCGTAATTTTGGGCACTTTCTTTTCATGAAAGTCTAGACATTTTATGGAAACATTAATTGACAATTAAATTCAAATTAGTTTTTAAATTATTAACAAAATTCTTTAGTTTAGGGAGTGCCTCGGGGAGCCACCCAAATTAAAGTTAGTTGTTATAATTTAATTTTCTATTTTGAATATGAATTGTTAAAATTGATTTGGGTAGGCCTCGGGGAGCCATCCAAATTATATTATTAACAAGTTGTTTAATTGTCAAGTTTAATTTGGTTATGCCTCGGGGAGCAGGCCAAATTAGATTTACAACAAATTTCTTTTCTTTGGGGAGTGCCTCGGGGAGCCACTCAAAGTAAATAATTTGTTGTAATTAATTATCCATAAATAAAATATGTGATCAAATCTTAGAAATTTTTGAGGTGATTCTCAAACGATAATTTCCTTATTTGATTTATATGGTGATGCTCTTACATATTGTTGTCTCCAAAATTAATTAGGAAAAATTATTTCCTATAAAGTTTATTTCCTTAAATAAGATTTTCATGAAAATAATATGTGGTTGAATTAAGGGAATCTGTCTCTTAATTTAATAAGATTTGATTTAGAGAAATCAAAGTCTTAAACATATTATTTCCGAAATTGATTATAACAATTTAGGAAATTGTTTCCCAAAACAATTCCTTGAATAAAGTATGAAATTAGAATTAGGAAATCCGTTTCCTAATTCAATTAATGAGACTTGATAAATTAAGTCACATACATACTTTATTAAGGAAATTGTTAGAACATGACATAATTATATGTCATGAATGTGCTTAAAAGGAAAAGGATGAGACCTAAAACCCCTTACAAAATATTAAGTCCAACACCTTCCATTAATATGGTTAGAACCGGAGTTTTGTTTCTCGTTTGGGTTGATGGGCACATCCATGCCCGGCTTGAACCTCAACATGTTCAAACCATGGAATTAGTTTATGATTAATATAGTTGGAGTCAGAGGTCAATCCTTAGTTTTGGTTATTGGACACATCCAAGCCTGACTAAACGGTTGAATGAGCTCCAACCATATTAAAACTATTTCTTCATTAATGGGTCAGCCTTAAGCTTGGAGCATCGATTTGTTGTGCCACAACCAAGGTCGATGTAAAGAGAGGTGCAGTTGGGTGCTATGTATATTGTTGCATACTTGTTAATGAGTTAGCAACCCAATGATTTATGCAAACATTCAATTAGTTGATAGCATAATGTGATAGTTACATATGTATAATATGTAATCGGTATAATTACCTACCTTAATAGCTAGGAGCAACTTAATGGACTCTAGCCATGGTTGTTCTTATCTATGGTTGGATATCAACCTATTTGGAGATGTTCCTACGATCTCCCGAATTGATAAAAAGGGTTATTCAATTCGAAAAATAAATAGGATTTAATTAATGTATATTGATGCATTCTTTATCATTCTTCTCACATAAGCTCAATTTGTATTTCCAGGATAATCACTTGATCATGTCTTCTTTGAATTCGCGTTCCATTTGGACACCAATAAGATAACTGGGCCAAACTTCATGGACTGGCTTCGAAACCTGAGGATAGTCCTCAAGGCAGAAAAGCTTGCTTTTGTCCTTGAAGAACAACTTCCCAACCATCCTCCAGAAGATGCAACTCCAGACCAGTTAGTGGCCTATCAGAAACATGTGGCCAATTCTGAACTTGCGAGTTGCATCATGCTGGCCGCTATGGTACCTGAGCTGCAAAAGCAGCATGAGCATATGGATGTTCATACCATCATCTTCCATCTTTATGAGCTGTTTGACGAGCAGGCGAGATTCGAAAGGTTCGAGGTCTCCAGACTCCTCTTCACCTCTAAGATGCAGGAAGGCACTTCTGTCTCACAGTTAGTGTTGAAGATGTTGGGGTACATTGAGCGACTAGGCACACTCGGATTTGCAATGGATCACGAACTAAGTGTTGACTTAATTCTGCATTGTTTGCCCAAGAGTTACTCACAATTTGTGATGAACTATCGGATGAACAAGCTGGAGACTACCATTCCTGAGTTGCTCAACCTGCTGAAGACTGTAGAGCCTTCTGTAAAGCAGGATCAGAAGACGGTACTGTTAGTTGGTTCCTCAAAGAAAGGCTCTAAGAGGAAGCCCAAAGAACAAAATAAGGGAAAGAAGAAAAAGGCCAAAAAGACTGAAAAGGCACTTGCCATCACTGCGGCAAAGAGGGTCACTGGCGAAGAAACTGCAAGGTTTATCTTGAGTCCTTGAAGAAGAAGGCATCCGATGCCCCATCCTCTTCAGGTATCTTCGTTATTGAATGTCACTCTATTTCCTCGTCCACCTGGGTACTTGATACTGGGTGTAGCTCACGTATATGTAATGACATACAGGGGCTAAGGAATAGAAGAAGACTCGTCAATGGAGAAGCGAATTTGCGAGTTGGAAATGGAGCAAAGATTGCTGCTATTGCCATCGGAACATATTTGCTAAAGCTCCCTACTGGACTTGTCTTAGAATTGGATAATTGTTATTTTGTTCCTTCGTTAATAAAGAACATTGTATCTATTTCATGCTTGAATGAAAAGGGTTATCATTTAACTTTTAGTAACAATTGTTGTTACATAACTTTAAATGGTGTTCTTTATGGGACCGGAACTTTATACAATGGTATCTACACGTTAGATTTATCCGGTGACGTTTTCAATATCGAAGTTAGCAACAAACGTGCTCGAATAGATAATCAAATAGACTCCTATACGTGGCATTGTCGTCTTGGCCATGTAAGTAAGAAACGCATGACCAAATTACACCGATGTGGAATTCTGGAATCATTTGAACCTGGTTCATTTGATACATGTGAATAATGCTTAAAAGGCAAGATGACCAAATTACCCTTTTTCGGAAAAGGTAAACCAGTGGGAGAATTGCTTGGTCTAATACATACTGATGTATGTGGACCAATGTCAACTCTTGCACAAGGAGGTTATAGCTACTTCATTACCTTTATCGATGATCACTCACGATTCGGGTATGTGTTCTTAATGAAACACAAATCTGAAGCTTTTGAGAAATTCAAAGAGTTCAGAAGTGAAGTAGAGAAACAGCTTGGCAAAAGTATTAAGATACTTCGATCCGATCGGGGTGGTGAATACTTGAGTCAAGAGTTTCAAGATTATCTTAGGGACAATGGGATATTGTCTCAATGGACTCCGCCATATACACCACAGCATAATGGTGTATCTGAGAGGTGTAACTGAAACTTGATGGACATGGTTAGATCTATGATGAATCATGCAACTCTTCCAAAATCCTTTTGGGGCTATGCGCTTAAGATAGCTGTTTACTTACTAAACAGAGTCTCGACCAAGGTAGTCTATACTACTCCATATGAGACATGGAATAGTAAGAAACCTCATTTAACTCGCCTTAAGATATGGGGTTGTCCTGCTTATGTAAAGTGGACTGTATCAGACAAATTGGATGCTAAGTCTGATAAATGTCTATTTATTGGATACCCTAAGGAAACGAAGGGTTACCAATTCTATCATCCCTTGGAACAGAAGGTGTTTGTTTCAAGGCATGCTGTATTTCTGGAAAAAGAATTTCTTTTACAAGAAAACAGTGGGAGTAGCATTGAACTTGAAGAAGTTCAAGAAACTCCAATAGACATTACAGAGACACCTAGTCTAGACCCACAGTCAATGACTCATAATGATGAGCTATCAGTTGAACCTAAAACAACACCACTTCTTCGTAGGTCTGATAGGACACGCAATATTCCAGAGAGATACGAATTTCTCATAAATGAATCGAACGACGTGTTACTCGTTAACAATGACGAACCTATCAGTTATGAAGATGTTCTGATAAATTCAGAAAGGGATAAATGACTTGAAGCCATGAAGTCGGAAATGGATTCCATGTACGAAAATCAAGTATGGGACTTGGTTAACCCGCCTGAAGGGATTAAGCCCATAGGGTGCAAGTGGGTTTTCAAGAAGAAAACCGACATGGAAGGTAATGTTGTTACCTTTAAGGCTAGATTAGTGGCAAAAGGATATCGTCAGAAACAAGGAATTGATTATGACGAAACCTGTTCACTAGAAGCTATGCTCAAATCTATTCGGATACTCCTGGCCATAGCAGCTCATTATGATTATGAGATATGGCAAATGGATGTGAAAACAGCTTTCCTTAATGGAAACCTGCTTGAGGATGTATACATATACAACCTGAAGGTTTCACATCGGTTAATAAAACCAAAGTATGCAAGCTTCGACGAACCAAAGTATGCAAGTTGGTTTGTAAAGAGAGCCTTGATTATGGATTGATTGAGAAATTATTCCATAATCAAGAAGAAGAAGCTTGATCATGAGAGCCTTGATTATGGATTGATTGAGAAATTATTCCATAATCAAGGAGAGGTTTGCTTGAGAAATTATTCTATATAAAGGACCCAAGGGGTGCCATGGAAGAGGATCTATCAAAGAATTGCTTGGGCTCTCTCCCCTTCTTCTCTCTCTCTCTCTTGGCCGGCCATAGGCCTTCCTTCTTTCTTCTTGCCGTGAGCACAAGGAGAAGCATCAAGGCGACGAAGTCCTTCCTTGCGATGATTTTCCTCTTCGGCCAACCTTGGTGGTGAGTCTTTCGATTTGATCACTCTCTCGGTTTTCGTCGTGTTCACGGAGAATCTAGTAGTTCTCGTGAACACGAAACTCGTGGCTTAGTGAAGTCATCCCGACGATACTCGGTGTGGATACGAATAGAGACGGAGCTTTCAAGGGACGCTAACGGTTTGATCTCGTCCCTTCTTCCAAGTTACGCAGGGTAATTCGTAGAGTAATTTCCTTTTCTACAAAAATTTTATATTACGATTATGTGAACACATTGCATGCTTAGGATATGTGTTAGAATAATTTAGAAAATTATTCATGCTTTTGTTTCCGCTGCATGTAATTATGTAACAATTACAATACGTGTCCGCGTCGGCATGCACCCGGTCCCAACACCTTATAGATTGCCAATGCTTGATTGTCCTCCACTTTGATAGAATGCGTGTATCCTCCCTCACACTTGAACTTTTGTCCGTCTCGGACAAAGTAACATTAAGAACCATCCCAAACAATCAAGTCCATGGAAGAAAATAGTTATGAGCAGAAAAACATGGAAAGGAAGAAGAATAGATCATGTATTAACAATGATTATTGCAAAAACTGATATGAAAAGGAAAAACAAAGTGATTAGCTTCTATAGATATGGTCCAATCATAGAATTATGGTTTTGAAAGAACCTAAGCAAGTTCAAAAGCACAATCACCTATGTGTATCACAAAGATTAGGCTAAATCCTCGCTAGGTAGAAATAATTCATCTCAATTCATCAATCTAGAATCCATCACCAAGTAGTACTCAAACATACAAGAAATTCATCCATAAGCTCAAATCCTAAGTTTTAACAACCAAATTTAATTTGTTTTCAAAAGACTCTAAAATGATATGGAGACAACCTAGAGGGATAAATTTATTCTTACTCATTGAGAAAAAAGTACCAAAAGAACTAATATGGTATCTACAATGGTTATTTATTCAATCTAGATTACCTAAGCATTTATTATCAACAACTCAACTTAAAAAGAAGATTTACTTCGGGAAAACATGAGAACGATATATACAATGAAATCAATGTGCAAGAAAAGTAAACTCCCCTTAATTTGGGTAGATAGCGTCATTGATGTCCAATCCATCCACTTCTAGCTCCTTTAATTCTTCAAAGTACTTCTTGAGTCGGTGGCCATTGACTTTCCAAACAAAATTATTGGTTTCATCCTTGATTTCACAAACACCATAAGGGAAAATGTTAGTCACAACAAATGGTCGTTCCCATCTCGATCTCAACTTACCCTTAATCAATTTAAGCCTTGACTTGTATAATAAAACCTTGTCGCCAATTTGGAAGTCATTCTTCAACATGTGCTTTTCATGAAAAATCTTAGTCTTTTCTTTGTAGATCCTTGAGTTCTCAAATGCTTCTAGTCTAATCTCCTCAAGTTCTTGGAGTTGAAGTTTTCTCCCTTCTCCCACCTTGGTAGCATCAAAGTTACAAGCCTTTACTGCCCAATATGCTTTGTGCTCTATTTCCACAGGAAGATGACAAGCTTTTCCATACACTAAGCGGTAAGGAGACATTCCAATGGGGGTCTTGTATGCCGTTCTATAGGCCCAAAGTGCATCATCAAGCCTCTTGCTCCAATTTTTCCTATTGGGCCCAACGGTCTTTTCCAAAATTGATTTGATCTCTCTATTAGAAACTTCAGTCTGTCCATTTGTTTGGGGATGGTAAGATGTAGAAACTTTGTGCACAACCCCATATTTTCCAAGTAGAGCCTTCATGTGTTTATTGCAAAAATGAGATCCTTGGTCACTTATTATAGCCCTTGGAATTCTAAACCTGCAGAAAATATGTGACCTGACAAAGCTAACAACAACACACGAATCATTAGTCTTGGAGGGAATGTCCTCCACCCATTTAGAAACATAATCTATAGCAAGCAAAATATACAGATAACCACATGATGCAGGAAAATGTCCCATAAAATCTATTCCCCAAACATTAAAAATCTCACAGAAAAGTATAGTCTGTTGGGGCATCTCATTTCTCGCTCCTATATTCCCAGTTCACTGACATCTATCACAATTCTTATAAAACAGATATGCATCATGAAATAGGGTGCCCAGTACAATCCACACTCTAGCACCTTCCTAGCGGTTTTTTGGGGTCCAAAATGCCCCCCACAAGCTAATGAATGGCAAAATGTAAGGACAGAAGAAATCTCATGGTCGGGTACGCATCTCCTAATTATTTAATCATTACAAAACTTTCATAAATAAGGGGCATCCCACACATAGAATTTTGCATCACTTTTGAGCTTATCTTTTTGAGCCTTAGAAAAATGCGTAGGAAAAACATGTGCTACTAAAAAGTTAACAAGGTCTGCATACCAAGGCGACTCCCCATGTATCGCAAGAAGATGATCGTCTCTAAAATTATCATCAATAGGAGTAGGAGGTCCATCTCTCTCAATTCTGCTCAAGTGATCTGCAACTAGGTTCTCCTTGCCACTCCTGTCTCTGATCTCCAGGTCAAATTCTTGGAGCAGGAGCATCCATCTGATTAGTCTTGGCTTAGCATCTGGCTTTTTCAACAGGTATTTCAGAGCTGCATGATCAGAGAAAATAATAACATGTGAGCACAAAAGATAAGATCTAAATCGATCCAAAGCAAAAAACTATGGCAAGAAGCTCCTTTTCAGTGGTGGTGTAATTGGCTTGGGCGGCATCTAGGGTCTTGGAGGCATAGCATATGACATGAGGTGCTCCATCCACCCTCTGAGCAAGAACAGCTCCCACTGCAAAATTAGATGCATCACACATTAGTTCAAAGGGCAAATTCCAATCAGGTGATCTAATGATAGGAGCTGAGGTAAGAGCCTCCCCGAGTCTATGAAAAGCTTCTTTGCACTTATCATCGAAACAAAAATCAACATCTTTTTGCAACAGTCTTGTCAGGGGTCGAGCAATATCGCTGAAGACTCTAATGAATCTGCGGTAGAATCCTGCATGTCCAAGAAAGGCACGAACATCCCGTATGCATACGGGGTAAGATAAAGAAGAAATAGCACTAATTTTCGCAGGATCTACCTCAATACCTCTCTTAGAGACTATGTGTCCTAGTATAATTCCATGCTCTACCATAAAGTGGCATTTTTCAAAATTAAGCACAAGGTTAGTCTCAATGCAACGGTGTAAAACCCTAGACAAGTTATCTAAACATGAATCAAATGATGTGCCAAAAACTGAAAAATCATCCATAAAGATCTCCATGCAATACTCTAACAACTCACCAAATATACTTACCATGCATCGCTGAAATGTTCCTGGAGCATTGCAGAGTCCAAATGGCATCCGTCTGTAGACAAATGTGCCAAAGGGGCAAGTGAAGGTAGTCTTCTCTTGATCCTCTGGATCTATACAAATCTGGAAGTAGCCTGAATAACCATCCAAAAAGCAGTAATGGGACTTCCCTGCCAGTCTCTCAAGCATCTGATCAATAAAGGGTAAAGGGAAGTGATCTTTCCTCGTGACTTTGTTTAGCTTCCTATAGTCAATGCATACTCTCCAGGAATTCTTAACTCTGGTGGACACTAGTTCGTTGCTTCCATCTTCCACCACTGTAACTCCAGATTTCTTGGGCACCACATGTATGAGACTAACCCAATGGCTATCAGAAATGGGGTAAATGATACCTGCCTGTAGTAGTCGAGTCACCTCTTTCTTAACAACGTCCAAAATGAGTGGATTAAGTCTCCTTTGCGGCTGCCTCACGGGTTTAACATTTTCTTCCAAGAATATCCTGTGCATACAGAGAGCTGGGCTGATACCTGGTATATCTGATAAAGTCTACCCAATCGCTTTCTTGTAATGCCTCAGGACTTGCAATAATTTTTCTTCCTGCTCTGATTCCAAGTGTTGTGCGATAATAACTGGAAAATTCTGCTCCTCTCCTAGATAAGCATATTTTAAATGGTCTGGCAAAGGCTTGAGCTCAATATGTGCCTGCTCCGTGGGTATGAGTGTCCTTGGGGCTCTGTGTGTCACGCCCCCAGAGGCACATGCTTCCTCGAAAATCGGGCAACATCTCCCCTGTACGGCGAACAATATGGGACAATAATACATATATCTCACCATAAAAGCTTAGCCACATGCGGCTAGCATCACATATATAGAAGTAAACACAACCCCGCAGTTTATATTAGAATAAAAGATAATGGGTGGCTCAGCCACCTTAAAAATGAAAGAAACCCATAACTCAAAGGAGAACTCAAATGTCTCCGAAACAATAATAACAAAACTCGTCCGCTAAACCGATAAACAAATAAAATGTGAAAAACTGAACTCCGAAAAATAACTCAACTTCGGGGACTGGCGACTGGATCATCTCCTGACTCCAAGCAAACTACGTCTGCCTGCTACCTGAAACAAAAATGGAAGGTAGCGGTGGTGAGTCCGGGCAGACTCTGCGGGTATATGAGTAGACAATAAGCATGGCATAATAAATGATAACAGAGTAGAGAAATCAACAGTGTACAATCCATAAAAATTATAGGATTTACCTAATCATGCATAACCAATATAATACGACATGGTATAAAACCAATAACAACTAAACAGGTGTAAAACAACGCAATAACAAGAAAGCCAAGATATACATGCATGTCAATCATGTGCAACAACCATAGCTCATATAAATGCAACAATCACAAGAAAATGCATAAATGAAATACGTATGCACATGATGTAATGACATGTGTCACCCCTGACGCCAGTCAAGCCACCAACACATCACATCTGTGTGACCGAGTGGGTAAGGCTGTGACAACTATACGCACTCCAACATATACATACCACAGAAGGCGTGGTTGAGTGGACAGGATGCTGTGGAGCCCACACTCCAGACCCGTATACCTAGGGGGAACTATCACAGCTACAATATCCCTCGAAAAACAACGGTGAGGGTGAGCCACCAACGACTCTAATATCCCTCTAAAACAACGGTGAGGGTGTCACTATTTGGCATAACAGGACAGATGCTCGCACTCTAAAATCTACCATGACAACAAGTGGTTGAGTGAATCGAGCAACAATATGACTAACGACGGCTTAACCAAAAGTAAGCCCAACAGTCGTTAGTATGCAACGTGCAAGTATGGTGCATGTTATACGATGCACAAACAACCGAAGAAACAACGATGCAACAAAATCCAACAAGTATACGATGCATCAATACAACCATCCAGAAATTGAAAATCAACGATTATGCACCTACACTACTAGGTAGGGTATTTCTAATGCCAAATAAACCTATTTGTGTTTAATGGACTTCTAAGTACTCGCGTACAAGCGGCACTTTACAGAACAGAAAACCAATAGAGGACTGTGCAGATACAAATTTGGAAATACTCGAAGATCAACGAAGAATAAGTCTCAACGACGATGTTTAAATAACAAACGACAAAGAACAAGGTCAAGCAACCTATCAGACATAATATAGCCATGCTTCGAAGGTAAAGAAAACTACTCGAGTACAAAGGAGAAGTACCCGCCTTTAATTGTAGAACGTATACGAACAGAACCTCCCACAACCAACCAAACGAATCCAAAGTCAAGGTCCTGTATACAATACATAAGTTTAACTAATTATAATAATTAACTAAATTAGTTAAACCGTACATAAACAAAATTAAGATAAATCATAACTATAACCTCTTTTAATCAATTACATTAATCTCTTTTGCAACATATGTTGAATCTGATCAGATTAATCAAGCTGATCAGATTAGTTGAATCTGATCAGATTATTCCTTGATTAATCCGATCAAGGATTAGCATAAATCAGATTAACCCACCTAACCTAAAAACAAAACAAATCCAACTCATTATTAACTGAGACTTACTATACCAAAACAATCTCTAGAAGCATAGCATAGCAAAAATTCAACTACACAGCTTTGTACAATCATTTGCTACAAGTAGGTTTTAGACAAAGTTTAAAGACTTGCTTACAAATTTTTAATCAGGGGATCACTATATAGTCAAGCAAATTCACAACTTATGCCCCCTCTAATACAGCGGCACAACAAAGACTTACTGAATCAACCAATCCTGACCCAAGAACAAACAACTATCATAGAATGTTATCAAACTATAACCAATCCCAAATCTGGAGCACAAATTGACCTACATCCAAGACATTCTTACCTTTATATAACGCCGACCAATAAGAGGGAGGAAAACCCGTCGTCCCCAACGCCTACAGCAGCGATCGGCGTCTCTAGTTGCGCCAACAGTGAGGAGAACAAAGGGATGTGGATTGCGCAACGAACAGCAACGCTGGCTTGCTCGCGAAAAGGGAATCCAACCGGCGAAGGTTCGCCGGCCACAACTTCGAATCGGGAAGAAGAAACCAACAGTGATCTTGGCTTCTTCTTCTCGGGCCGAGGGGAAGACGAGAGGGAAAGAAAAAGATGAAGGAAGAAGACGAAGAGCGGTGGTTGGATGCGGCGGCGTTCGGCAGGCTGCGGCGTCGGCGTTGGGCAGGGGAAAAGAAACGACAGAGGAGAGGGGGTTCGGGAGAAGTTAGGGCACGGGCTGGGCTTTTATTAATGTTTTGGCTTTTTGCAATTAAACTCAACAAGTTCAGTAAATTCCAACTAGGTCCCTATATTCCGAAATTTATATTTTCAACCCCTTAAAATTCGGTATTTAACAATGTGCAATCCCCTACACTATCATACCTGTGCTCTGGATCCTCTGAAATCTCAATAGAAGTAGGTGATCCTTGGGGCTCTGTGCAATCCCCTACACCTAGAAAATCCTCACCGGCTGGAAGTGAATCTGAAATAAACTCTGAAATATCCTCAGTCTCAATAGCAAGTACTCCCTCAGCCTCCTCTGAAATAATATCTCCTCTGGAAAAATCATGTGAAACTCCCTCAACCACTGAATCTGTATCAACCAGTCCATCCAGAATGTCAATGCTCATAATAGAGTGATCTTCCCTAGGGTACTTCATGGCATCGAAAATACTAAACTGAACTACTGTGTCCCCCACTTCCATTGAAAGTGTGCCAGCATAAACGTCGATCTTTGTCCTGGAAGTCTTCAGAAAGTGCCTCCCAAGGATGAGTGGGGATCTGTGTGCAAGATAGTCTCCTTCCATGTCCAGGATGTAGAAGTCTACAAGGAAAATCAGCTCTTTACCTTTTACCAAAACATCTTCAATAATTCCGGCTAGATGAGTCTGGCTTCTGTCCGCTAACTGAATCACCACTCCAGTGGGCTGCAGCGGGCCAATGCCAAGCATCTGGAAGACCGATCTGGGCATCACATTGATGGAGGCTCCCAAGTCTAGCATGGCGTCATGAAACATAGTCCTCCCTATCTCACATGATACAGTAAAAACTCCAGGGTCTTCACACTTTTGAGGTATGGCATGGATGAGTGCTGAAATATTTTTCCCCAAGTTGACCAACTCATTCTCCTTAAGCTTCTTCTTGTGAACACATAAATCTTTCAGAAATTTTGCATACTTAGGAATCTGTTTAATCATGGTCAACAGGGGTACATTAATCTCTACTTTGCGAAACAACTTCACAAGCACATTGCATTCCTTAGCTTTCCCCTCTTCCACTTGCTTCTTAGCTTGAGTTTTGCGCTGAGGGAATGGCAAAGGAACTCTCAAATCCTCCTCTTGAACTGAAATTGGAGGGGTTGAATTTTGAGCTGAAATCCCACTTGATGTAGCTGCTGTAAAGTCAGTTTCGCCTCTGATTTCTCCCTCATTTTCCACCAAAATCACAGGATTACTTGAGGAAGGAGTTGAGCACAGACTAGAGGTGGAGCCAACTGAATTCGGATTCTTCTCAGGGCTATTTGGAGCTGGAATTACAGCTGCTGTCCTGTTTTTCGAAAAATCAGCCCTTGGACAATTTGAAGTTGAAGTAACCTTCCCACTCCTCAAAGTAATAGCACTAACGTTTCCCTTTGGATTGGGAGTAGCTTGAGAAGGTAGTTGGCTAGATCCTTGGGCTTGCATTTGGTTCATCCCACTAGCCAATTGTCCTATTTGTCTCTCGATGTTTTGTATGGTGGGAGCATTTCTTTATTATTGTAAAAGTTGTTGAAGCATCTCTTCTATCCTTTGTTGTTGCGCATTTCCCCCACTAGAGCCTCTATAGCCCCCTTGGTTAGCATGAGGCTTTGATTGACCTTGAAATGATGAGGTAGGCTGCTGAAAAGTGTTACCCTACTGTGATTGTTGGAATTGGGGATGTTGGGGTTGATTGTAGGGCTGAAATGGCTGCAGAAATAGCTGATAATTTGGCTGGAATGATGGCTGAACATGCTGAGAATTATAGCCCTGAAAATTCTGGTTTTGAAGTGGAAATGGTTGTGGTGAAGATTGAAACTGAGTGGGCTGAAAACTTTGATTTTGTGGCTGAAAGTTTTGATTGAAAGGCTGAAATCCTTGCTGTGATTGTTGGAATTGTTGCTGAAAATTCGAATTTCCTTGAAAGCCTTGTTGATTCCCTTGAAAAGGTTGCTGGAATTGCTGGAATGTTTGCTGAAATTGCTGAAATTGGGGCTGCCCTTGCTGATTTTGCTGGAAATTCAGTTGGGGTTGTTGATAGGGCTGTTGTGACGGGTTTTGTTGGTAGAAAGAATTGTCATACTTCAGATTTGGATGATCCCTCCAACCAGGATTATAAGTAGAGGAGTAGGTGTTGTTCTTGGCTTGAAATTGTCCCCTAACCAACGCCGCTATTGTTTCATCTTGTTGGAGGTTGGGACATGAATCTGATTTATGTTCTTGGCTAGAGCAAATACCACATACCCTCATCACTTGGCTTGATGGTGGAGGTACTGAAAAATTGGGATTTTGGCTTGCATTATTAAGAGTCATTTGCTTCACCAATGATGTGAGCTCTACCAAAGAATTTCTAATATCCCTTTGTTCATTAGAAGCCACCTGGACCTCATTCACTCCTCTGGTGGACAATGCTCTGCTTCCAAACTGCTGTAAGTTCTCTGCCATGTTCGAAATTAGCTCCCTAGCTTGATCTGGTGTTTTGTTAACTAGGGCTCCTCCAGCTACAGCATCTATCATGATCCTATCCATCTGCAATAAACCCTCGTAGAAATACTGAATGAGGAGCTGCTCGCTGATCTGGTGCTGTGGGCAACTGGAGCATAGCTTGTTAAATCTCTCCCAGTAGTCATAAAGAGTCTCTCCCACTACCTGCTGTATTCCACAGATACTCTTTCTGATGATTGCAGTCCTGGAAGCTGGGAAGTATTTTTCCAAAAATGCTTTCTTCATAGAAATCCAGCTAGAGACATGCCCAGTAGGTAGATAATAAAACCAATCCTTTGCTGCTCCAGTTAGGGAAAATGGGAATGCCCTCAGTTTAATATCTTCTTCTGAAATTCCATAAGGCTTCATGGTGGAGCAGACAACGTGAAACTCATGCAAATGCCTGTTGGGATCCTCTCCAGATAATCCTTGAAATTTAGGCAACAAGTGGATGATTCCTGATCTAAGCTCAAAATCGCCAGTAAGCTCTGGATAAGCAATGCTGGAGTACTGGAAAGTGTCATCTGGTGCTGCAAGTTCTTTCATGGTCTTTTGGTGGTCTGCCATAATAATGCCTGAATGAGTAGAAATAGTCTGAAGAGGAGGAATATCAATAGCCTCTGAAATTATGCCTTGGTTTCTTCTTGCTCTGAAAGTCCTCTCAATTTCAGGATCAAGTTCCTTGAGTTCACCACCTGTGGACCTGGTCATAAAACAAACAAATCGCAGCAAATGTATATAGAAAAATAAAACAAGTAAAATAGATCACAGAATATGGCAATAAGCACGCAAGCAAAAATCAAACAAACTTAACTAGTTAATTCCCCGACAACGGCGCCAAAAATTTGATGGACCCAAAATATAGATGTTACGAATGTGGGCCTCAAATTTAGAAATTTATAAAGTTGAAAACTCTAGCGCACAGAATAAAATGTAGTAAAGGGGCCTCAAGTCGTGTTTTTTTTCCAAGGACTAGTTTAGGATGTTTGATTCAAGCTCGAATTTATGTGTCGTCAAATATTTTGGGGTTTTCGAATAATATGG